>CM069140.1:73864050-74000261 GCA_035221665.1 Okamejei kenojei | reverse complement strand
CGGGCAAGCTTTTCGGCATAGCGGGAGAGAGGGACGTGTGGAGCGGAGAAAGTCCCTCGTGCATACGCCATGCTCGCGCTTTGCCAAAACTGCTGCTTGTGCTGTCGCTCAACAATCAGGGCGGCACGGAGGCGCAAGCGGTGCGGTCTGCTACGTCAGCGCCGGAGACCCGGGTTCGATCCCGACAACGGGCCGCTTCTTCTCCCCTGACCTGCGTGGGTTCTCTCCGTGTGCTCCGGTTTCCTCCCACACCAAAACTGCATGTTTGCAGATAATGGCTTTGTAAAATCGAAAAGTCCCTTATAAGTCTCTCCTCCTGTCACTTAAGCATTGATGCCAAAACACTGGATTTTAAGAGACCAGTTAGCTTTAATGTTCTTAGGTCTAAAGGAATCCAATGGATATGCGGGATCTGAAGAGGAAAGCAGGGTAACTGGGTACTGAAGTTTGACGATCAGCCCGATTACCTAATAATATGGGTGCTGGCCTCGAAGGTGCCGAATGGTCTACTCCTTCCACCGTATTTTTTCTTATTTTCTAGATGTCATGGTAAAGGGGGATAAAGGCATTAGAATGGACAAGATAGATCAGTCATGGATAGAATGGTGGCGTATACTGAAGGGACCTCATGCCTAACCTGCTCCCCCTAGAACTAACGAAGTCTGGTGTTGAGTAGAGACTGATCATTGTAATGCTGAAGGTACACAAAATTGCTGAGAAACGCTCGGGTGCAGCACATCTAAGGAAGCAAGGAGAAGAGCGACTTTCGGGCCAGAAACCCTTTCTTCAGACTGATGGGAGGTGGGGTGGGGTGGAGGGGTGGGGGGGGGGTGGAGATAGTGAAATGAACAAGGAGAGGAGAGCCCGAGTCTGTGGGAGAGGTGGGAAGTGGAGATACAGCAAGGGATAACTGAATTGAGAAAATTGAATGTTCAAGCCAGAGATGCAGACCTCCCATGCGGAATATGAAGGTGCAGTTCCTCCAACCAGCGTGTGCTCACTCTTGTCCGAGGAGGAAGTACCCAGACCGAGAGGTCGGAAACGGAATGGAGGTGGAAGTTTTGATGTGTCTGAGCCACCGGGAGCCGGTGTTGGTTATTGCCGACCGAGCGGAGGTGTTTGGCCAAAACTATCGCCAATTCCTCCGCTTGTCTCACCGATATAGATCATCTGGCATCTGGATTAGCGGATGTCAGTAGATGCGGGTTGGAGAGGTGCCAGGTGAACCTCTGTCGGAACCTGGAAGTACGCTCGGGTCCCTGAAAGGAGTGGAGGGGGAGGTGGAAGGGATCAATGATATGAAGAGAAAGCATGAACGTGGTACAGATTTGGGGATGATTCAGCCCATGGACGGTTCACATACCGTGTGTGACACTAGTAACAGAGTGGGGAACCCTGTGCCAGTTGTACAGTTGCTGCTGCCTCCGCAGCCTCCATAGACAGCCGGGTTCAATCCACAACGTGCTTGTCCTGTACGGAGTTATTGCACAATCTCCCGTGACTCGTGCGAGATTTCCCGAGAGTCGCTGGTTGTCGCTCCCACCCTCCAAAAGACGTGCAGGAATTGAGGTAATTGGCATGTATGAATTAAATTGTCCCCAAGTTTGTGTGTATTTGTGTGTGTGGTGTGTAAGTGTAGTGTAAATTGTGCCTGGACCGCTGGTCGGCACGGACTTGTGGGACCGAAGGGCCTGTATCCCCGGTCTGTATCTCTAAACTACAAGAACTGTCTGCAACAATCAAAGCCGAAAAGCTGGTGAGATGCCAGAAATAATAAAAAAAAAACTAAAAATGAAATAAACAAAGGATATTTGGTGCGGCCATACAAACCAACCTGGCCTACGCCAAACCAGAAGCCCGCGGTCACTCCAGTGGGGAGCACCGATCAGGACTTACCTGACTTTACCTTTCGAACAACTGTATGCCCACAACAGCAGCTGTGGAGGTTGATCCTGACCACGGGTGAAAATGGAGTAGACTGGCCAATTTTTAGTGCTTCCACCACAGTGATAGACTGCAGTGGTGGACTGTTATGGTTAATTCTTATTGGGTTTTTTTGTGTGTTCTTTTTCAGAAACTGATGATTTGTGTTTCTTGAACACGGATCAACTGATCTTCGCTCCTGAAAACAGCCGCTCTTAGTGAAGTTTGGACTGTTTCACGCTGCGAGAGTGAGTTTGAAACCGGATGGTTTGGTTTGGTTCATTGTCACGTGTACCGAGGTGCAGTGAAAAGCTTTTGTTGGGTGCGATCCAGTCAGCAGAAAGACAACACAGGATTACATTGACCGAGCCGTTTACAGTGTAGAGATGCATGACAAGGGAATAACGTTTAGTGCAAGGTAAAGCCAGCAAGGTTGCGATCGAGGATAGTCCGAGGGTCACCGATGAATTTACCATTTCTGAAGACGGCTCTCCTTGCCTGGCAAACGTTGAGAGGGGGCAAGGCCCTCTTCTCCTGGGTGACGAAGGTGTCCCATCGCACCCACTCCGGCCCCCCGAGCTCCTTCACCTTCTTCAAGCAACTTTCCAAGTAGTCAACGGGGTCATCGGGCCTGTGGTACATCAGGCCCGTGAGCAGACTCTGTTTGGAAGCAAATCAGAAGACACTCCTGAATTAAGCACACGCAGCCTCTGCCTGACAAAACGGCCTCGGTGTAAAAATTAAAAGAGAAATGTTGGAAAACACTCAGCAGCGGGAGAGTTGCTGCTTTACAGCTCCAGAGACATAGAAACATAGAAACATAGAAATTAGGTGCAGGAGTAGGCCATTCAGCCCTTCGAGCCTGCACCGCCATTCAATATGATCATGGCTGATCATCCAACTCAGTATCCCGTACCTGCCTTCTCTCCATACCCTCTGATCCCCTTAGCCACAAGGGCCACATCCAACTCACTCTTAAATATAGCCAATGAACTGGCCTCAACTACCCTCTGTGGCAGAGAGTTCCAGAGACTCACCACGCTCTGTGTGAAAAAGTCCTTTCTCAATCCTCGGTCCCTTAAAGGATTTCCCCCTTATCCTTAAGCTGTGACCCCTTGTCCTGGACTTCCCCAACATCGGGAACAATCTTCCTGCATCTAGCCTGTCCAAACCCTTAAGAATTTTGTAAGTTTCTATAAGATCCCCTCTCAATCTCCTAAATTCCAGAGAGTATAAACCGAGTCTATCCAGTCTTTCTTCATAAGACAGTCCTGACATCCCAGGAGACGCGGGTTCCATCCTGACTACCAGTGCTCTCTGCACCGGGTTTGCTGTGTTCATTACTGTGACGCTTTCTCCGGGTGCTGCGGTTTCCTCCTACATCCCAAAGAACAGGGCAGCTTTGTAGGCTAATTGGCTTGCTATAAATGTGATTTGCCGCTGGTGTGTGGAGGAGGGCGCGGGTGCGCGGGGATCGCTGGTCGGCGCAGACTCGGTGTTTCTGCGCTGCATATCGAAGCTAAGCGAGGCTAAGGTCAGGCAGCCTCTGTGGAAAGGTCTCAGACCTTTCGTCGAAACTGGGAGAGAAAGAAAATTAAAAAAAAAACACAAAGCGCTGGAGTAACTCAGCGGGTCGGGCAACATCCCTGGAGACGACGGAGAGATGACACTTCGTGTTGGGACCAATCTCAGCACGAGTCTGTGTAACGAACTCAGAAAGTGACGTCTGGCAGGATATATATCGCCCTTCTTCTTAAGGGCCTGTCCGACTTGTTGATTTTTTTCGGTGACTGCCGGCGTCATATCAGTGTCACCGAAAGATTTTGAACACCTCAAAATCCAGCGGTGACAAAAATAAATGTTGCGACACTTGGAAAAAAACGTTAACGCGTCATCACGTCGCAAATGTTTCGGTGACCTGATACAACAGTCAACGACGCCGGCAGTCGCCGAAAATAATCGCCAAGTGGGACAGGCCCTTTAGAGCCGTAGAGTCTTATGCCCCTGTCCCACTTAGGCAACCTGAAGGGAAACCTCTGGAGACCTTGCGCGCCCCCCCCCCCCCCACCCAAGGTTTCCGTGAGGTTCCCGGAGGTTCCGGTCACTCTCCCTAATGGCGGAAAGTGGTTTCCGTGTAGTCGAGGCTTCTTCTATGTTCCTGCGATTATTAAACAAAAAAAACAAATAAACCGGCCTTGATTAAAAATAGGTTGCCGTTTGGTCGAAGCCAGTGGAGTGGGGTCGCTATTTACTCGCAGGCAGTCGAAGGCCATCTCCTTCGCTGACCGGCCATTTTGACCGGCTCATTGGAGTTTTCAGCAAAGATCCTGTCAGATCTTTGGTTTTCAGGACCTACAAGATCTGCCGGAAGGTAAAGTTCCCGCTAACTTTATCAAACTTCTTAAAACTGTCTGCTCTCCTTCTCCCCCCCCCCCCCGTTCTCTCCCCTTCTCTTCCCCTTCTCTCTCCCCTTCTCTGTCCTTCCTTCCCCTTCTCTCAATCCCTCCCCCCCGCGCTCTCTAAAGGGCTTACCGTGCTCTGTGGCGGCCGTTTACCTTCCTCTTCATCGCGCAGTCAGCGCTCCTCCGCTGTCCCTGGCCTTCGCGATGCGGCCGGTAGCAAAGATCCTGTAGGATCTTTGGTCAGTAGATGCAGCTCACACATCGGTCGAGGCTTTCCAGGCAAGTGACCAAAACCTCTGGTGACTCCCGGAGAGTGACCGGAACCTCCGGGGACCGCACGGAAACCTTGGGTGGGGCGCAAGGTCTCCAGAGGTTTCCGTTCAGGTTTCCTAAGTGGGACAGGGGCATTAGAGTCGATCATGCAAGCGTGGAAACAGGCCCTTCAGCCCAACTTGACCACGCTGACCAACATGCCCCATCTGCACCAGCTCCACTTGGCTGCGTATGGCCCATATCTCTCTAAACCTGTCCTAATCACGTACGTGTTTAAATGTTTCTTAAACTCTGCAGTAGTCCCTGCGGGGAAACTAAGGAACATAAAATAATTCAGTCTGGGAACTGACAGCGTTTTGCAGTTAGTGCCAAGGGTGATGAAGATTTGAAGGAGGTCCAGAAACACAGCTAACACACCGAGGGTCACACAGGATATTGCAGCTTAATATTCTGTCCCGTTATAATTAGGCACCTGCAGTGAATATTAAAGATCTCTCATTCTTTAACAAAAGAAAATAAATTGACACAAGGATGTTGTAAGGTCGCAGTGTACTGAAAGCTCGACACTGCCACTAAAAAAACTCGGCCACAGTTTTACTGTGGGATATATTGTGGCTAATCTGCACACAGCAAGTCCGACGGACAATCTGGTCATGGAAATAGACACACAGCGCTGGGGTAACTCAGCGGGGCCAGGCAGCATCTCTGGAGAACACGGACCGGTGACGTTTCAGGTCGGGACCCTTCTTCAGACTGGTTGTATGGGGTGGGGGGTGAAGGAAAGCTGGAAGAGAGGAGGGGCAGTAATGATGTTGGTGGTGGGAGTGAAATTAGAGCAACTTATTACAGAGAGGAATTCTCCCTCTCCCTTTTACGTTTAGACATGGGAGTGTTGGTGCATCTGACGGAGTAGATGAATAGAGGGCTGTTTTGCCTCAAGGACTCTCTCTCTCTCTCTCTCTCACACACATATATCAGTGAGTGGAATTCTTTGCCACAGAAGGCTATGAAGGCCATTTCAATGGATATTTTTAAGGCAGAGATAGATAGATTCTTGATTAGTAAGGATGTCAGGGTTATGGGGAGAAGGTGGGAGAATGGGGTTAGGAGGGAGAGATAGATCAGCCATGATTGAATGGCAGAGTAGACATGATGGGCCGAGTGGCCTAATTCTACTCCTATCCCATATCACACACACACACACACACATAAAAAACAAACAAATACCAATAGTGCAAGAAGACAAAACCAATGCCCCAAACTTCTCATTCTCACCCAACAAACAGCTCACAATGACGTGTTTCCTTTATCATCGTTACTTTTTTTCACATCTTTCATTTATTTCTTCTGCATCTCTCTACATCACCGTCTATATCTCTCGTTTCCCTCTCGCCTGACTCTCAGTCTGAAGAAGGGTCTTGACCCGAAACGTCGCCCATTCCCCTTTCTCCAGAGATCCTGCCTGTCCCGCTGAGTTAGTCCTGCACTTTGTGTCAATCTTCGGTATAAATTACCATCCGCGTTAATAAAGTATGCTGCAGAACCAGTGTAATAAAGTCTCCATCTACCCATCTATCTAAGATAGACACAAAATGCTGGAGTAACTCAGCGGGACAGGCAGCATCTCTGGGGAGAAGGAATGGGTGGCGTTTCAGGTTGAGACTCTTAGAGTCGTAGTCATAGAGGGAGACAGCGTGGAAACCGGCCCTTCGGCCCAACTCGCCCACACCGGCCAACAATGTCCCAGCTACCCTAGTCCCACCTGCCTGCGCTTGGTCCATACCCCTCCAAACCTGTCCTATCCATGTACCTGTGCAAATATTTCTTAAACGATGGGATAGTCCCAGCCTCAACTACCTCCTCTGGCAGCTTGTTCCATACACTCACCACCCTCCGTGAGAAGAGGTTACCCCTCGAATTCCTATTAAATCTTTTCCGCTTCACCTTGAACCTATTTCCACTGGTCCTCGATTCCCCTGCTCTGGGCAAAAGACTCTGTGCATCTACCCGATCTATTCCTCTCATGATGTTATACATCTCTATAGGATCCCCCCTCATCCTCCAGCGCTCCATGGAATAGAGACCCAGCCTGCTCAACCTCTCCCTGTAGCTCACACCCTCTAGTCCTGGCAACATCCTCGCGAACCTTCTTCGGACTATCTGCCTGTGTCTGTCTAAGAAAAGAGATAAAATGCTGGAGTAACTCGGCAGGACAGGTGGTGTCTCTGGAGAGAAGCAACGGGCGAGGTTTTGGGGTCGAGACCCCCCCCCTGGACCATCCATCCCACCTGCCCATGTAAATCCATCTCTCTCCAGGGGAGTCACCGGCACTCTTGATGCAGTTTGAACTTCTGATGGGAGCCGGGCGCTCCTGCCTGCCCCTGTGTGTCCATCATCGTGCACTCACCTCGAATAACTGGGGGACGTGCCGGTGGGACAGGTAGTCTTTGGCGTCGGCGGTGTCCATGGCTCGGGCTGCGCTCCCTGTATCCCGCAGAGTAGACGATAGGGCCAGGGGACCCAGGCACAGAGCGCTGCTCCACCTCAGTCTGCAGCCTGCCTGAGCCTTGCTGCGCTCTGCCCAGTCAGTGTGTGTGTGTGTGTGTGTGTCGCCCCCTTTTATACACACACACACACACCCCTCTGAGCGGGACAGCCACAAGGCTCAACCTTTTGATGCGGAGCAGCGGTACACAGTGGGAAATAAATCACTGCGGATGTTGCTTTACACATCAGGACACAGAGTGCTGGAGTAACTTAGCGGGTCAGGTCACAGCGCACACAGCGGAATGCAGTGACATCTCCACTTGTAGGTGAACTGACAATCCCCTTTCCCCCATACATCTCTCTCTCCCTCTCCCCCTCCCTCCCTCTCGCTCCCCCCTCTCCCTCTCTGCATCTCTCCCCTCTCTCCTTTTCCCCTCTTCCTCCCTCCCCCTCTGCCCCTCACGCCCTCACTCTCTCCCTCTCTCCCTCTCCACCTCCCCCTCTCTCTCCCCCCTCCCTCTCCCCCCTCTGTCCCCCCTCCCTCTCTTCCTCACCCCATCTTCCTCTCCCCCCCTCCCCCCTCTCTCCCTCCCCCCTCTCTCCCTCTGTCCCCCTCCCTCTCTTCTCTCTCCCCCTCTCCCCCTCCCTCTCCCCCCCCCTCTCTCCCTCTGTCCTTCCTCTCCCCCTTCCTCTCCTCCTCCCCCTTCCTCTCCCTCTCCACCTCTCCCTCCCCCTCTCTCTCCACCTCTCCCTCCCCCTCTCCCCCCCTCTCCACCTCCATCCCCCCTCTCCCCTTCTCCCCCTCCCTCTCCCCCTCCCTCTCTCCACCTCTCCCTCTCTCCTTCTCCCTCTCCCTCTTCCTCCCCCTCTGCCCCTCATCCCCTCTTCCTCTCCCCCCTCCCTCCCCCTCCCCTCTCCCTCTCCCTCTCTCCCCCCTCCCCTCCCTCTCCCTCCCTCCCCCTCCCTCTCCGTCTCTCCGTCCCCCCCCCCCCCCCCCCTGTGCCCGACCTGGACTCACAGCCAAGCACCCGTAGTCAGGATCGAACCCGTGTCTCTGACGCTGTGAGGCAGCAGCCCTAGCGCTGCGCCACTGAGCTGCATGTACTGCTTCAGAAAACCATCTTGAAGGCATATCTGGAACTCCTTCCCATCTCATGCCCTTCAGTAAGGCAATCCTAGTAAATACTGGGGAAGTGTAAACATTTTGCTATAATATCCCTATTGCATTTACACGAGTAAGGGGATGGATAATCAAATGCATGAAACATTGCAGGTTGATCATTTCAATCTGAATAAGTTGTACCGACCCAAAATGTCTCAATAGACAATGGGTGCTGGAGTAGGCCATTCGGCCCTTCGAGCCAGCACCGCCATTCAATGTGATCATGGCTGATCATCCCCAATCAGTACCCCGTTCCTGCCTTCACCCCATATCCCCTGACTCCGCTATCTTTAAGAGCCCTATCTAGCCCTCTCTTGAAAGTCTCCCTCCTTTTTCTCCAAAGATGCTGCCTGACCCGCTGAGTTTCTCCAGCCTTTTGTGTCTCTCTTTGGTATAAACCAGCATCTGCAGTTCCTTGTTTCTACCTTGCAGAATGTTTGATAGGAATAAGAATTTGTGATTTATTCACATCATATGGGGGCCTTTTACTTATAGTCATAGAGCGATACAGCATGGAAACAGCCCCTTCAGCCCAACTTGCCCACACCGGCCAACATGTCCCAGCTCTACACTAGTCCACCTGCCTGCGTTGGGCCCGTATCCCTCCAAACCTGTCCTGTCCATGTACCTGTCTAATATTCCCCTCATGTGCATGAAGGAACTGCAGATGCTGGTTTAAATCAAAGATAGACCCAAAATGCTGGAGTAACTCGGCGGGACAGGCAGCATCTCTGGAGAGCAGGAATGGGCGACGTCTGTCTGAAGAAGGGTCTCGACCCGAAACTGAAACGTCAACCCATTCCTTCTCTCCAGAGATGCTGCCTGTCCCGCTGAGTTACTCCAGCTTTTTTATGCCGATCTTATTCCTCTCATGATTTATTACACCTCTGTAAGATGACCCCTCAGCCTCCTGCGCTCCATGGAATAGAGACCCAGCCTGCTCCACCTCTCCCTATAGCTCAGAGCCTCTAGTCCCGGCAACATATAACTCGTAAAATTCTTGTACCGAATTTGGGGACACTGTTACCTTGGATGCTAAAAGACTGCACATGATTGAAGTACCTAAAAAATACAAAATCAACTGTGTACTTTTTACAAAATGTTGCAATAAAAACTTTGCAGGAGAGAAAATATCGCTAAATGGAGATTGAGTGAATGGAGTGTAGGAAGGAACTGCAGATGTTGGTTTACACTGAAGATAGGCACAAAATGCTGGAGTAATCAGGCAGGACAGGCAGCCTCTCTGGAGAGAAGGAATGGGTGATGTTTCAGGTCAAGACCCTTCTTCAGAGAGTCGGGGAGAGGGGGACAAGGGCTATGGAAGGGTAAGGTGTGAAAGCGACAGATCAAAGCAGATGATGATCAACAAAATGTAGAGTGGATCATTGTTGGGTGGGGGAGGGTCAGAGAGAGACAGAAAGCAAGGGTTACTTGAAGTTAGAGCAAACAATATTCGTACCGCTGGCTTGTAAGCTGGCCAAGTTTACTGATTTTACTGCGTAGTAAGGAACTGCAGATGCTGGTCTACACAAAAGATATTCACATTATGGTGGAATAACTCAGCTGGACAGGCATCATCTCTGGAGACGCTGGGTCGAGACCCTACCTCAGACGTTCTGTAGAAGGGTCTCGAAATGTCACCCATTTCTTCTCTACAGAGATGCTGCCTGACCCGCTGAGTTACTCCAGCATTTTGTCTCTATATTTGGAGTAAACCAGCATCTGCAGTTCCTTCCTACACAATTTACCTTCCATTCATTCAATCTCCATTTACTAACATTTTCTCTCCTGCAGTGTTTTCATGCAAGAGTTTGTAGAGATTATACAGTTGATTCCGTGTTTTCTAGGTTTCAAGCACGTGCAGTCTTCTAAGCGACACCAAAGCTTGTTTGGGTCGAGACCCTTCTTCAGACTGTCTGAGGAAGGATCGAGACCTGAACTGTATCCAGAGATGCTCCCTGTCCCACTTAGTTACTCCAGTATTTTGTGTCCATCTTACTCATTTTACTGATTGTACGCCTCCTTATCACCTTCACCTCAGCCAACAATGAACCATTGTACAATTCCTTATCACCATCTGCTTTGATTTGTTGTTTTCACACCTTACCCTTCCGTTCTCTATGTTGCCCTCTCTCTGACTCTCAGTCTGAAGAAGGGTCTCGACCCGAAATGTCACCTATTCCTTCTCTCCAGAAACACCGGAGCATCCTGGACAGTACAGCTCACCCCCTCCATGACACACGGGTCAACCGGAGGATCACCTTCAGCAACAGACTGGTTCCACCAAGATGCAGCACAGAACGCCACAGGAGATCCCTTTCCCCGTGACTATCAAACTGTACAACATAAGGGCCTGTCCCACTTGTGCGACCTAATTGGCGAGTTTAGAAGAGTTTAGGAGAGTTTGAAAAAATGTCATGTTGAAGACCTCCTTCGACTATGTTGAAGACCAACTTCGACGAGCTTCGGGAAAATTGGACACCGAATAGTGGAGAGTGAAGACGACCTCCTTCGATCTCCTTCGACCTCCCTTCGACGATGATGAAGACTATTTACGACTACCTTCAACTACCCTTGATTACCTACGACTAACATGCCAACCTACTACGACTAAACCTACGAGTAAAAAAAGTATCGGTTTTTTTTCCATGGTGACCTTTTTTTACTCGCGGGCATTTTTCAACAGGCACGACCTAGCTGAGGCCTCGAGAACGCAGGAACTACTCTCGAGCATGAAAGAGAGTTACAAAGACTTTCTACGACCTCGTGTCGACCATGCTGCGAGTGTGAGTCGAGGGCAAACTCACGGATTAGGTTGCCCAAGTGGGACAGGCTCTTTATCCCCCTTTAACCACCGGGAGGCGCCAGCAATGGCTGCCTCACCAAGTGTGTCCCTTCCTTCATTGTATTTTAATAGTATGTGTAAAATGTATGTTTTTAGTGTTCCTTAACTTGTTTTATTTTGGGGGTGGTTTGGGGGAAACTTTTTCTAATTTCGTACCTTGAGGGAGATGCGTTTTTTTCCCCGTATCGTATCTCCGTCCGTACTGCGGCCTAACATCGAGGGGTTGGCGGCCTTTGCTGGAGACCGACTTTTGATAGCTTTACCACGGGTGCCTACGGGACTTTAACATCGCGGAGCCCACAAACCCTTTGCCAGGGGTCGACCTCGGATCTCCAACCGCGGGTGCCTGCGGACTTAACATCACGGAGCCCGCGATCTCTGGTCAGAGACCGACCTCGGGAATTCCAAGCTGAAGGAGATTCAACTGTTCTGACGCGGGAGCTTCACCGCCGACTGCGGGAGTTTCGACCGCCCCGACGGATGGTTCGACTGCCCCGACAGCGAGAGATTAAAGAGGGAAGAAGATTGGACTTTTTTGCCTTCCATCACAGTGAGGAACATGGGGAATCCGCTGTGGTGGATGTTTATGTTAACTTTCATGTAGTTGCGTGTCTTGTTTTTTTTTCTTATGGCTGTATGGTAATTCGCATATCACTGTGCCTTAATTGGTACACGTGACACTAAAAGACCTTTGAAACCTTCTGTCATGGGGCAGACACTTTAATTCCATGTTTCGTGTATCTTGTTGTGTTTCATGACTGTTGGGGGACAATTTCCATCCTGGAATACATCGTATTGTGTCGTGTCGTATTGTGTGTGTATCATAGAAACATAGACAATAGGTGCAGGAGGAGGCCATTCGGCCCTTCGAGCCAGCACCGCCATTCATTGTGATCGTGGCTGATCGTCCTCTATCAATAACCCGTGCCTGCCTTCTCCCCATATCCCTCGACTCCACTAGCCCCTAGAGCTCTATCCAACTCTCTCTTAAATCCATCCAGTGACTTGGCCTCCACTGCCCTCTGTGGCAGGGAATTCCACAAATTCACAACTCTCTGGGTGAAAAAGTTTTTTTCTCACCTCAGTCTTAAATGACCTCCCCTTTATTCTAAGACTGTGGCCCCTGGTTCTGGACTTGCCCCAACATTGGGAACATTTTTCCTGCATCTGGCTTGTCCAGTCCTTTTATAATTTTATATGTTTCACGTATCATGCGGTTGGTTTAAAAAAAAAATGTTTCAACAAAAATAAATGTATAAATCAATGGCTGCGACAATACCAAACAAGCCACAATACAAAATCACCCAGTTGTCTAACCAAGTGTTCCTGAATGTTACACTGTTGACCAAGTGCATCACTCTCCTTGGCAGGGATGCACTGTGTGTGTGTTGGAGGCGGGACCCGGAACCCGGGGCGGGGGACCGGGCGCTGCCGGACGCGGCGGCGGCGGACAGCTTCCGGTCAAGATGGCGGCGCCCGGAGCGGGAGGAGGGAGGCGGCGGCGGCCGGAGCGCGCACTGGCGGCGGCGGCGCTGGTCCTGGTCCTGGTCGCGGCCCTGGCCGCCCGCGGCGTCTCCGCCTCCGCCTCGGAGGAAGCGCAGGTAGGGAGCGCGGCGCCGGCGGGATAAACCCGCTCCGTTAGTGTTCGCTGTCGGGGCCGCAGGAAACGGGGAGCCCGGAATTAATTCACCCGCGGACCCTCCTCCCCCTGGTCACCTGGACCCGCCCCCTCCCCCCCTCCCCCCCTCCTCACACCCCCCCCACTTCCCCCCCCCCTCAACCCCCCTCCCCCACAACCCCCCTCATCCCCTCCCCCCCCCCCTCCCCCACCCCACCCCCCCCCTCCCCCTCCCCCCCCCCCACATCCCCTCCCCCCTCCCCTCCCCCCTCCCCCTCCCCCTCATCCCCAACCCTCCTCCTCGCCCAAACCTCTCCCAAACTTCTCCCCCCTCCAACCTCTCCTCTCCCCCCCCTCCACCTCCCAGCCCCCCCATCCCCACACCCCCCCCCCATCCTCACACCCCCCCCATCCTCAACCAACCTCTCCTCCATCCCCAACCTCCTCCTCGCCCAAACCTCCCCTCCCTCCTCCAACCTCTCCCCAACTTCTCCCCCTCCCCCCCCCCTCCAACCTCTCCCTCCCCTCACCTCTCCCCCCCACTCTCACTCCCCCACCTCACCTCCCCCCCCTCACCTCCCCCCTCACCTCACCTCTCCCCCCCCCCCCCACCTCACCTCTCCCCCCCCCACCTCACCTCTCCCCCCCCACCTCACCTCTCCTCTCCCCTCTCCACCCATACCTCTCCCCCCACCTCCCTTCCAATCTCCCCATCTCCAACCTCACATTCTCCCCCCCTCTCCTCTCCCCAACTTCCCCGCCCCATCTCCTCTCACCCCCCAACTTCTCCACCCCACCTCCCCAACTTCTCCCACCCAATCTCTCTTTATCCCCCCAACTTCTCCCCAATTTCTCCCCTCCAACCACCTCTCCCCCCAACTTCTCCCCTAACCAATTTCATTTCCCTCCCAACCTCAACCTCCCCCCCCCGAATCTCTTCTGGATTCCCCCCCCCCCTCCCCAACACACACCCCCCCCTTTCCACCCAACCCAATCCCACCCTCCCCTCTCTCCCCACCGCACCTCCCAACCCAATCTTGCCCACCCAAACCTCTCACCCCCCCCATCTCCCGCTCCCAACCCCAGCCCCTCTCTCCCACCCCAAAACCACAACCTCTTTCCCCCCAAACTCTCTGCCCCTCCCCCACCTCCACCCCCCCCGACTCATCCCCTCCCCCTCTGATACCTCTCTTCCCTCTGGGACCCGCCACCTTGGCAAAACTTTCCTCTTGTCCCACTGGAACCTACAATCCCCCCTCCCGCTGAGGCACCCCCTCTCCCCCCCAACTCTATCTGGAAATACACTTTAGTGGCGTTAATTGAACAAAACATCTTATCCAGCTGGAATACTCGCTGCTCATATTAGTGTCATGAAATATTCAGCATTGGTTTTGGGATGGGGGGCTGAGGTGGTCTCGCTGGCGTGATGGCGCTGCCTTCCTGCAGGAATGAACTGGAAACTCAGCCTTGTTTTTTTTTCCCTTTCTTTGCTCATGACTCTGGTGTGGGACTTGAACCTACAACCTCGTGCCTTCAATGAAATTGCCACCAGCCGCACAGGGAACACGGAGTTAATTGGCAAACATACCAGAAGGAAACGAGTGATATATTTTTCTGGCCGCGGGTTGTTACGATCTGAAACGCATTGTTTGCGGGAGTGATGGAAGTTGCTTCCGTGACAATGTTCATCAGGGGATTAAGAAAAGTTACAGTGACACAGACACGACAGGTTAAGAGGTCCTTTGTGCTCTGTGACTCTACCAGGACAATCTGTATGCACGCTGCTTTCTCTTGGAGAAGGATTGTGTCGTGCAGAAGCCAGCTGCAGAATGAGGTGACAAATTTTGTGCGGAGCAGAGTGTAATCACACAGACCTTGACGGGCAATTTTTCAAAGCTCTTTTTCAATTGACGTATGTTTTGTGTTTTTTTAATTTACAATTGCACTGATGAAAGGTTCCATTGGAACATAATCATTCACTTTTCATTGCAGGAGAGAGGAGGAGGGCTATCATTATGGACAGATTTAATCTATATTTATCCCATGCTGAAGATAGACACAAAATGTTGGAGTAACTCAGCGGGTCAGGCAGCACCGCTGGAAAAAGGAATAGATGACGTTTTGTGTCGTGACCCTTCTTTTGACTGCGACTTTCAGTCTGAAGAAGGGTTTGAACCCAAACCTCTCGGTCTGAAGAAGGGTCCCAAGCCAAAATGTCACCTATCCATGTTCTCCAGAGTTGCTTTTTTAAAAAAAAAATTAAAAATAGACTTTATTCATTTAGTAAATATATACAATACATGAACCTTGTGGAAAATCCATCCGACATTTTCGGAGGCTGTACAAATTGATCAATACAGTTATACATTTTTTTTCAAATTCCACAAATCAGTCCCCCACCCGTGCCACTCATGTGGCCCACTGGCGTGGGGTACCTTCCCTTATTTTGAGGGGTGTCTCCACCATACCGTGCCCCCCATGTCCAGCAGCGGATGGACCCTAGACTGTGGCCCTCCCCCACCGAGCCTTGGCGTTGGCTGCACCGAGCTTCAGAGCGTCCCTCAGCACGTACTCCTGCAGTCTGCAGCGGGCCAGTCGGCAACATTCCCTGACGGACATCTCGCTCCGCTGGGTGGTGAACAATGCTCGGGCAGACCAAAGGGCGTCTTTCACCGAGTTGATGACCCTCCAGCAGCACTCAATGTCAGTCTCTGAATGTGTCACAGAGTCCTCTGTGACGGAGCTGTTCGGGATAAAGCGTACCAGGGACCCTTGCATTCTTCTCCAGACTCTTTTAGCAAATCCACACTCTGCGAAGAGGCGGGCAACCGTCTCCTCTCCATAGCAGCCTTCCCGAGGGCAGCGTGCGCTGGCAGTGAGGTTCCGACGGTGCAGGAAGGATCTGACTGGGAGGGCTCCCCGCACCGCCAGCCAGGCCAGGTCTTGGTGCTTGTTGGTGAGTTCTGGCGATGAGGCATTTTGCCAGACAAGCTGGGCAGTCTGCTCTGGGAACCACGCCATCGGATCCATCGAGTCCTTTCCCTGCAGTGCCTGCAGGACATTCCGTGCTGACCACTGCCCAATGGACATGTGGTCAAAGGTGTTGGTCCGGAAGAACCTTTCCACAGATGCTGCCTGACTTGCTGAGTTACTCCAGTATTTTGAGTTTATCTTTGGTGTAAACTCTCATCTGTGGTTCCTTCCTACACATTTAACCTATGCTGTGTCTGCTCTGGGAATATTTGGTCTTTGGGGGAGTTTAATTTATAAACATGTTTTATCGAGAGAGATAAGAGTGTTTTATTGTCATATGCCCCAGGTAGAAGAATGACATTCATTCCTTGCAGCAGCACCACAGAATATGCAAACGTAGTTCAATGTAATAAACAAGAGAGGAAAAAAAAGTTACTATATACACACACTCTCAAATACACATATATAGTTCATATATATATATATATATATATATATATATATATATAATATAAACACGCACACATACCTACACACAAAAAACAAACTATAATAGTGCAATGGTAACAGTAATAGTCTATTGTAGTCCAGAGCTTATTTGCAGTTGTAGTGTTTAATAGCCTGATGGCTGCAGGGAAGAAGCTGTTCCTGACACTGGATGTAACAGTTTTCATGCCCCTATACCTTCTTTCCGATGGCAGGGATGAAGTGAGTGTGTGGCCAGGGTGGTGTGGGTCTCTGATGATGTTGGCTGCCTTTTTTCGGCAGCGGCTCCGGTACAATCCCTTCGATGGTGGGGAGGTCAGAGCCGTTGACGGACTGGGCAGTGGTCACAACTTTTTGCACATCTGCATTTTGGACTACTCGATGACGCAGTTTAGCGTACGATATAGAAGAGTACAGCACCGGAACAGGCCCTTCAGCTCACAATGTCTGCGCCAAACACGATAAACTCATGTCGTCTGCCTGCACGCGATCCAGATCCCTCCTTTCCCTGCGTATCGATGTGTCTCTTTGAAAGCTTCTTTAAACACCGCCATCATATCTGCCTCCACCATCAGCCCTGGCAGCACGTTCTAGGCACCCACCACCCACTGTGTTAAAAACCAACTTGCCCCACTCATCTTTCAACTTTGCCCCTCTCACCTTAGAGAGCTTTCCCCTTTGATCTTTGACATTTCCACCCTGCGGGGAAAAAGGTTGTGTCTGATCTGATCTGCGCCCCCTTGTAATTTTATATATCTCAACCAGCATGTTGTTTGCTCAGTTATACAATATACTATTGCAATATATATATAGCAACTGCAGATGCTGGTTTACACCGGAGATAGATGGTGGAGTAACTCAGCAGGACAGGCAGCATCTCTGGCTGTGGAGGGAGTGTTTGAAAATACATTGCAGATTAAGCTTTGCTCTGCATTTAACCTAAGCCGGGGACATTTTAGCTCTTACTGTTCCAACTTGAATGTGGCCTGATCTGTACCTGCTTGGGTGCCTGTGGTGTGGAGAAAGATTTGTTTTGTATCTAATCCATGCTATACCTATCCTGGAGATATTTGCAGCTGATATATTTGTTAGCCAAAAGTGAATCAATATCATTCTGCCTGGCCCGCTGAGTTACTCCAGCTTTCCGCTCTGGCTGTTAACTTACTGCCGGTGAAGCCATGCACATTTAATTCAGCTCAGAGGGTAGTTGAGGCCAGTTCATTGGCTATATTTAAGAGGGAGTTAGATGTGGCCCTTGTGGCTAAGGGGATCAGGGGGTATGGAGATAAGGCAGGTACAGGATACTGAGTTGGATGATCAGCCATGTATCCATCAGCATAATTTCTATGTTTCTATGTTTCTAAATACAGCATGGAGACAAGCCCTTTAGCCCACCAAGTCCACTCAGACTATTGATCCCCCACTCACACTGTGTTCTGTGTTATCCCACTTTCTTATCCATTCCCTACACGCCAGGGGCAAATCTATAGAGGGCCATTTAACCTGCAAACCCGCACATCTCTGGGATGTGGGAGGAAACTGGAGCACCCGGAGGATGCGGTCACAGGCGGTCCATGTGGTCGCAGGGAGAACGTACAAACTCCAAAGATAGACACAAAAGGCTGGAATAACTCGGCGTGTCAGGCAGCATCCCCGGAGAAAAGGATCAGGTGACATTTGGGGCCCAGTGCGTACAAACTCCACACAGCCAGCACCTGAATGACTGAATGGAATCGGCTTGAAATGAAATAAATGAATTGTAAAGGAGATAGCTGAATATTGAAGAAGACCTCATGAAAATTCTACAATAACGTCCGCAGATTGCAGAGGTCACAAAATGGGTGAACCGGATGACATTTAGCACACTGAATGTGCGGCAGTATGAGGTGTCCCCTTCTCATTAGCCCAACCGGTTCCAAGATTGGTTAGCACGTAACAAAAGGTTTTAACTGTACCTCGATAAACGTGGCAATAAACTAAGAACTGAGACTGAAGATCGGCACAAAATGCCGGAGTAACTCAGCGGGACAGGCAGCATCTCTGGAGAGAAGGAAAGGGTGACGTTTCGGGTCGAGACCCTTCTCCAGACCCGAGACATGACGCAAAACATCACCCCGTTCCTTCTCTCCAGAGATGATGCCGGCCCCGCTGAGTTACTCCAACATGTTGTGTCTACGGCGTAAACCAGCATCTGCAGTTCCTTCCTATACAACTGTAGATATCCTTTGATAGAAACATAGAAAATAGGTGCAGGAGCAGGCCATTCGGCCCTTCAAGCCTGCACCGCCATTCAATATGATCATGGCTGATCATCCAACTCAGTATCCTGTACCTGCCTTCTCTCCATACCCCCTGATCCCTTTAGCCACAAGGGCCACATCTAACTCCCTCTTAAATACAGCCAATGAACTGGCCTCAACTACCTTCTGTGACAGAGAATTCCACAGATTCACCACTCTGTGTGAAAAACGTTTTTCTCATCTCGGTCCTAAAAGACTTATCCTTAAACCCTTATCCTTAAACTGTGACCCCTTGTTCTGGACCTCCCCAACATCAGGAACAATCTTCCTGCATCTAGCCTGTCCAACCCCTTAAGAATTTTGTAAGTTTCTATAAGATCCCTCCTCAATCTTCTAAATTCTAGCGTGTACGAGCCGAGTCTATCCAGTCTTTCTTCATATGAATGTCCTGACATCACAGGAACCAGTCTGGTGAACCTTCTCTGTACTCCCTCTATGGCAAGAATGTCTTTCCTCAGATTTGGAGACCAAAACTGTACGCAATACTGGTGTGGTCTCACCAAGACCCTGTACAACTGCAGTAGAACCTCCCTGCTCCTATACTCAAATCCTTTTGCTATGAATGCTAACATACCATTCGCTTTCTTCATTGCCTACTTTCAATGACTGGTGTACCATGATACCCAGGTCTCGTTGCATCTCCCCTTTTCCTAATCGGCCACCATTCAGATAATAGTCTACTTTCCTATTTTTGCCACCAAAGTGGATAACGTCACATTTATCCACATTATACTGCATCTGTCATGCATTTGCCCACTCACCCAGTCTATCCAAGTCACCTTGCAGCCTCCCAGCATCCTCCTCACAGCTAACACTGTCCCCCAGCTTCGTGTCATCCGCAAACTTGGAGATGTTGCATTCAATTCCCTCGTCCAAATCATTAATATATATTGTAAATAGCTGGGGTCCCAGCACTGAGCCTTGCGGTACCCCACTAGTCACTGTCTGCCATTCTGAAAAGGACCCGTTTACTCCTACTTTTTGCTTCCTGTCTGCCAGCCAGTTCTCTATCCACATCATTACTGAACCGCCAATACCTTTAAGTTTGTATACTAATCTCTTATGTGGGACCTTGTCGAAAGCCTTCTGAAAGTCCAGATATAACACATCCACTGGTTCTCCCTTATCCACTCTGCTAGTTACATCCTCGAAAAATTCTATAAGATTTGTCAGACATGATTTACCTTTCGTAAATCCATCCTGACTTTGTCCAATGATTTCACCACTTTCCAAATGTGCTGCTATCCCATCTATAATAACTAAATCTAGCAGTTTCCCCACTACCGATGTTAGACTAACTGGTCTGTAATTCTCCGTTTTCTCTCTCCCCCCCTTTTTAAAAAGTGGGGTTACATTTGCTACCCTCCAATCCTCAGGAACTACTCAAAATCTAAAGCGTTTTGAAAAATTATCACTAATGCATCCACTATTTCTGGGGCTACTTCCGTAAGTACTCTGGGATGCAGACTATCTGGCCCTGGGGATTTATCGACCTTTAATCCATTCAATTTACCTAACACCACTTCCCGGCTAACCTGGATTTAACTCAGTTCCTCCACCTTATTTGACCCCCGGTCCCCTGCTATTTCCGGCAGATTATTTATGTCTTCCTTAGTGAAGACAGAAGCAAAGGGTGGAGCTCCAGGGATGTGGGACGCGATGAAAAGTTTTTAAAAATAAATCACTTGTTAAAGAATATAGTTCCTGAGATATTTTACAAAAAAAGCCTAATTGGATTTGTGTAAGAGGTTGAAGCGATCTGTGATAATTATTGGAGAGAGAGCCCAGCTGGCTGGAGTTAATCAAATTGCCACAGTATTAATGAGGCAGCGGATCACAAGAGAAATCAATCCCCTCCTGAAATTAAACTCTGAATCTCACGCCTTGGGAACTGGCGACACATGGAGAAGAATAGCTGCACCAAAAAGCTGGAGAAACCCTCATTTATTTCGGGTCGAAAGGTAAAGATTTTGTTGGATCAAAAAAGTGGTGCCTTTATTGTGGTGTGAGGAAGGTTGTAAATCGAAGTTTTAGATGTTATGACTTGTTTCTTGATTCATGTTCATAAGTCATAGGAGCAGATTTAGGCATTATCCGTATCAGGTCTACTCCACCATTCGATCATAGCTGATCTATTTTTCCCTCTCTACCCCACTCTCTTGCCTTCTCCCCATAACCCCTGACAACCGTGCAAGTTCCCACCACCCAAGCACTTGAGCACTTTGAATGAGGCATAGTGGTGCAGCTGGTAGTGCTGCTGCCTCACAGAGCAAGAGGCACCAGTTCCATAAGACCATAAGACAAAGGAGCAGAGTCAGGCCATTATGCCCATCGAGCCTACTCCAGCATTTGATCATGGCTGATCTATCTTTCCCTCTCAACCCCAGTCTCCTACATTCACCCCATAACCCCTGACACTTGTACTAATCAAGAATCTGTCAAGCTCTGCCTTAAAAATACCCCAAAATACCCAATGTCGTGGCCACAGCCTTCGGGGGGCAATTAATTCGACAAATACACCACCCTCTGACTAAAAGACTTCCTCATCATCTCCTGCCTAAAGGAACATCCTTTTATTCTGAGGGTGTGCCCCTCTGGTCCTGGACTCTCCCACTCGTGGAAACATCCTCTCCACATCCACTCTATCCAGGCCTTTCACTTTTCATTAAGTTTCAATGAGGACTCCACCCCCCCCTCCCTCAACCTTCTAAACTGCAGGGAGTAGAGGCCCAGTGCCGTCCAACGCTCACCGTACATTAACCCCCTCATTCCTGGGATCATGCTCGTAAAATTCAATCTTGGTACGTGTTCATCGTGGGTTGCAGTGACTGATCTTCAGATATAAATAGGGACCTGGAATTCTCTTCCCAAAACGCTTTGGCCTACCCTACCTTCTAGCCGTAAGACAGATCCTGCGGTTGCTTGTCTCTTACCTTGAAACATTTAACAAGATTAAGGTGTCTCGTACGGGTAGGTTTTGTAACAATGGCCCTACTCCAAGTGGATGGAGGTGAGCGAGTTTAAGCAGTCAGTTTTTCCCATCCGTTCTGCACTCGTAGAAGCCTTTCGATTCACTTGAGAAACCAATGTACCGATGTAAAACTCCTTTGATAAGCACTTAAAGAATACTTTATACGAGAGATACAGCGCCGTGACAGGCCCTTCAGCCCACTGATTCCACGCCGTCCAGTATTCACCATGTGCACCAACACTATCCTACACACTAGGGACAGTTTACAATTTTACCAAAGTCAACTAACCCCTACAAACCTGGACGTCTTTGGCGTGTGGGAGGAAACCATAGCACCCGGAGAAAACCCAAGGGAGAACGTACAACTCTGTACAGACAGCACTTTAGTCAGGATCGAACCTGTGTCTCTGGCGCTGTAAGGCAGTAACTCTACTACTGTGCCACCCTATAGAATAGAAGCAGGCCGTATGTCCATTTGAGCCTGCACTAGCAATCAGTAAGATCATGTCTGGTCCAGTGCTCATCTAATTTCCTGCCTAGTCCCCAAATCCTCTGATTTCTTCAGTCAAAATTAAATGACCAAATATTTATTGAACTCTTGAGACACCAGTTCCATGTTATCCACTTCCGCATCCACTCTCGACGCTCTAGAGGCAATTTACAGAGGCCGATAAACCTACAAACACGCACGTCTTTGGGACATTCATGTTAGTAGGTTCTGTAGACTTTATTCTAGACTGAGGTGAGAACACAATTCTTTCCTTATAGGATCAGTGACTGAGCAACCTTGGTGTTTCAAGGCCAGAGAATAACTAAGATCCTTTAAGGAAAGAAAGTTGTTCTAACCTCAGCCTAAAATAGTGGACATTTATCCTGAACAGCCATCCTCAGTTCTGGAATCTCCACACTGAAGTCAAGCTTCCCACCATCTTCCCCGTAAATCCAATTTCCACTCTTAAATGTTTTCCTGAAAGCAGACTGAATTATAGACATTTCCGGAGCAGAAATATCAGCCGCAGCCAGGCAACGTTCAAGATCGAAAGGCTATTTAGTTTATTCCTGCAGTTCAGCTCCCTGGTTCGCAGCCTTGTAGGTTAAGGTATTTCAAGTGTTCAGCAGTGCACTTAGAGTCATGTAGCACTGATGTAGGCCCTTCGGCCCAACTTGCCGATGCTGACCAGGATGCACCATCTACGCTAGTCCCGTCTGTCTGAGTTTGGCCCATATCCCTCCACCTGTCCTATCCATGTACCCGTCTAATAGTTTCTTAAAGTTGTCATAGCCTCTGAATTGAAGGACGTTCTTTTAGGAAGGAAATGAGAAGATTTTTTTTAGTCAGAGGCTGGTGAATCTGTGCCATAGAAGGCTGTGGAGGCCAAGTCAATGGATATTTTTAAGGCGGAGCGAGATTCTTGATTAGTACGGGTGTCAGGGGTCATGGGGAGAAGGCAGGAGAATGGGATTAAGAGGGAAAGATAAGGTAGACAGAAATGCTGGAGAAACTCAGCGTGCGAGGCAGCAGTCAGCCAGAAACGTCGCCTATTCATTCGCTTCATAGATGCTGCCTCACCCGCTGAGTTTCTCCAGCATTTTTGTCTACCTTCGATTTTCCAGCATCTGCAGTTCTTTCGCAAACAAGAGGGAAAGATAGATCAGCCATGATTAAATGGTGGAGTAGACTTGATGGGTCGAATGGCCTATCTCTGCTCCTATCACTGATCAACATTGACGGCCATGTGCAGGCTGTTAGGAAGGCCCCGTTCCTGTGCTGTACCATTCTGTTCCAATTTTTAGGTGCAAATAGGTGATTTTCATTAGCCAGTGTGCAAATAGACTGAGGTGAACAAACCACGTCATAGCAAAGAGATGTGGGTGAGGGATCCATCTATGACAGCAGGGGGGAGCCACATTCACTAGAAAGAAAGAGGACATTCCCGATGTCCTAGTATGGATATCCTCATCTAGGGAGCAGATAGTTGTAAAGTGACACAGCATGGAAACAGGCCCTTCAGCCCAACTTGCCCACACCGGCCAACATGTCCCCACTACACTAGTCCCATCTGTCCTCATTTGGTCCATATCCCTTCATACCTGACCTATCCATGTACCTGTTTCTAACTGTTTCTTAAATGTTGGGATAATCCCAGCGTCAACTGCCTCCTCTGGCAGCTTGTTCCATACACCCATCACCCCTTGTGTGAAAAAGTGACCCCTCAGATTCCTGTTAATTTTTTTCCCCCATCACCACATAGAAACATAGTAAATAGGTGCAGGAGGAGGCCATGTGGACCATTGACCACATTCATTGTGATTATGGCTGATCGTCCCCTATCAATAATCCATTCACTGCCTTCTCCCCTTGACTCCACTAGCCCCTAGAGCTCTATCTAACTCTCTCTTAAATCCATCCAGTGACTTGGCCTCCACTGCCCTCTGTGGGAGGGAATTCCATAAATTCACAACTCTCTGGGTGATAAAAGTTTTTTCTCATCTCAGTCAAGATCTGAATGGTGTCAGATTAGGAAAAGGGGAGGTGCAACGAGACATGGGTGAGGAAAACCTTTTTACCCAGAGAGTTTGGAACAGAAAGCAGTAGAGGCCAATTCACTGGATGTTTTCAAGAGTCAGATTTAGCTCTTAAGGGCCGTCATTTGCGCGCCATTTATATTGCGGCCGGCAGATCTGGTTGGTTTGATGCTGATGATGATTCATTAACAATTGTGAATATTCAGGTACTTGACACTCTTTTATAGTGTTTAAAACATTTTGTTCAACGGGCAGCTGCATCGATAATTGAGTTTGCGGCGCAAGGTTCAACGTTAATGCAAGGTCAGGGAGTCAAAGAACGATATTTGGTATTTTGTTTATACACTGAGTCGGCTCTGATTATTTTACCTGTTTATTTATTTTTTGTTCCAGCTTCACTCATAATTTCGAACCCCCATCCCACACCCCCAAGGAACGTGCAAAAGTCACTTAATTAATAGGCGTTTTGCCATTTCCTCAGTGCGGGCTACCATCCAACCGCAATACCACGATTAGAACCAATACCATTTGTACTGAGCACGGAGCAAACATGTATATTCCGTGGGGGGGGGGGGGGGAGACTGAAAACATAATCCAAAGCGACCAATTTTCTGAATTACACCACAATTCGAAAGAAAATACAGTAATATGCACTAAACAACTTTCCACTGGGTATTCAAATGACGCCACGCGCTCCAGATGGCTGTGCTGACGCATGAAGATGCGTGCGACAGTCACTACCGGCCTGTCGCGTAAATGACAGCCAAGTGGGACAGGCCCTTTAGGGCTAACGGAATCAAGGGATATGGGGAAAAGGCAGGGACGGGGTATTGATCAGCCATGATCCTATTGAATGGCGGTGATCATAAGGGATAGGAGTTGAATTAGGCCATTCGGCCCATCAAGTCTACTCCGCCATTCAACCATTGCTGATCTATCTCTCCCTCCTAACCCAATGGCGGTGCTGGCTCGAAGGGCTACATGGCCTACTCCTGCGCCTGTTTTTCTATGTTTCTAAGTCATATTCAGAAACCGCAAGTCATGTTCAGCTCTCCATTTGCATGTGGAACACAGAACATAGAACAGTGCAGCACAAGGACAGGCTCTTCGGCCCGCAATGTCTGTTCCGAACATGATGTGAAGATCATCTCTTATCTACCTGCACATAACCCACATCCCTCCATTCCCTGTACATCCAACTGTCTTTTCAATGTCACTAAAGCATTGGCTTCATCCACCATCCTGACAGCGCGTTCCAGGCGCTCACCGCCCTCTGTGTAAAACAAAAACCCTGTACAGAATTGAACTTGTAATGGAGTTGAGAATATTTCCTAATATGACTTTCCTTCTTGTTTGTACAGGTTCGAGCAAAACAGTTCTTCAGTAGTGGTCATACCAACAACTGGGCTGTGCTGGTGAGTTTGCATCAACTACTGGAAAATGTCGTGTTTCTGAAGTCGCCATCAGCGTATCCGCTAATGCGCGGGAGCGTTATACTCGTTTCCAGCTTTTTCATAGAGTCTCACAGCGTGGATGCAGGCCCTTCGGTCCAACTTGTCCGCGCCGACCAGCATGTCCCATCTGCACTAGTCCCAACTGCCTGCATTTGGCCAATGTTCCTCTTATCCTATCCATGTGCATTTAAAGTATGAGGGGGGGGCTCATTGAAACACACGGAATAGTGAAAGGCTTGGATAGAGTGCATGTGGAGAGGATGTTTCCACTAAATGATTCTTAAACACTGTGATAGTCCCTGCCTCAGCCACCTCCTCCGGCAGATCGTGCCATATACCCACCACCCATTATGTCCAAAAAGGCCGCCTTTCAGATTCCTATTAAATCTTTCCCCCGTCTTACTTTAAACCGTTATACATTATAACTTCAGGTAGCCCTCCCTCTCTCTCTTCATTCCCCCCCTCTTCTTCCCAGTTCTCCCACTAGTCCCACTGTCTCCACCTACATTGTCCTACCCCCTCTCCTGGCATCAGTTTGAAGAAGGGTCTCGACCCGAAACGTCGCCAATTCCTTCTCTCCATCGATGCTGCCTCACCCGCTGAGTTACTCCAGCATTTGGTGTCTACCTTACGTTAAACGGATGTCCTCTGGTTCTTGATTCCCCTACTTTGTGTAAAAGACTCTGCATTAACCCTATCTATTCCCCTCATGATCTTGAGAGAATAATAGAATGTTGTTAACGTTCAAGTCTGTTGCTGGCCTCATCCCACTCTGTCTCATTAAGTTTATACGACCCAAATCCTTCTGGAAATCCAATCCCTCATGCATTCCTGATTTCTTTTGTGCCTCCTGTAAGGGTTTTCCTTTAAGACGGGACACAAGAGACTGGAATCTTGAGCAAAAGACCGACTGCTGGAGGAACTCAGCGGGCCGGGTGTTGAGGAGGAATTTCTTTAGTCAGAGGGTGGTGAATCTTTGGAATTCATTGCCACAGAAGGCTGTGGAGGTCAAGTCAGTGGATATTTTTAAGGCGGAGTTTGACGGATTTGTGATTAGTACGGGCGTCGGGCTACGGGGAGAAGGCGGGAGAACGGGGTTGAGAGAGGAATATAGATCAGCCGTGATTGAATGGCGAAGTAGACTTGATGGGCCGAATGGCCTAATTCTACACCTAGAACCTAAGAACATGAGGTAGCATCCGTGGAGGGAAAGGGCAGACGATGTTTTGGGTTGGGACCCTTCTTCAGACAAATGAAGTAGAGGGGAGAATCTGATAATAAAGGAATGAGAATGATACCGGCCTAATGCGGGCCAATGGGATTAGATTAGATAGAAATATATCACAGTAGGCATCAATGAGGTTAGCTGTAAGTGTCTGTTCCTGTGCTGTATGTGTCTATGATTGTTGGTAAAGATAGATGCCATCTTCACTCGATATTGAAGATATATTAGGATATGTCCTTCCTAATTTGGACAGGAAAACAGGCTTCGCATTCAAATTAGTCTTTTTTTTTTTCAATTCCGAGTTAAATAATGGAAGCAATTAGCAAGCACAAGCTTGGGAAATATCAATGAAAAAGTCACAGAGTAAAAAGTTATTTCAGAGTTAGAAGCAATGCACAATTCTTCTGCAGTTGTATAGGGTTGTATACGGCTCTGGTAAGACCACATCTGGAGTATTGTGTACAGTTTTGATCACCTAACTTGAGGAAGGACATCCTTGTGATTGAGGCAGTGCAGTGTAGGTTCACGAGATTGATCCCTGGGATGGCGGGACTGTCATACTAGGCTTGTATTCTCTGGAGTTTAGAAACGAAAGTATAAAAATATAAAAGGACTGGACAAGCCAGATGCAATGATCTTGCAGAGGTGTATAAGATCATGAGGGGAATAGATAGGGTGAATGTCTATTCTTACCAGCTTTACAAGGTGTGGTGGGACACATATGCTGAGAGAAATGGAGCGTGGGCTTGTATACTGTGGAGTCTTATTGAAACATGTAATTTGGACACATGAAACATATAAGATTGTTAAGGGTTTGGACACGCTAGAGGCAGGAAACATGTTCCTGATGTTCGGGGAGTCCAGAACCAGGGACCACAGTTTAAGAATAAGAGGAAGGCTCGGAGACGATTTTTACAGAGAGTTGTGAGTCTGTGGACAGAGGGCAATGGAGGCCGTTTTCTGGATACTTTCAAGAGAGAGCTAGATAGGGCTCTTAAAGATAGTGGAGTCAGGAGATATGGGGCGAAGGCAGGAACGAGGTACTGATTGGGGATGATCAGCCATGATCACATTGAATGGCGGTATTGGCTCGAAGGGCTGAATGGCCTACTCCTGCACCTATTGTCAATTGTCTACCCAGCGTAGGGGAATCAACGACCATGAGACATGTTTAAGGTGAGAGTGGAAACCTTTGACGCCCTTAGCCGTAACCTTTGACACCTTTACTAATCAAGTACCCATCAATCTCTGCTTTAAAAATACCCAATGACTTGGCCCCCACAGTCGTCTGTGGCAATGAATTCCACAGATTCACCACCCTCTGACTAAAGACATTCCTCCTCATCTCCATTCTAAAGGGATCGTCCTTTTATTCTGAGGCAGTGCCCTCGGGTTCTAGACACTCCCATGACTGGAAATATCCTTTCCTCATTTACTCTATGTAGGCCTATCGTTATTAGGTAAGTTTCCATAAAGTCTATTCCTCCTTATCCTTTAAAACTCCAGTGACCTCAGTCCCAGAGCCATCAAATGCTCACTCCTGGCAGAAGGGCCTATATCTCCGCTCTGTAACCCTAAGACTAGTCTACATGGTTGAGTGCATGAAGTCCCTGCTGATGGTTCTGCTGTCTGAAAACAAGGATCGCTGCAGTACAGTTTGTTTTCGCATCGTCGGTAGCTGTTCGATACCCTGCCGCTCCGGTTAATTGCTGTGCTTCTCTGATTCTTGCTCCAAGGTGTGTACATCCCGATTCTGGTTCAACTATCGCCATGTTGCCAACACCCTGTCGGTTTATAGGAGTGTCAAGCGACTGGGGATACCAGACAGGTAAGCTGCACTTCCTCTCGAACTGGAGCCTTGTAGTCCAAAAGATTCTCTGAAGAACTGGGATTTTTTTTTTGACACTGTAATTGCATACGGCAGTCATGTTCGCTGGTGGTCTCTGGTGAGTCTCCTTCATGGTCGCGAGGAGTTCCCCGCATTCTGGGAACTAGTCGCGGCCTCAGCATGGTCACCTCAAATCTTTCAACATGTTGGTCGCCGTGGAGATAATCGATAATCCTGTAGTCGTAGGTGCAGTTGTGGTGGGGTCGCCATGTAGTTGTGGGTAGTCGTAGGTAGTTTTAGTTAATTGCCTTTGCTGTCATTTTCATTGGCTCATTAGGGGAAAAGAAACATAAGCAGGAGTTTTCAGAACCAACGATAACCGACCGGTAATGTTAAATGCCCGCCAAACTTCACAGCTGTGTATCTCTGGCTTATTAAAAGTTGTCTGGTTTCTTAAAAAGTTGTCTCTACTCCTTCTCTCTCCCCCCCCCCCCCCCCCCTTTAAAGGACTTACCGTACACTAGCCGTCTTAATTACAGCGCCAACCTTCCTGTTCATCGCGTTGTGTGTCAGTATCACCTTGGCTTTGCACCGTGCGAATTTCAGACAGCGCTTGCCCTCGCCCCCGCCATTTGCGATGTGTGTGTGTGTCCAACGCGTGCGTGTGTTCCACTCTTGACAGTCACCGTTCCAGTTCCCGGTTTTTCAGGCGACTGCCGGGAACTTGACAGTCGCCGGCAGTCCGCTGAAAAATCGCCTAAGTGGGACAGGCCCATAATTGCATACCGCAGTCCAGCATTGTATTTTTATTTTCACCACGTGCATTCAGAAAGTATTTCAGTTCCCTTCACTTTTTTCCAGATTTTGTCACGTTGCAGCCTTATTTTAACATGGATTAAATTATTTTCTTTATGCCCCTGTCTCACTGTGCGAGTTGACCCACGAGGTACCCCGAGTGATAGACTCGTGGCTGCGCACGAGACTGCAAGTGTATGATCAAGTGTGTGGCCGAGTTCCCACGGGTATGTAATTGCTGCGATGTTGCAAGTTCCTCTCCCGAGTTAGCAAGTTCCTCCCCGAGTTAGCAAGTGTTACTCTTGAGCCAGTGAATGAAGGTATGGTTTAATAAAGCAACAATGTTAAAATACATCTCCATCCTGTGGTTTTGAGTTATTTCAGCGCGGCCGCATCTATTGATATGACCTACAATGGGAAAATGCGCATTCTACCAAGCATTTCTTGTTTTTTTTATGTTTTTAAATACTTTTTGCCTCTATTTTAAATAATTTTAAAAAAGGAAGCAGCCCGGGTGACTGACACCCGACAGTACACACAAACAGCAGCTGACCACTTCAGAGGAATTAAGCACGCGGGTGAGAGGACCCGACAGTCAGAGAGGGAGAGAGAGACACACACAGATAGAGATACCAAGCACACAGGAATGGATTCATTGAGGAGTTTACAGGCTTCTCTGGAGCGAAGGAAAGTCTGAAGAAGGGTCTCGACTCTATTCCTTCTCTCCAGAGATGCTGCCTGGTCCGCTGAATAAACTCCAGCATTTGTGTCTATCTTTGGTTCAGTCTTACGAGCAAAAGAACCCCACGGTACACCACGAGACACTAAGATAAACCAACGAGTTAACCATTTTACTTGAACAGTTAATTTGACTCGTGGAAAAAATCAAACATGTTTGATTTTTTTCTTAACCCCGAGTACCTGCCGTTAGCGCCACGAGTCCTCGTGCGAGTTCCGACGTTCCCGCTACGTGATCACCACGAGTGAAAACTCGGGGTCACTCGTGGGCCAACTCGCACAGTGAGACAGGGGTTTTAGTTATCAATTTGCACACTATACCCCAGAATGAAGAAGCAAAAACAGGTGAGCAATCGACGGACAAGGGTCAAGGAGGTGACCAAGAACCCGATGGTCACTCTATTGGAGCTCCAGGGTTTCCCTGTGGAGATGGGAGAACCTTCCAGAAGGACAACTGTATCTGCAGCACTCCACCAATCAGGCCCACTACCTCAGTAAAAGGCACATGACAGCCCGCTTGGAGTTTGCCAAAAGGCACTTAAAGGACTCTCAGACCGTGAGAAACAAGAGTCTCTGGTCTGATGAAACCAAGATTGAGCTCTTTGGCCTGAATGCCAAGCGTCACGTCTGGAGGAAACCAGGCACCGCTCATCACCTGGCCAATACAATACCCATGGTGAAGCATGGTGGTGGCAGCATCGTGCTGTGGGGATGTTTTTCAGCGGCAGGAACTGGGAGACTAGTCAGGATCGAGGGAAAGATGAACGGAGCAAAGTACGGAGAGATCCTTGATGAAAACCTGCTCCAGAGTGTTCTGGACCTCAGACTGGGGCGGAGGTTCACCTACCAACAGGACAATGACCCTACGCACGCAGCCAAGACAACGCAGGAGTGGCTTTGTGACAAGTCTGTGAATGTCCTTGAGGGGCCCAGCCAGAGCCCGGACTTGAACCCGATCGAACATCTCTGGAGGGACCTGAAAACAGCTGTGCATCGACGCTCACCACCCAACCTGACAGCGCTTGAGAGGAACTGCAGAGAAGAATGGGAGAAATGACCCAAATGCAGGTGTGCCAAGCGTGTAGCGTCGTACCCAAGAAGTCTTGAGGCTGTAATCGCTGCCAAAGGTGCCTCAATAAAGTACTGAGTAAAGGGTCTGAATACTTTTGTAAATGTGATATTTCAGATGATTAATTTTAATTACTTTTCATTCATTCACATTGGCCCTGATTGCTAACGTGTTCCCTTCCAGCCACATCGTGCTGATGCTGGCGGACGACATGGCGTGCAACCCGCGCAACCCCAAACCTGCCACCATCTTCAGTCACAGGAACATGGAGCTGAACGTGTATGGAGACAGCGTGGAGGTGGACTACCGAGGCTATGAGGTCAGAGAGCTCATTGCAGTGCGACACATGTGCTTTAGTTTAGTGGGGGGCATGGTGGCACAGCGGTAGAGTTGTTGCCTTGCAGCGCCAACCATCCGGCTTCCATCCTGACTACGGGTGCACACAAAAAGCAGGAGTAACTCAGCGGGTGAGGCAGCATCTCCAGAGAGAAGGAATGGGCGACGTTTCGGTTCGAGGCCCTTCTTCAGACTGACGTTCTCCCCATGACCGCGTGGGCTGTCTATGGGCGCTCCGGTCTCCTCCCACACTCCAACAGCGTACAGGTTTGTAGGCTAATTGGCTTTGGTAAAAATTGTAAATTGTCCCTAGTGTGTGTGTGTGTGTGGGATATGTTAATGTGCGGGGATCGCTGGTCTGCGTGGGCTCAGTGGGCCGAAGGGCCTGTTTCCCCACTGTATCCCTAACCTAAACTAAACTAAACTAAGGATACAGCACGGAAACAGGACAGCACCTGTAGTCTGGATCTCACGAGGAAGGAAATGTCCAGACTCCAGTTTTGGCTTTCCACAGATCGCTGCCTGCACTTCAGCTTAAGTAGCGATTTGAGAGAGGACCGCCAGTAACTGCGTCACAGCTTGGTTTGGGAACAGCTCCGTCCAAGACCGCAAGAAATTGCAGCGAATTGTGGATGCAACCCAGACCATCACACACAACCAACCTCCCTTCCTTTGAGTTAACGAAGAAACTCAGATGCATTTATACCAACCACAGGGATCAGGCAGAGACTCCAGGCAGCAGTCCGGAACCACTATCGGAAGATCCTTGACTGCACTTCACTGGCTTTACCTTGCACTAAACGTTATTCCCTTATCATGTATCTGTACACTGCGAATGGCTCGATTGTGATCGTGTACACAGAGAGTTGTGAGTCTGTGGAATTCTCTGCCTCAGAGGGCGGTGGAGGCCGGCTCTCTGGATACTTCCAAGAGAGAGTTAGATCGGGCTCTTTTAAAGATAGCGGAGTCAGGGGATATGGGGAGAAGGCAGGTACTGATTGGGGATGATCAGCCATGATCGCATTGAATGGCGATGCTGGCTCAATAGACAATAGACAATAGGTGCAGGAGTGGGCCATTCGGCCCTTCGAGCCAGCACCGGCTTCGAGCCAGTAGCCGAATGGCCTACTCCGGCACCTGTTGTCTGCTGTATATTGTCTTTCAGCTGACTCGTTAGCAAGCAACAAAAGCTTTTCACTGTACCTATGTACATGTGACACTAAACTGAACTGAACTAACTGCAGCGGCCGGCATGTCCCGTGAACTACACTGAGTCAGATCGCAAGACACAAGCCCTGGTGATGTGGGTTTAAGGGCTGGCTGTGTATGTGGACACTGCGGAGAATGTTGGCATCCAATGATTTGTGCTTTGTTCGCAGGTTACTGTTGAAAACTTCCTGCGGGTGTTGACGGGCCGGTTACCTCCCAGTACTCCCCGCTCCAAGCGGCTGCTGTCTGATGACAGAAGCAACATCCTCATCTACATGACCGGTACGTGTGGCGGAGGAGTAGAAACGCTCAGAGGTTTCAAAGTTTAGAAGAATACGGGCCAAATGCGGGAAATGCGACTAGCTCAGATGGAGCGATTTGGTCGGTATAGACTTTGAGCTGAGGAGCCTGTTTCCATGCTGAATGAATCTGATTCTAAATGCCAACTTAGACCCAAAATGTCACCTATTGCTTTTCCCAGAGATGCTGCCTGATCCACTGAGTTACTCCAGCTTTTTGTGTCTATCTCTAAATGCCATATTCAGTTCACAATCCTGAGTTGAATCCTTAGTGTCGGTACATTCTCTTTTCACTGAGTCGCCCGTTTCCCTTTTATCCCCCCCCCCCCCCCCCAACTTTCCCCTTCCCCGTCCCCTTCCACCAATCAGAAAAAAAAGCACGTCCAAAGTAGTGCAAGAGGTGGTCATAAGGTCATAAGTGATAGGGGCCGAATTAGGCCATTCGGCCCATCACGTCTACTCCGCCATTCAATCATGGCGGATCTATCTCTCCCTCTCAACTCTCCTGCCTTCAACCCATAACCTTTGACACCTGTACTACTCAAGAGTCTATCTATGTTTAAGAAAGAACTGCAGATGCTGGTAAAATCGAAGGTAGACACAAAATGCTGGAGAAACTCAGCGGGTGAGGCAGCATCTATGGAGAGAAGGAATTGGCGACGTTTCGGGTCGAGACCCTTCCTCAGACTGATGTCAGGGGAGGGGAGGAGATAAGAATCTATCTATCTGGTTAGTCGAGTTCTTCGGTGTTCCTCAGTGTTCCATTGCTGAGGTTGGATTAGGGCTGTGCAAGAAGGTTCTCCAATCTGCTGGTTGTAGGGAAGTAGCTGTTCCTTAGCCTGATGGTGTGGAACTTCAGGCTTCTGAACCTCCTGCCCGACGGTAGCAGTGAGAAGTGGGCACGGCCCGGAAGGTGTGGATCCGTGATGATAGACGCCCCCCTCAAGAAGCAGCTTCTCGCGTAGATGCCTGCGTTGGTGGGGAAGGCGGTGCCCGTGACGGACCGGGCTAAATCCACCAACGTCTGCAACTCTTGCCAAGGATCAGAAAATACCATCTACTGATCCACAAGTCAATGGATATTTGTAAGGCGGAGATTGACAGAGTTTTGTTTAGTAAGGGTGTCGGGCATTATGGGGAGGCCTGAGAATGAGGTTGAGAGGGAAAGACAGATCAGCCATGATTGAATGGCGGAGATTCAAGAGAGTTTATTGTCGTGTGTCCCTGATAGGACAATGAATTCTTGCTCTGCTTCAGCACAACAGAACATAGTAGGCATTGACTACAGAACAGATCAGTGTGTCCATATATCATTATATAAATATATACACACACGAATAAATAAACTGATAAAGTGCAAATAAACAGACAATGGGCTATTGATGTTCAGAGTTTTCTCCGAGCCAAGTTTAATAGCCTGATGGCTGTGGGGAAGTAGCTATTCCCGAACCTGGTCGTTGCAGAGTAGACTCGATGGGCCGGACGGACTAATTCTGCTCCTATCTCTTATGAAAGGCAGATCAGCCATGATTGAATGGCATAGTAGACTCTTATGAGGGTTGTTTTTCACGCATCATTTTTATTTCATTTGAAGGACATGGCGGCAATGGATTCCTAAAGTTCCAGGACTCTGAGGAGATTACGAACGTGGAACTTGGAGATGCGTTTGAGCAGATGTGGCAGAAGAGAAGGTAAAAGGCTGCGAGGGCTGCTCGATGCACCAGACACTGCCGCCCGGACTGGCAACGGAGGGCAAATCTGCCGTATGCCCCCCCCCCCCCCCACCAGAGGACAATGCGCTCACAGGCTATGTTGTCCGGTTGCCTGTGATTTGTACGCCACACACAGAGGATGATTGTAATTATAGTCTTGGAGTCATACAGTGTGGAAACAGGCCCTTCGGCCCAAAATCCCCATGCCGACCAACATGCTCATTTACACTAATCCCACCTGCCTACGTTTTGCCTATTTCCCTCTAAAAAAATATCCATGTACCTGTCCAAATGTTTCTTAAACGTTGTGATAGTACCTGCCTCAACTTCCTCCTCCAGCAGCTCGTTCCCTACACACTTTGTGTAAAACAATTAACCTTTTAAATCGCTCCCCCCTCACTTTAAATAATTTGCAGACTGTCGCTGGAAATCCAGGAGCAGGTTTTCTCAGACACGCTAAACCAGACATTGTACACCGCCAGGAGTGCGGAGCTACTGAGATGTTGGAGGTTGTTGTATCCTCCCACATTCCAAAGACGCGCAGGTTTGTAGGTTAATTGGCTCCTGTAAATTGTCCCTAGTGTGTAGTATAGAACTAGTGTACGGGTGATTGCTGGCCGGCGTGGACTCAGTGGGCCGAAGGGCCTGTTTCCAAGCTGTATCTGTAGATTAAACTGAACAGTCAAGGCTCATAGGTGGCTGTGGAAAGCCCCACAGATCTGCTGCAGTTTGTTGGAGGTGGCCGCACGTGAACTCGGTGACGCAGCGGTAGAGTTGCTGCCTTGCAGCGCCAGGGACCCGGGTCGGATCCTGACCAAGCCCGCTGCCTGTACGCAGTTTGTACCTTCTCCCCGTGGGTTTTCCCCAGGCGCTCTGGATTTCTCCCACCCTCCAAGGACGTGCGGTACATTGGTAAATTGTCTCTGGTCGGCGTGGGCCCGAGGGCCTGTTTCCAGGCCGGTTTCTTTAAAGTCTAAAATGTCTTGCATCGTAACTGTGAACACGCTTGCGGAGTTGTAAAGTGCCCTGGGATGTCCCAAGGTCACGGCGGGTGTTTAAAACGCAAGCTCCTTCATCGCTGGAGAAGCTGCCGGCAATGAAGTTTCCTTTCCTGCTTCACTGGTCCGGGAGCTCGGGGACCCGTGGAAGCTTGTTTGGTGTGCGGACTGACAGGAGGCATCGGCCTTGCAGCAAGACTGATGAATGTTTGTTTCTCCAGATACCACGAGCTGCTGTTCATCATTGACACTTGCCAGGGGGCCTCCATGTATGAAAGATTCTACTCTCCGAATATTATGGCTCTGGCCAGCAGCCAGGTTGGGGAGGACTCCTTGTCGGTGAGTTTGCAGCTCAGTTAAATCCGTGATTGATGAGGACGAGCATAAAAATAGGAAATTAAAAAAAATACACGCAGGAAGCATCTGCGGAGAGAAACGGCAAAGGCTTCCGTTCCTTGCCATGGCAGAATCCTACTGCACGGATAGAGGCCTTTCGCACCATTCTGCTTATGCTAGCTGTTGGGCTCTGAAGTTTAGAAGGAAGACTCTGAAGTTTAGAAGGAAGAGAGGGGATCTTATTGAAACAGCGTAGGCTTACAAGGTTAATTCCCAGGATGGCGGGACTGTCATATGCCTGAGAGTTTGGAGCAGCTGGGCTTGTACACTCTGGAGTTTAGAAGGATGAAAGAGGATCTTATTGAAACATATAAGGCAGTTAAGGGATTGGACACGCTAGAGGCAGGAAACATGTTCCCGATGTTGGGGGAGTCCAGTACCAGGGGCCACAGTTTAAGAATAATGGGTAAGCGATTTAGAATGGAGATGAGGAAACACTTTTTCACACAGAGTGGTGAGTCTGTGGAATTCTCTGCCTCAGAGGGCGGTGGAGGCCGGTTCTCTGGATACTTTCAAGAGAGAGCTAGATGTCCTTCCTCAAATTAGGGGAAGGGAGAGCCCACAATGTCCTTCCTCAAATTAGGGGAAGGGTGGAGCCCAAATGGCCCATTGTTGGCTGGGGAAGAGGTGATAACGAAGGGATACGAGGACGCAGATAGAGGAACTGGTCGGATGCCCAGGATGTGGAGAGAGGGAATACAGGGGTGTTTAACAAGCAAATCCCAGAGCTCGGCTGCAAGGTGACATGGTTTCAGTGATATAATGAAATCTGAACTGCAAGGATGTCAATTAAAAAGCTAGGATGGTTCACATCACTCTGTCAGATCATAAATATTAAAAGTCTGGGGGTTAAAATGTTTATAGCTTACTTCAGCTGTTGTGATCTGACAAGAATAGTAAGTACTTCATGTGCATTCAGTGGTCAGCAGTTTGTAGTGAGTTCAAGTGTTCTTTGTTGATTATTAATTCATAGGCTTTTGTACTGTTAGAGAACTCGCTGCTCTCAGCCATAGATTATGTAGTGTTAACAAGAGTCAACTAGAGATCAGTCCTGAACTATTAACCACCTCCTTGGAGACCCTCGGACTATCTTTGATCGGACTTTACACTAACCCTTATTCTCTTATCATGTCTCTATACCCTGTGAACAGCTCGATTGTAATCGTGTATTGTCTTTCTGCTGGCTGGTTAGCAGGCAACAGCAGCATTTCGCTGTACCTCGGTACACGTGACAATGAACTAAACTAAACTAATGTTTTTATCTACTTTTCGAATAGCACCAGCCCGATCTGGCCATCGGGGTCCATCTGATGGACAGATACACATACTATCTCCTTGAGTTTTTGGAAGATATTTGGCCAGCCAGCCAGAATACCATGATCGACCTGGTAAGCAGCCATAATGTTGGGGGACTTGGTTGAGTTTTGTCTTTTGAAGATATTGTTCAGTGTTTAGTTGATTGTACATTTGCCTCCTTGTCAGGATGCTGTTGGTTCTAGTTCCACACCAGAGACCATAAGATGGGCCGAGTGGCCTATTTATGCTCCTATTGAGTCTACTCTACTCTGTGTGGGTCCCATAAGACTGTAAGATCATAAGACACGGGAGGAGAATTAGGCCATTCGGCCCATCAAGTCTACTCCGCCATTCAATCATGGCTGATAGGCAATAGGTGCAGGAGTAGGCCATTCGGCCCTTCGAGCCAGCACCAACCATTCAATATGATCATGGCTGATCATCCCCAATCGGTACCCCGTTCCTGCCTTCTCGCCACATCCCCTGACTACGCTATCTTTAAGAGCTCTATCTAACTCGCTCTTGAAAGCATCCAGAGAATTGACCTCCACCGCCTTATGAGGCAGAGAATTCCACAGATTCACAACTCTCTTTTCCGCTCACTCCCTCTGGTTCTAAACTCTCCCACTACTGAAAACATTATCTCCTGGCCCACTCTATCTAGGCCTTTCATTATTCGTAAGGTTGCAATGAGATTTTCTCCCCCCCCCCCCATCCCCCAACCTCATCCTTTTGAACCTCGGCGTGTTCAGGCCTAGAGCCTTCAAACACTCATCATCCGTTACCCTTTCATCCTCGGGATCATTCTCACCTTCTCTGGCCGGCACATTTCTGCTTCAGTCATGGGGCGCATATGGAGTCTCGATTGCATGGTCAAGGTGACGTTTCATGTTCATATGTCATAGGCCATTCGGCCCATCGAGTCTACTCCATCATTCAATCGTGGGTGATCTATCTCTCCCTCCTAACCCCATTCTCCTGCCACCTCCTCATCTCCTTCCTAAAGGAATGTCCTTCAATTCTGAGGCTGTGACCTCTCCACGTCCACTCTACCCCTTTTGGGTGATATACTCACGCAGTGGAGATGGCCTTTGGACGAGACATTGAATTAAGGTTTCATTTGGCCGCCTGCGTGTACATTTTTCCACTGCCTGATTTGAAGAATATTGCTGTAAACCAGAGGTCGGCAACATACAGACCCCGGGCCGAATGCGGCCCGTAACCCGAAATCATCCGGCCTGCCGAGTGCCGAGCTCTGTCTGTGCCCCATCCTGCGCAAAAACGCCGGCACGGCCACGCACCTTCTGTGAACACATTTAAGAAAGAACTGCAGATGCTGGAAAAATAGAAGGTAGACCAAAATGCTGGAGAAACTCAGCGGGTGAGACATGCAAGGATTGCATGAGGCTGCCTCACCCTCGCTATATGTGGCCCGCCAACCGCTCACAGACTTGCGTCCTAGTCCCCTATGCAGACAAGCTTGCCAATCCCTGCTGTAAATCAGGGCTGCCAACTCTCACGCTTTGAGCATGAGAATCACGCATTTTAACCAATTCTCACGCCCTCCCGCTGATCAGAAATTTCTCACGCTCTGTGGTGAGAAATTCTGTGACCAACGAAAATTTCAAAACTTAGATAAACTGCATGGTCTGCGGGTGTTGGAGAGCCGGGGCTGAGGGAGGGATGGGAGCAGAACCAGCGGCAGAGACAGCGGAGGGTGGGAGAGAGAGGTAGGGGAGAGGGAGGTAGGGGAGAGGGAGGGGATGGAGGGGGGTAGAGAGAATTGGAGACAGAGTGGGAAGACAGAGGGGAAGAGGGAGAGAGGGGGAAAGAAAAACTGGGGAAAGAGAGAGATGGGGGCAAAGAGAAAGAGGAGATAGAGACAGGAGAGAGAGAGAAGGGGGAGAGTGAGGTGGGAGGGAGAAATGGGGGGAGAGAGGGGGGGGAGGGGGGGATGAGAGAGAGAGAGAGAGGGAAGAGAGAAATGGGAGAGAGTGTGTGGAAAGGGAGCGAGAGGGAGAGAGAGAGAGGGGGGAGATAGAGAGGGAGGGAAAAAGGAGGGGGAGAGAGAGGGAGAGGGGGAAGCGAGGAGGAGAGAGAGAGAGAGGGTGGGAGAGGGGGAAGCGAGGAGGAGAGAGAGAGGAGAGAGAGAGGGAGAGAAAAGAAAGAGGGGGGAGAGAGAGAAGGAGGGGGAGGAGAGAAGGGGGGAGGGGAAGTGGAGAGAGGGGACGATAGAGAGGGGAGTGAGGTGGGAGGGAGAGGGGGAAGAAAGAGAGAGAGGGAGAGGGGGGGAGCGAAGGGAGAGGGGGGAGAGAGAGGGGAAGAGAGGGGGGAGAGAAGAGAGAGGGAAGGGGAGAGAGAGGGGGGGAGACCGGAGAGGGGGGGAGTGAGAGGAGAGAGGGTAGAAGAGGGGGGGGAGAGAGAGAGAGAGGAGAGTGAGGTGGGAGGGAGAGAGAGAGGGGAAAGAAAGAGGTAGAGAGAGAGGGGAGAGAGAAAGAGGAGAGAGAGAGGTGGAGAGAGGGAGAGGGAGAGAGAGGGGGATAGAGAGGCAGGGCTGCCAACTCCCATGCATTGAGCGTGAGAATCACGCATTTCGCCAAATTCTCACGCTGATCACAAATTTCTCACGCTCTGTCGTGAGAAATTCTGTGATCAACGAAAAATTCAAAACTTATATTAACGGCATGGGCCAAGGGTGTTGGAAGCAGAGGCAGCGACGGGGACAGATGCGGACGGGGAGCGGGGCTGGCGAGTGTTTGCCGGGCTGGCGAGTCGCTCACTGCAGCTCCGGCCATGGAGCAGCCTCAGTGCAAGGCGCCGGAAGCCTTCAAATGGGGGTGGTTGGAGAAAGCATCCTGCTTGCCTGCTCGGTTTTCACTTACTGTAACTGCAGGAAAAATGTTCCCGATGTTGGGGGAGTTCAGAACCAGGGGTCACAGTTTAAGAATAAAGGGGGGGGGCAGTTAGGACTGAGATGAGGACAAACCTTCTTCACACAGAGAGTTGTGAATCTGTGGAATTCTCTGCCACAGAAGGCTGTGCAGACCAATTCACTGGATGTTTTCAAGAGAGAGTTATAATTCGTTCATGGGGCTAACAAAATCAAGGGATATGGGGAAAAAACAGGAAAGAGGTACTGATTTTAGATGAACAGCCATGATCATGTTGAATGGCAGTGCTGGCTCGAAGAGCCGAATGGCCTATTCCTGCACCTATTTTTCTATGTTTCTATGCTTGAGTATATGGCAATAAAACTTGACCACTTGATTTTGAAGCATTCATGCAGGGTGGAAGTATAATGTGGTCATAGAGTGATACAGTGTGAAAACAGGCCCCTCGGCACAACTTGCCCACACCCGCCAACATGTCCCAGCCACGCTACCCGCTTTTGGTCCTTGCCTCCAAACCTGTCCTATCCGTGGTACACAAAAGGCTGGAGAAACTCAGCGGGTGCAGCAGCATCTAAGGAGCGAAGGAGATAGGCGACGTTTCGGGTCGAGACCCTTCTTCAGACTGGTCAGGGATCGGGGAAACGAGAGATATAGACGGTGATGTGGAGAGATAAAGAACAATGAATGAAAGATATGCAAAAAAGTATCGATGTCCTATCCATGTATCAGTCTAACTGTTTCTTAAATGTTGGGATGGTCCCTGCCTCAACTACCTCCTCTGGCAGCTTGTTCCATGCGCCCACCACCCTTTGTTTAACTTTATGGATGAGAAATTGTGTTCAACCAATTGATGACTTCTTTGACAGAGTGACTAGCATGTTAGATAACAAGGAAGCCAATGAATGTAGCAAATTTTGTTATCCATAATTTGGTCTGTGAAATGCCCCATAAAGGATTACTGCATTTGATAAGTACCTGTGGACTTGAACGTAATAGGTTAAGTCCAGCGGGTCAGATATGGGGCTTTATGTGTTGGCCAAATTTATTGTCAGTGTAAAGGGACTAGGAGCAAGGCCACATTTGCATCCAGAGTCAAGGTCTGGAATAGTACTGGGTGTGCAGTCAAAGCTGGGACCAGGGGTGTGTTCAGCACTGGGAACCTAAGCAGGTAAGCAGCTATGATCAGGGTAGAATAGGGGGCCAGGTGTAAGGCTGGACTCAGGGACAGGAATGACAGAAGGTATGCAACTGGAGTCAGGGCCAGGAGTAGTACCAGGTGTGCAGTGAGACCCAGGTTGGTCAACATGGGCCAAGTGCTTGATTATAATCTGATTTCCATACATGAATACACTAAGATCATTCTTGTGCTGCACCTCTTGATCAGAGCCTGGGCTCCACTGTGGAATGTAATTAGGAAGGTAATTTACTCTAACCTTATTCATGGCTAATCCAATTTAAAGCATATATATTGCATTCAAGTGTAAGTTAAACGACTCGCTACAGTATGCACCAGATTGCACAATTTCAAGGTGAAAAATGCAAAAGTTCCGTACCAATGGGAGGGGGACACCCTCGTCCCACACACCCCGGTCGCTGCGCTCCCTCAGGCTTGGTCTCTCGCAATTTCTCACTCCCAACTCTCACCCAATGTTGGCAGCCCTGTGTAAATGAGACCCGGGCCTTTCATTCCATTGAAGATAGACACAATATGCTGAAGTAACGCAGGGGGTCAGGCAGCATCTCTGGGTAATAAAAAGTCTGAAGAAGGGTCTCGACCCAAAATGTCACCTATTCCTTTCATCCAGAGATGCTGCTTGACCCGCTGAGTTGCTCCAGCATTTTGTGTCTTAGCTTTGGTGCAAACCAGCATCTGCAGTTCCCTCTTACTCCTTTTATTCTATTGACTCTGGACAGATATTCATGCAACATTTTGGCACAGGCCAAGACTGGAAGCTCTTGTGTTCCTCATAAAGTGACAGGGCAATTTTATCACTCCTGTGTATAGATTATGCCCACCCAGTCTCATCATTGAGGAACAAACAGGACTCAGGTGGGTCTGGCAGCATCCCTGGAGAATTCCAGAGGAATTCCGCAGTGGGAGAGTCCAGGACGACCGTCAAGGCCTTCGCCTCAGAATTAAAGGACGTTCTTTTAGGAAGGAGATGAGGAGAAATGTCTTTGTCAGAGGGTGGTGAATCTGTGGAATTCTTTGCCACAGAAGGCTGTGAAGGCCAAGTCAGTGTATATTTTTAAGGCAGAGATAGTTAGATTCTTGATTAGTACTGGTGTCGGGGGTTGTGGGTAGAAGGCAGGAGGGTGGGGTTAGGAGGGAAAGATAGATCAGCCATCTTCCTCTTGCGTACAGTGTGGACAGGCTAAAGTTGTAGGACAACTTGTTCTATCAGATCTTATTTGACTGTGCACGCCAGGTTGATTGCATTCGTTGAAACAGGGCGGACCACGTGAAGGTTGCAACCTCCCACCGCATAGATCAGCCATGATCGAATGGCGGAGTAGACGTGATGGATCGAATGGCCGAACCCTACTCCAGTTCCTTATGAGAACACAAACAGGCGATGTCGGGGATCTTCAACTCCCCCACCGAGACGTCACCTGCCCGTGTTCTCCATAGATGCCGCCTGGCCCGCTGAGCATTTTGTTTCTTCTCCTGGCAAGGTAACGTCAGTATGAGGTGGCTGCTGGAATTGATTGCGGGCACCAGACCAATGCCAGTGGCAAGGTCTTTCAGTGAGATTTTACTGCAAGATGTGTCCCTTTAATTCCCTTCAGCAGTAGTATGCATTGCGGCAGGTTATTTTAACAACTTCATGAATTGACGGTATGGACTTTGGATTAAAGTTATTAACTGAAACTTGATTTAATTAGCTGATTTAAATCCCAGTCTTGATGAGGCCACAGACACGGTCATATATTTCATTAATTTCATGCTCACATTGACCTGGGGAAATGGTTTGTATTGTATGGACGCAGTATTGCCTCAACTGCGGGTCTGAAGCTGATGAACGATACCGCCAGTTTGTCACAGAAACCTTTCTCAAGTTCACCCTCCTCTTGTGGTGTATCTGAGCCGGCCTTCCTGTGGTTTGTGAGGCAGGAAGTTTTATAAATGGACGGGGAAGGGTCCTGTCAAATGCTGTGCCTGATGGTGTGGGTGTATGAAATAGATTGAAAGGACCGGTAGTTTAGTATAGACTCGGTTTATACTCTCTGGAATTTAGGAGATTAAGAGGGGATCTTATAGAAACTTACAAAATTCTTAAGGGTTGGACAGGCTAGATGCAGGAAGATTGTTCCCGATGTTGGGGAAGTCCAGGACAAGGGTCACAGCTTAAGGATAAGGGGGAAATCCTTTAAGACCGAGATGAGAAAGACTTTCTTCACACAGAGAGTGGTGAGTCTCTGGAACTCTCTGCCACAGAGGGTAGTTGAGGCCAGTTCATTGGCTATATTTAAGAGTGAGTTGGATGTGGCCCTTGTGGCTAAGGGGATCAGAGGGTATGGAGAGAAGGCAGGTACGGGATACTGAGTTGGATGATCAGCCATGATCATATTGAATGGCGGTGCAGGCTCGAAGGGCTGAATGGCCTACTCCTGCACCTAATTTCTATGTTTCTATGTTTCTATGTTTAGTTTAGATACGGCATGGAAACACCTAGTCTACACCGACCATCGATCACCCGTTCACACTAGTTCTATGTTATTCCACTTTTTCATCTGCTCCCTAGTCCAGTAAAGTCCGATTAAAGATAGTCCAAGGGTCTCCAATGAGGTAGATGGCAGCTCAGGACCGCTCTCTAGTTGTTGAGAGGATGGTTCAGCTGCCAGATAACAGCTGGGAAGAAACTGTCCCTGAATCTGGAGGAATGTGTTTTCACACTTTAATTTAGAGATATAGAACGGAAACAGGCCCTTCGGCCTGCGTCAACCGGCGATCCCCTTACGCCAACACTATCCTACACAACAGGGACAATTTACAACTTTACAGAAGCCAATTGACCAACAAACCTGTACGTCTTTGGAGTGTGGGAGGAAACCAGAGCACCCGGAGAAAACCCACGCGGCCACGGGAGATTGCACAAACTCCGTACAGACAGCACCCGTAATCAGGATCGAACCTAGGTCTCTGGCGCTGTGAGGCAGCAGCTCCACCACTGCGCCACCGTGCCGCCTGCATTGATTGATGGATACGGCATGGCCCACCTCTGTACCCCTTGCCTGATGGGAGAGGGGAGAAGAGGGAGTGACCGGGGTGAGACTTGTCCTCGATTTTGCTGCTGGCAGCGTGAAGTGTAAGTGGAGTCGGTAGGGGTTAGGCAACTTGGGACTGAGATGAGGAAAACCTTTTCACCCAGAGAGTTGTGAATCTGTGGAATTCTCTGCCACTGAAGGCAGTGGAGGCCAATTCACTGGATGTTTTCAAGAGAGAGTTAGATTTGGCCCTGAGGGCTACCAGAATCAAGGGATGTCGGGAGAAAGCAGGAACGGGGTACTGATTGGGGATGATCAGCCATGATCATATTGAATGGCGGTGCTGGCTCGAAGGGCCAAATGGCCTACTCCTGCACCTATTTTCTGTTTCCATGGAGTAAATGGAAGGGAGGTAGTTTTGTATGGTGACCAGCGTGGCTATCAGATGATTCATCACTAACCAAAAGAACATTTTGTGAACTGAGCGATATTCCAGGAAGCTGCCGTGTTTATGCAGCAGTGGATAAGGTTACTGCTATCGACTTGAGCGTTGCCTGGTGACCACTTGCCCTCCCGCTGCCTCTCCATCAGCACCAAGCTGGGATTGTCTTGACAGAAGTGATGGGGTCTGAAAGAGATGATCTCATTCTCCCAGCAAGAAGCCCCAGAGCTCAGTCTCAGTCTGGCATGAGTCTTCCTAAAATGCCCAACTCTTAAGTGAAAAAACAGTTGAGTTGAGTTTAGTTTATTGTCACGTGTACTGAGGTACAATGAAACGCTTTTATTTCATGCTAACCGGTCAACAGAAGGACAATACATGATTACAGCCATGCCTGTACATATACAGTGTACATATGTGTGATAAATGGAATAACGTGAATAATGTTTAGTGCACGGCAAGGTCTGATCAATGATCAGTCTGAAGAAGGGTCTCGACCCGAAACGTCACCCATTCTTTCTCTCCAGAGATGCCGCCTGTCCCGCTGAGCTACTCCAGCATTTTGTGTCCATCTTTGGTTTAAACCAGCATCTGCAGTTCCTTCCTCCACACTAGGGTCAATTTACAAATGTTACCCAAGCCAATTAGCCCACACACCTGTACGTCTTTGGAGTGTGGGAGGAAACCGGAGCACCCGGAGAAACCCCACGCGGGCCACGTGGAGAACGTACAAACGCCGTGTAGACGGCACCCGCGGTCAGGATGGAACCCGGGTCTCTGGCGCTGTGAGGCAGCAACTCTGCCGCCGCGCCACCGTGCCAGCCCAGAGTCACAAGATCGGTGAAGAACTGATTTCCACAGAAGGATGAACTGACTGTCTTCCCTCCCCTGTGTGATTCCGTGATACTTTGATTTTTCTCTCGCCTCCTTGCTCGCCCTCGCTGGGCGACCTCTGTTTGTTCGCCAAATAACCAGTGTTGAGGCGTGGGGCTGCTCGGGGAGTTAGTAGATCCGGCTCGGCGGCAAATAGGGCTCCGTTTTGTCCTTGAGACATGCGTACGCGCGCACACGTCAACTCGTGCCTCCAAAGGGAAGATGACAGTCTGTGTGTTTGCTTTCTACTTCAGATGAAAAGGAATGTGTGAGCAGTTAGAACAGAAGCCATTCAATTCTCCCTTCATGTCAAAGTATGTTACACTGAAAGGAACCCTTCAAAGTAGGCATGGTTTATGATATTTAACTGAATCGGAGATCAAAGGATCTTTTGAGTGTGGCAATGGCCCTTTTATTGATCAGTAAATTATAAATAAGTAGACAATTTGTGTTTTTTAAGAAGCTATTAAAAGTGCAATCATTTTGCATTTAAAAGTTTCATTTAAAATGTGATGAAACAAATAGCTTTCTGCAGTTGCATAGATGATTGTATCGGCCACTTGACAGATCACTGGGTCCTGGAAGCAGCCGTGGCTGATTAATTTCTACTTGTTTTGTGAAGGAATGTTGATTTGTGTTTTAATTAACCTCATTCTTCAAATAATGCCACGATGTTCTTCACATTCAAAGACTTTGGATCAGTCCTGTCCTGCAGTGTGCAATGCTGTTGATAACTCGGTTTCAGTTTGGTTTAGTTTATGGTTGCGCGCTAACCAGTCAGTGGAAAGATAATGCATGCTTACAATCGGGCCATTTGCAGTGTACCGATTTGTGATAAGGGAATGACGTTCTAGTGCGAGGTCAAAGCCAGTAAAGCCCAATCAAAGATACACAAAAAAAAAAGCAGCACTAATTCAGCGGGACAGGCAGCATCTCTGGAGAGAAGGAATGGGTGACGTTTTGGTTCGGTCTGAAGAAGGCATTCAACTCCAAACGTCGCCCATTCCTTCTCCAGAGATGCTGCCTGTCCCGCTGAGTTACTCCGGCTTTTTGTGTCCGTCTTCGGTTTAAACCAGTATATGCAGTTCCTTCCTACACAAGTCCGATCGAAGATAGTGTTCCAGGCGAGAGCCTGGGTGTCTCCCTCAGGTCGCTCGTTTTAAACCCAGAACTGACTGACATTTAAGTACGATTTGCATTTATATTGTGAAGAGAAGCAATTTGCCCTACTCATAAGTTATAGGAGCAGAATGAGGCAATTGAGCCATTGAGAACTCTGTCATTCAATCATGGCTGATCTATCTTCCCCCCCCTCAACCCCATTCTCCTGACCTCTCCCCATATCCCTAGACACCCGCACTGATCAAGAATCTGTCAATCTCCTCCTTAAAAGTATCCACTGACTTGGCCTCCACAGATTCGCCATCCTCTACAGAAATTCCTTCTCATCTCCTTTCTAAAGATACGTCCTTTGATTCTCAGGCCGTGGCCTCTGGTCCTAGACGCTCCTACTTGAAGTACTGCCGCAAAATGGGAATTGTGCCAAATATCCACGGTGGCGGTGGGAAGATACCGAGCAAGTCTGCTTCTGTGCCGTTTGTTGATGATTCAACAAACTGGACGAGAAGTTTGATCCCACTGCTTCTTAAAATCGAAGGAAGTTGGACTCGTCTCCAATTTTATACCGAAACAATGCGGAAAAGCGTCCTGTCAGGATGTATCACAGCTCGGTTTGGGAGCAGCTCTGCCCAAGACAGCAGAACATTGCAGAGAGTTGTGGATGTAGCCCAGTCCATCACACAGACTAGACTCGCCACCGTTGAGCCCGTCGACACTCCACGCTGCCTTGGTAAAGCAGCCAACAAAATTGCACCCCAGTCATAGAAACATAGAAATTAGGTGCAGGAGCAGGCCATTCGGCCCTTCGAGCCTGCACCGCCATTCAATATGATCATGGCTGATCATCCAACTCAGTATCCCGTACCTGCCTTCTCTCCATACCCCCTGATCCCTTCAGCCACAAGGGCCACATCCAACTCTCTCTTAAATATAGCCAACAAACTGGCCTCAACTACCTTCTGTGGCAGAGAATTCCACAGATTCTCCACTCTCTGTGTGAAAAACGATTTTCTCATTTCGGTCCTAAAAGACTTCCCCCTTATCCTTAAACTGTGACCCCTTGTCCTGGAGTTCCCCAACATCGGGAACAATCTTCCTGCATCTAGCCTGTCCAACCCCTTAAGAATTTTGTAAGAATTTCATTCCCTCTCCTCCATTGGGAAGAAGACACCAGATCTTGAAAGCACGTGGCGTCAGATGCAGGAACAACTTCTTCAACGGCTCAACAGTGCTTTATCTGTCACACGTGCAACCGCACAGTCAAATTCCTTTTGCATATTTGCCATGTTTCCGTGCCGTTCCCAAAGTTCCGCGCGCACAGTCCACTGGAGCAGTTCCCGACCCCGGTAAGCCGCAGTCTCCTGCGGGGCCTTCCTCCGTCGCCCTCGGCCGGTGAGCCGACGTCCCTCTCCTCGCCCGGCCATCTTTGTGTCCCGGGGGGGTGGGCTCCTCCTGCAGCCGACCTTGGAGGTGCTGGAGGCAGTACCCCGGTTCACCCTCCTCGCGGCTCCCGATTCCGAGCTCCGCGAGCCTTCGGGTCATCCCAACGGGCTTCTTTCCCTGCTGTTGCAGACTACTGAATAGACCTCTCATTATTTAAAGGTGTAGTCCCAATCTGCCAACCTACCTCGTCGTGGCCCTTGCACATTTTTTAACCTGCACTTTCTATTCAGCTGTAACACTATATTCTGCCCTCTGTTTCCTTTCTCTTTTTGCATTACCATCTGCACTTGTCTGTGGTATGATTTGCCTGCATAGCGCGCAAAACAATTTTTCCCCCTTGTATCTCTGTATATATGGCAATCCTGAACCAATATCAATAGTCCTTAAGTCCGGATGAAGGGTTTTGAATCAACGTTGTCTGTCTATTTTCCTGAGCGGATCCTGCCTGACCTACTCTAGGATTTTGTGTCTGTTTCCGTGCCGTATGTGACGCTGTGACTATAGCCACTTATGTCGGGGCAAGTGTGGGCTGTTTGCATCCTGACCACTTGCAAGCCTTTGGAAACTAGTGTTTTGCTGTAGCGTGTGAGCGCTCCTGTCCTCCATAATGACTGGCGGCTTCTGTTGTCTTCCAGTTCAAAGTCTGTCCCACGAGTCTGTGCGTTTCCACTCCGGGACACAGGACTGACCTGTTTCAAAGGAACCCCGGAGACGTCCTCATCACCGATTTCTTCGGCAGTGTCCGCAAGGTGGAGATGACGACCGACATCATCCGTTTGACCCGCAATGACACGGAGAGCGAGCAAAGGTAGGTGAGCACGTGGGTCTGCGTACTCCATCCAGGGACCCGACAGTCCCTGCAGTTGAGGCAGAGGTCCACTTGCGCCTCCTCCGACCTCATCTACTAGCAATGTTACAAAATTTTGAGATTTTTAAAATCAAGTCTGCAATTTACCCCATCAGATAAAGCATAAAAAGTTTAATTTGACACCTAATTCACTTTCATATCAACAGTATTTAAAAAGTTATGGCCATTTTCATACTCGGTAATTAGCATTTTGTTCCCTATTGCTTTTGCATTGACTTAACACAAAAGCTGTGATCGAGGACAGTCAAAAGCCCATAACTTTCTTAAAAATTAAGAGAACTGAAATAAATGTTCAGTTATTTCAGTTCTCTGAAGTATTCTGAAACAAATACGAAACAATCTTACTTGGATGACCTGAAATGAAAGCATATAATTAGTTAGTTACCCAATTGTAGCTAATTACAAAATTCAATTACTAGATCTAAACATCTATCCATTTCTTAAGAAAAGATTAACTTTTTTAAATAGCCTAAGTGTCCAAATAACATTCACACAAGAATTCACAATATAACATGATTTTTAAATCTCATTGTCATGAATTTATAGGCCAAATGGAAGGAATTTAGTGTTTAATTCCTGTAAATTAATGGCCATTTAAATCATCTTGCGAGTGGGATTTTGTGGAACGCGATCGATTGGAATGTTGCTGTTGCGGTGAATTTAAACCCCATATCGGCAGGAAAAATACTGCCGGTTCGTATGGGGCCTAAATCACCTTTTGTAAAATGTGGATTAAGGTCATCCTAAGAAGCACGTTTAAATGTAAAATAAACGGCTTTCCATTAGCTGTCCCGTACCTGAAATCCGTCCCGGTTATCGACATTGATGGCATTAGAAGCTGCTTTTTATTTTACTCCAGCGCTGAAATTGTCCATAGATTTAAAAAAAAAAAGAAAGAAAAAAAAAAAAATTCACAGAAGGGCGGTCGGAACAATCCTTCAGCATTTGCTAGCTCCCCGAGAAAATATATCCAGGACTGGTGGTAGAAAAACGCATTTTAACCCCGCCCCCCCTCAAAGGCGCCAAAGTCCCGAGAACTGCAGCGCCGCTGAAGGTAAGTTTTGTAACATACTTACATTTACTGCATCCGCTGTTCTCGGTGTGGGCTCCCACCAGCGAGACCAAACGCTTTATAGAGTCATGCTGATAGTGTGGAAACAGGCCCTTCGGCCCAACTTGCCCACACCGGCCAACATGTCCCAGCTACACTCGTTCCCACCTGCCTGTGTTTGGTCCACATCCTTCCAAACCTGTCCTACCCATGTACCTGTCTAACTGTTTCTAAAATAGTCCCTGCCCCAACTACCTCTGGCAGCTTGTTCCATGCACCCACCACCCTCAGAATTAAAGGACGTTCTTTTAAGAAGGAGATGAGGATACATTTTTTTAGTCAAAAGGCGGTGAATCTGTGGAATTCTTTGCCACAGAAGTCTGTGGAGGCCGTCAGTGGATATTTTTAAAAGCAGAGATAGATAGATTCTTTATTAATACAGGTTTCAGAGTTTATGGGGAAGAGGCAGGAGAATGGGTTTAGGAGGGAGAGATAGATCAGCCGAGATTGAATGGTGAAGTAGACTTGATGGGTCTTTGTGTGAAAAGGTAATCCATCAGATTCCTATTAAATCTTTTCCCCCTTCATATTAGACCTACAGTATGTCCTTTGGTCCTCGATTCACCTATGGGCAAGATTCACCTATGGGCAAGAGGGCAAGTGTGCATCTACCCGATCTATACCTCTCATGATTTTGTACACCTCTATAAGATCACCCCTCATCCTCCTGCGCTCTAAGGAATAGAGTCCCTACACAACCTCTCCCTGTAGCTCAGACCCTCCAGCCCTGACAACATCCTCGTAAATCTTCTCTCTACCCTTTCAAGCTTGACAACGAATTTCCTATAACATGGTGCCCAGAAATGAGCACAATACCTCAAATGCGGCCTCACCAACGTCTTGTCCCAACTTCTATACTCAAGTCTTTTATTATAGGTTCAGTTTATTGTCACGTGTACCGAGATGCAGTGAAAAGCTTTTGCTGCTCGCTGACCAGTCAGTGGAAAGAATAAAAAGGTGGAGGTTTTAATGAATGGATTTGATTTCCGTAAATGTTCGCAAAAACTGGGGAGCAAAGATCTTGCAGTGTTTGAGGGAGAATAGTGGAGCCCATCTAAACTCAGCCACGCGCCTCACTGTATATATCGGCATTGAATGAGTAACATGGTTTAAATAAGTTGGCATTTAATTAACAGAGCAATGTATCAAATTGAGCTTTCGGTAATCAATAGGAACCCAGAATAGAACACGTCATTTGAGGGAGTATGTTTATCTATCATTGATTTGGTTTAATTAACGTCCAAATCAGGGCCAGGAAGCGAGCGGATAAGATCATCTCTGACTCCTCTCACCCTGGCCACAAACTCTTTGAATCACTTCCCTCTGGAAGGCGACTCTGGGCTGTCAAAGCTGCCACAGCCGGACATAAAAACAGCTTTTTTCCACGAGCAGTAGCTCTACTCAATAACCAAAAATCTGTAGCCTCCTTTTGCTCTGGTATTTTATTTAATTCACATGTTTAATCAATAATGTTTTATTATTAATGTTTAATGTTTTATTTGTCATTCCTAACTGTCACTGTATGTCATGTTGTTACTTGCGGGCGGAGCACCAAGGCAAATTCCTTGTATGTGAATACTTGGCCAATAAACGTATTCATTCATTCAAATAAGGAATCTGCAGTGTTGCCTCCTCCTCCTTATGGGAAGTGCAAGATGTTAGATAGACCATACTTCCCAATATGCATAGACGACAAATCCCTGTACTGACTCAACATATGCGACGTGCACAGCCTGAAGAGGGGTCTCGCCCCAAAACGTCACCTATCCATGTTCTCCAGAGATGCTGCTGAGTCACTGCAGCACTGTGTCCTTTTGTATCTTAACCAGCGTCTGTAGTTTCTACATATTACAAACAGGTACCAATAGACCCTAATTCAATCAAGAGCACATTGTAGAAGATATTGAACTAAATAGAATGAGTGCAGTTTGGAGATACAGTGTGGAAATAGGCCCTACGCCCCAGTGAGTCTGCGTCGACCACCAATCACCCATGCACTAATACACTAGGGACAATTTACAGAAGCCAATTAACCAGCAACCCTGCAGACCTTTGGAATATGGCAGGAAACCAGAGCACTTGGAGAAAGCCCACAGGGAGAGCGTACAAACTCCACACAGACAACACCCATCGTCAGGATCAAACTCAGGTCTCTGGTGCCGTGTGGCAGCAACTCTATTTGTAGGTTTTGTAGGTTAATTGGCTGCTATAAATTGCCCCTAATGTGCAGGATGCAAAATTGGGACAACATAGAACTAGAGTGAATGGGTGATGGGTAGTTGGTGTGGACTCGGTGGGACGTGGGGCCTGTTTCCACGCTGTATCTCTAAAACTAAAACCATCCTGGAGTCTCATTTTTGGCCACAGACTCTCCTGTCTGTTCCCCTGACGAATGAGTACCTTATGACGTTTGCTCGCTCGTCCTTCCCCCACAGCCGCTGTGCCTAGGTGGGGTACAGTGCAGCCACAGCGCAGCTTCACAAGAGGAAATCGGTATAGGTGCCATTGGAACAGGCGTTTGCTCTTGATTGTACTGCGATGGCAAGGAGGAACAGCACCTCATTTTTCGCTTGGGCAGCTTACAACAATAGTATAAATATTGAATTCTCTAACTTCAAGCTTTTCCTTCTCTCTCCGTCCCTCCCCCACCCTAGTTCTCCGACTAGTTTCACTGTCCTGATTAATTTTACTGTTTGTACGCCTCGTTGTCACCTTCCCCTCATCCTACACATGCTTGATCATCGCCTGCCTTGATCTGTCCTTTTCACACCTCAAATTCACATTGCACCCTTCCATATCTCTAGTTTCCCTCTCCCCCGAGTCTCAGTCTGAAGAAGGGTCTCCACCCGAAACGTCACCCATTCCTTCTCCCCAGAGATGCTGCCTGACCCGCTGAGTTACTCCAGCATTTTGTGTCCATTTAAGATCGCTGGTACTGTTGGAGCTGCTTTCCCCTCAGATTTCGAGGCTGTCCTGACTTGTGCCTTGTGGCTGGTAGAAAGGTTTTGGTCGGAAAGCATGTCACCTCCGTCAAGAAATCCACCTACGCATCTGCTCTCGCGGCCATAGTGTAAAATTCAGTTCCGTTCCGTGGATAGAAACATAGAAACATAGAAAATAGGTGCAGGAGGAGGCCATTCGGCCCTTCGAGCCAGCACCGCCATTCATTGCGATCATGGCTGATCGTCCCCAATCAATAACCCGTGCCTGCCTTCTCCCCATATCCCTTGACTCCACTAGCCCCTAGAGCTCTATCCAACTCTCTCTTAAATCCATCCAGTGATTTGGCCTCCACTGCCCTCTGTGGCAGGGAATTCCATAAATTGACAACTCTCTGTGTAAAAATGTTTTTTCTCACCTCAGTCTTAAATGACCTCCCCTTTATTCTAAGACTGTGGCCACTGGTTCTGGACTCGCCCAACATTGGGAACATTTTTCCTGCATCTAGCTTGTCCAGTCATTTTATAATTTTATATGTTTCTATAAGATTCCCCCTCATCCTTCTAAACCCCAGTGAATACAAGCCTAGTCTTTTCAATCTTTCCTCATATGATAGTCCTGCCATCCCAGGGATCAATCTCGTGAACCTACGCTGCACTGCCTCAATCACAAGGATGTCCTTCCTTAAATTAGGAGACCCCAAAACTGTACACAATACTCCAGATGTGGTCTCACCAGAGCCCTATACAACTGCAGAAGAACCTCTTTACTCCTGTACTGAAATCCTCTTGTTATAAGGATCTTGTGGGCTGGCAGCAGAACAGAAATAGTAATGACCCATGAAAGATGTCACTTGGAAAAGATCCAAGTAGAGAGGCCAGACAGGGGATATAGAAGCAAAAAAAACGTCTTGCTTTACATGTGCACATAGCTTTAGAAGATTTTCTGAATCTAGTTTCAAAATAGGTTGCATTGAGCTGTCTTCACTGCTCCCTCTAGTGTGACTCTGTTGTAAATATTCACAAGCAAATTTCAGTCGGTGTTTCCATCGTAGAACAGGATGGTACAGCACCGGAGCAGGCCCTTCGGCCCACAATGCCCGTGCCCAGCATGATGCCAAATTAATCTAATCCCGTCTGCCTGCACGTCATCCATATCCCTCCATTCCCTGCATTGCCATGTGTCTATCTAGAAGCCTCTTGGAGTAGTACAGCATGGAAACCTGCCCGTTGCCGACCATGATGCCCCATCCATGCTGGTCCCACCTGCCCGCGTTTGGTGCCTCTATTAAACGCCACTATCGAATCTGCCTCCACCACCACCTCTAGCACCCACCACTCTCTGTAAAATAAAAACGTTCCCCGCGCATCGACAGGCTTTTGTTGCATCTTGAGATACTTCATTCTGTTTGACTTTTAGATCTAAACATTGTGCAGTCTCTTGTGGTTTCACTACTGAGGATTTTGAAATTGTGTTCCCACAGAGTGATTGTGACTCTTGCTCTTGCTTGGGTAAACGATTTGAGAACAAAACCAATTTGCAGGGACTTGCTGGGGTCTTAAGCCTCACAATCCTGCTGGATCTTCAACTTCAATATCTGTTTCAATATCCTTTCTGGAGTTAAGGTGCCCATCGTAAACGCTCCCCCCCCGCCCCCCACCCCCCTCATCCATCAGAATGGTCTGAAGAAGGCCTCGACCTGAAATGTCACCCGTTACTTCTCTCCAGAGAAGCTGCCTGACCCGCTGAGTTACTCCAGCATTTTGTGTCTATCTTCGGTTTAAACCAGCATCTGCAGTTCCTTCTTACACAGAATGGTTTAACAATCAGGCTATTTAATTGCACTTTAGCTATCACGCTATTGAGCACTCCATTTTCAACAAAACTTCTAACTACGAACTGTCTTGATTGCACGTGGGACTTTTGGCTTTTGTTTTGTTTTTGAACTAATATTGTTTTTTTTATTTAATTTTTTTGTTCGTTTTAATATCTTTTTTTACATTTTATTTTTTTTTTTTTTAATTTATTTTTAAATGTTATAATACAACTTAGGAGATATGTCCGTAGGTACAGAAAACAAAACTATTCGTCTAGTCCTGGGTTCAAGCTTCCGTCGAGCCTCAGCGCTGGCCCATTCTACCCCTTCAAACAATCTATGAACGGGCACCATATACGGAACGGGGACGGAACGGGAATAAATAATTCAGGTTTGTCGATTAAGACAAATCTAATTTTTTCCAGATTTAATTTTTTTTTAATGTTTTCACTAGAAGTAATGTACAATAGTATAAACCAAAAATAACATAATACATTTCATGTACCACTTCTTGCTTTAAACTTTAATGATAGGAAAGTAACAGAAGGAAGAAAAAGAGAAATAGAGAAAGTTAGACAAGATAGTGAATACGTGAAAAAGTGAAAAATGAAGAGCCAGCAAAGATGTACAGTGCAAGGAAGAGTAAAAGAAAGGGGAAAAAAAGAGGAAAATATAAGAAAATACGATAAGATAAAAGGGATGTACCTAGAAACATAGAAAATAGGTACAGGAGCAGGCCATTCGGCCCTTCGAGCCTGCACCGCCATTCAATATGATCATGGCTGATCATCCAACTCAGTATCCTGTACCTGCCTTCTCTCCATACCCCCTGATCCCCTTAGCCGCAAGGGCCACATCTAACTCCCTCTTAAATATAGCCAATGAACTGGCCTCAACTACCCTCTGTGGCAGAGAGTTCCAGAGACTCACCACTCTCTGTGTGAAAAAAGTCTTTCTCATCTCGGTCTTAAAGGATTTCCCCCTTATCCTTAAGCTGTGACCCCTTGTCCTGGACTTCCCCAACATCGGGAACAATCTTCCTGCATCTAGCCTGTCCAATCCCTTAAGAATTTTGTAAGTTTCTATAAGATCCCCTCTCAATCTCCTATATTCTAGAGAGTATAAACCGAGTCTATCCAGTCTTTCTTCATTAGACAGTCCTGACATCCCAGGAATCAGTCTGGTGAACCTTCTCTGCACTCCCTCTATGGCAATAATGTCCTTCCTCAGATTTGGAGACCAGAACTGTACGCAATACTCCAGGTGTGGTCTCACCAAGACCCGATACAACTGAAGTAGAACCTCCGTCCTCCTATACTCAAATCCTTTTGCTATGAAAGCTAACATACCATTCGCTTTTTTCACTGCCTGCTGCACCTGTATGCCTACTTTCAATGACTGGTGTACCATGACACCCAGGTCTCGCTGCATCTCCCCTTTTCCTAATCGGCCACCATTCAGATAATAGTCTGAATAGTACTCGTTGGTACCTACTTCATACCTTTACACACCCCTCACCAGGTCCTGAAACCGTTTATTTCCAGAGTTGTGTTGCACCCTATGCTTGTAATAAGTCGATAAATGGAGACCAAATCTTTAAGAATTGGTCTGATTTGCTTGCTAGGATGAATCTCATGTCTTCGAGGTGTAACATTTCGGACATATTTGAAATCCACATTTTTACCGTTGCTGTGGGTGCATTTTCCCAAAATTTAAGGATGAGTAGAATTTAATATTTTTTGCCATAATTAAGGAAGCTCTTTTGGAACGAAGTCAGCTCAAAGCCGACTTCCATTGTTCCAAAAATAATCAATTCCGCGTTAGGTCGTTTTATTATCTTTACTAATGTCGATGGGTGTGGGCAAGTTGGGCCAAAAGGCCGGTTTTCACGCTGTGTGACTGTGACACTATCAAGTTGTCTGCTGACATTGTGTTGCTGCTGCAAGTAAGGATTACACAGCTCCATTTCCGTATATGTGACGACACCACACCCTACCACAACCAGAGAGCGGTCCTGAACTACTATCAACCTCATTGGTGACCCTCGGACTATCTTTGATCGGACTTTGCTGGCTTTACCTTGCACTAAACGTTATTCCCTTATCCTGTGTCTGAACACTGTAAATGGCTCTATTGTAATCAAGTGTTGTCTTTCCGCTGACTGGATAGCACGCAGCAAAAGCTTTTCGCTGTACCTCGGTACACGTGACAATAAACTAAACTGAAACTAAACTCAACTGAAACAATTAACCATTATTGATTCTTGACTCTCTTGTCTCTTGAAATTACCTCATAAATTCTAACCTTCCAATCAGTTGCTATGTTTAGTCTATTGTCACCTGCACCGAGGTCATAAGGAATAGGAGCAGAGTTAGGCCATTCGGCCCATCGCCTACTCTGCCATTCAATCATGGCTGATCTCTCTCTCCCTCCTAACGCCATTCTCCTGCCTTCCCCCCCATAACCCCTGACACCTGCACTAATCAAGAATCTATCTATCTCTGCCTTAAAAATATCCACTGACTTGGCCTCCACAGCCTTCTGTGGCAAAGAATTCCACAGATTCACCACCCTCTGACTAAAGAAATTCCTCCTCGCCTCCCTCCTAAATGAACGTCCTTTAATCCTGAGGCTATGACCTCAAGTCCTAGACTCTCCCACTAGTGGAAACATCGTCTCCACATCCACTCTATCCAAGCCTTTCATTATTCTGTAAGTTTCAATGAGGTCCCCCCTCAACCTAAACTCCAGCGAGTACAGGCCCATGAGTACGCTCATCATAGGTAAACCCACTCATTCCTGGGATCATTCTTGTAAACCTCTGCTGGACCGTCTCCAGAGCCAGCACATCCTTCCTCGGATATGGTGCTCAAAATTGCTCACAATCCTCCAAATGCGGCCTGACCAGCGCCTTATAGAGCCTCAGCGTTACATCCCTTAGGTACAGCGTGCAGGTTTCACTGTACATCCCGAGGTACAGTGAAAAGCTTTTGTTGCGTGCTGACCAGACAGCGGAAACATAGAAAATAGGTGAAGGGGGAGGCCCTTCGGCCCTTCGAACCAGCACCGCCATTCATTGTGATCACCGCTGATCGTCCCCAATCAATAACCCGTGCCTGCCTTCCCCCTACATCCCTTGATGCCGATAGCCCCTAGAGCTCTAACTAACTCTCTCTTAAATCTATCCTGTGACTTGGCCTCCACTGCCCTCTGTGGCAGGGAATTCCACAAACTCCCAACTCTCTGGGTGAAAACGTTTTTTCTCACCTCAGTCTTAAATGGCTTCCCCTTTATTCTAAAACTGTGGCCCCTGGTTCTGGACTCGCCCAGCATTGGGAACATTTTTCCTGCATCTAGCTTGTCCAGTCCTTTTATAATTTTATATGTTTCTATAAGATCCCCCTCTCATCCTAAACTCCAGTGAATACAGTGAATCTTATCAATCTTTCCTCATATGACAGCCCCGCCATCCCAGGGATCAATCTCGTGAACCTACGCTGCGCTGCCTCAATCACAAGGATGTCCTTCCTCAAATTAGGAGACCAAAACTGTACACAATACTCCAGATGTGGTCTCACCAGAGCCCTATACAACTGCAGAAGAAATTACTTTTTACTCTGCGACTTTTTCATTGATATTTCCCAAGCTTGTGCTGGCTAATTGCTTCCATTATTTAACTCGGGATTTACAAAAAAAATAGACTAATTTGAATGCGGAGCCTGTTTTCCCGTCCATTGTTGAAAACAAACAATATATTCACCTGTTTTCATTCTGTTAGATAGCTCTGTCGAGTCGAGTGCCTCTTGTAATGAGAATCATTGTTCTACAGCTCTCCTTCCTTGCATTGATGCTCTGGGATGAATGCTATCAATCCCAAGTGTATATACGTATTGTGTCTTTGTTTCGACCCTTGTCATTGTTAAGTCTGTTGGTTCTCCACTTGGAAGGGGATAATTGTTTTTTTCTTATTTGTTCAATGGATGTGGGCTTCACAGACCGAGGCAACATTTAATTGCCCATCCCAAATTGCCCTTGAGAAGGTGGCTATAGCTCCCTCCTTGAACCGCTGCAGTCCCTGAGGAGTGGGTACTTCGACCCTGCGGCAAAGGAAGGAGTTCAGGAATTTAATGCAGTGATAGCGAAGGACAGACCATTAGACCTAGGAACAGAATTAGGCTATTCGGCCCATCCACCATCTGTTTATGGCTGATCTATCTTTCCCTCTCATAATCACAATCATATTTTATTAGCCAAGTATGTTTTGCAACATACGAGGGATTTCATTTGCCATACAGCCATACCAATAAAAAGCAGCAAGACACACAAAATATATTTTAACATGAACATCCGCCACAGTGACTCCTCCACATTCCTCACTGTGATGGAAGGCGAAAAAAAAAGTTCAATCTCTTCCCTTCTTTGTTCTCCCGCAGTCGGGGGCCTCGAGCCTTCCGTTGACGGGACGATCTTGGCTCCCGTAGCCGGCGGTCGGGCGCTCGGGGCGATCAAGCTCCTGCATCGGTGGGGGGGGGGGGGGGGGGGGGGGGGGGGGGGGGGGGGGGGGGGGGGGGGGGGGGGGAGAATGTCAGCTTCACCGTGCCGGGCAATCTGACTCCGGGTCGGGGCTGGTCGAAACTTTCTGCGTCGTTCGGAGCTTCCCGAGACTGAGAGCTCCTCGATGGTGGAATCCGCAGGCCGCGGCTGGAGCGTCGATCCCAGGCAAGGGATCGCAGGCTCCGATGGTAACTCCACGCCCCGCGGTGGGGCTCAAAGTCAGTCCCGAGCAATGCCACCAACTCCATGACGTTGGGCCGCAGAGCGACCGGAGACACGATCCGCAAAACAATCGCATCTCCGGCAAGGTAAGAAATTGAAAAAAGTTTACCCCCCCCCCCCCACACAAAACAAACCAGCTTTGCTCTACCTATTGTACGAGTTTGTACGAGTGTGACTTGATTCTATCCACGTCTGATTCTATTTGGACAGAATACAAAACAAAGAGGTGTTATGGAGGTGTATAAAATCATGAGAGGATCGGGTAGGTGCACAGTCTTTTGCCCAGAGTAGGGGAATCGAGGTCCAGAGGACATAAGTTCAAGGTGAAAGGGAAAATATTGAATAGGAATCTGAGAGGTAACATTTTGACCCAAAGGGTGGTGGGTGTATGGAACAAGCTGCCGGAGGAGGTAGTTGAGGCTGGCCCAACGTTTAAGAAACATTTAGACCCGTACATGAATAGGACAGGTTTGGAGGGATATGGACCAAGCGCAGGCAGGTGGGACTAGTGCAGCTGGGACATGTTGGGCTGAAGGGCCTGTTTCCACACCACATCACTCTATGACTCTATGAAGCTTTTCACTGCACCTCGGTACGCGTGACAGTAATAAATCTAAACCCAAGTGTGTGCAACTTAAAAAGAAAAAAAATGCAAATTTTATTCTAGATCTCATTTCAAAAACAATCAAGGACGTTGCATGGTTCAACTAAAACAGCAGCTGACTGAACCTGGAAACTGGGAGCTGAAATTGCAAATTACAATCCAGCTGCAAGTTTCCATTCAATTGAATTGCAGATTTAGAAGAGGGGCTCAGAATTACAAGGGCGTTTGTTGAAGGCAAATTATGGGAGATTGTCTTTGCGAGCAGTGGGGTCGGAAATCAGAGGGGGCCAATTTAGTTTATAACAAAGCATGAGGAGGATATTTTGTTTTACCCAGTGGGTTATTCTTTGAAAGGATGACCGGAAAGAATAGTGGAAGCAGATTGGAAAATAACTTCAGGAAAGTAATTGGTTATTTAATTGGAGCAGGGAGGCGGGACTAATTGACAAAGCCTTTCAATGCGGTTTGCACGGAAGTGACGGGTGAATGGCCTCTTGCTGTGCTGTGTGATCTCTACTCTTGGATGAAGCTCCCAAAATTATTGTCTAATGGACAAAATTCAACTTTTGTGTTATGGCAAGATAAAATGGAAGTTGACATCAAGAAACGACATTGAAAGTCTGCTCACCCACCACACCGCCTCCAGGTCCCTCAGATCGGCCGACTTGGGGTTACTGAACATCCCGCGGTCTAGGCATAAGCTCAGGGGCGACCGACCGCGCCATTGCGGTCGCAGCTCCTAGACTGTGGAACAGCATCCCTCTTCCCATCAGAACTGCTCCCTCCATCGACTCTTTTAAGTCGAGACTTAAAACTCATCTTTACTCTTATCATCCATACATTTATCTCCTCCCGCCTAGATTGCTGCAACTCCCTTTACACTGGCATCAGCCAATCTTCCCTGTCCCGCCTGCAACTGGTCCAAAACGCCGCAGCGAGACTCCTGACGGGCACCCGAAAAAGGGACCACATCACCCCGATCCTGGCCTCTCCCCACTGGCTCCCTGTGCGGTTCCGAATTAATTTCAAGACCCTCCTCTTTGTCTACAAAGCCCTCAATGGGCTTACACCCACCTACATTAAAAGTCTTCTCACCCACTACACCATCTCCAGGTCCCTCAGATCGGCCGGCTTGGGGTTGCTGAATGTCCCGCGGTCTAGGCATAAGCTCAGGGGCGACCGCGCCTTTGCGGTCGCAGCTCCTAGACTGTGGAACAGCATCCCCCTCCCCATTAGAACTGCCCCCTCCATCGACTACTTTATGTCTAGTCTAAAAACGTATCTGTTCTCCCAAGCCTTTCCTGACGTCCTCTGAGCGAGGGCTATTTGTATATATGTATGTAGCCTGCTTGTGTATACTACTCTTATAACAAATGGAAAGCACTTTGGTCAACGAGAGTTGTTTTTTAAATGTGCGATAGAAATAAATGTGACTTGACTTGACTTGAGGAATTAGCCTTTGTGATTCCAAACACTGCTGTTCAATTGGGGCCCCCCTCAATATCTATTACTTTAGTTTAATTGAGTTTATGTTTAGTTTAGTTTATTATTGTCACATATATTTAGGGGCGGCACGGTGGTGCAGGGGTAGAGTCAGAAACATAGAAAATAGGTGCAGGAGCAGGCCATTCGGCCCTTCGAGCCTGCACCGCCATTCAATATGATCATGGCTGATCATCCAACTCAATATCCTGTACCTGCCTTCTCTCCATACCCCCTGATCCCTTTAGCCACAAGGGCCACATCTAACTCCCTCTTAAATATAGCCATGAACTGGCCTCAACTACCTTCTGTGGCAGAGAATTCCACAGATTCACCACTCTCTGTGTGAAAAATTATCTTCTCATCTCGGTCCTAAAATAATTCCCTCTTATCCTTAAACTGTGACCCCTTGTTCTGGACTTCCCCAACATCGGGAACAATCTTCCTGCATCTAGCCTGTCCAACCCCTTAAGAATTTTGTAAGTCTCTATAAGATCCCCCCTCAATCTTCTAAATTCCAGCGAGTACAAGCCGAGTCTATCCAGTCTTTCTTCATATGGAAGTCCTGCCATCCCAGGAATCAGTCTGGTGAACCTTCTCTGTACTCCCTCTATGGCAAGAATGTCTTTCCTTAGATTAGGAGACCAAAACTGTACGCAATATTCCAGGTGTGGCCTCACCAAGACCCTGTACAACTGTAGTAGAACCTCCCTGCTCTTGTACTCAAATCCTGAATGCCAACATACCGTTCGCTTTCTTCACTGCCTGCTGCACCTGCATGCCTACTTTCAATGACTGGTGTACTATGACACCCAGGTCTTGTTGCATCTCCCCTTTTCCTAATCGGCCACCATTCAGATAATAGTCTACTTTCCTGTTTTTGCCACCAAAGTGGATAACCTCACATTTATCCACATTATACTGCATCTGCCATGCATTTGCCCACTCACCCAACCTATCCAAGTCACCTGGCAGCCTCCTAGCATCCTCCTCACTGCTAACACTGTCCCCCAGCTTAGTGTCATCCGCAAACTTGGAGATGTTGCATTCAATTCCCTCATCCAAATCATTAATATATATTGTAAATAGCTGGGGTCCCAGCACTGAGCCTTGCGGTACCCCACTAGTCACTGCCTGCCATTCTGAAAATGACCCGTTTACTCCTACCCTTTGCTTCCTGTTTGCCAGCCAGTTCTCTATCCACATCAATACTGAACCCCCAATACCGTGTGCTTTAAGTTTGTATACTATTCTCCTATGTGGGACCTTGTCGAAAGCCTTCTGGAAGTCCAGATATAACACATTCTCTTCTTCTCCCTTATCCACTCTTCTAGTAACCTCCTTGAAAAATTCTATAAGATTCGTCAGACATGATTTACCTTTCGTAAATCCATGCTGACTTTGTCCAATGATTTCACCACTTTCCAAATGTGCTGCTATCCCATCTTTAATAACTGACTCTAGCATTTTCCCCACTACCGATGTTAGACTAACTGGTCTGTAATTCCCCGTTTTCTCTCTCTCTTTTTAAAAAGTGGGGTTACATTAGCTACCCTCCAATCCTCAGGAACTACTCCAGAATCTAAAGAGTATTGAAAAATTATCACTAATGCATCCACTATTTCTGGGGCTACTTCCTTAAGTACTCTGGGAGGCAGCCTATCTGGTCCCGGGGATTTATCGGCCTTTAATCCATTCAATTTACCTAACACCACTTCCCGGCTAACCTGGATTTCACTCAGTTCCTCCATCCATTTATTTTAACTAGCCTTTTTCTCTTCACATATCTATACAAACGTTTGCAGTCAGTTTTTATGTTCCCTGCCAGTTTTCTTTCATAATCTATTTTCCCTTTCCTAATTAAGCCCTTTGTCCTCCTCTGCTGGACTCTGAATTTCTCCCAGTCCTCTGGTAAGCTGCTTTTTCTGGCCAACTTGTATGCTTCATCTTTTGTTTTGATACTATCCTTGATTTCCCTTGTCATCCACGGATGGACTACCTTCCCTGCCTTACAGCGCCAGAGACCCGCGTTCGATCCCGACTGCGGGCGCTCGTCTGTACGGAGTTTGTGCGTTCTCCCCGTGACCGTGTAGGTTCTCTTCCGGGTGCTCAGGTTTCCTCCAACGCTCTAAAGACGTACAGGTTTGTAGGTTGGTTGGCTTGGAAATTGTGAAATCGTCTCTAGTGTGTAGGAGCGTGCTAGTGTATGGGGTGATAGCTGGCCGGAGTGGATTCTGTTGGCCAAGGGGCCTGTTTCCAGGCTGTAGCTCTAAAGTCTAAAGTAAAGTATACCGAGGTACAGTGAAAAGATTTTGTTTGCGTGCTAACTAGTCAAAGAAAAGGCTAAACAAGAATACAATCGGGCCGTCCACAGTGGGCAAAGGGCACAACATTGAGTGCAATAATATATAACACTGAAGTCCGATATTGTCTGTTTAAAGATAGTTTGAAGGTCTCCAGTGAGATGGCTGGTCCAGGATCAATTGCTGGTGATATTTATTTCTTGAAACGTTCGATCGCCTCTCCTTTGGCACCACCAGTATATACTGGGGTGGGTGTACTGTGTCGGTTCATGAAGTCTTTCACAATCTCCTTTGTCTTGCTTGACTGGTATTTAGATACACGGGGAACAATTAGTTTTTTTTTAGATGCGTCTAGTTTTAGAGATACAGAGCGGAAACGGGCGGTTCGGCCCAAGGAGTCCGCGCCGACCAGCGACCCTCCCCGTACACTGGCACTATCCTACACACGAGGGCCAGTTTACAAATGTTACTGAAGCCAAATCAACCTTCAAACCTGTATGTCTTTAGAGTGTGGGGGGGTGGGGGGGGAACCGGAGCACCTGGAGGAAACCCACACAGTCTTGCGGAGAACATACAAACTCCGTACAGACAGCACCCCTTAGTCAGGATCGTACCCGGGTCTCTGGCGCTGTAAGAGGTCGCATCAAATTGACAGCTGTGCCACCATGTCGCCCTAACGAAATGATGGCTAGAGCGTACAATGGGAACTGATTGCAAGTTCACTGTACAACGTCAGGCAAGAGGAACTTCTAACCCAGGGAATGTGACTGCTGCAGTGCATCAGATCACGCACCAACATCAGCTGTCCAGTAGATGGCCCTATCGGCCCTATTTTCAGACGCTACTCCCACTCAGTTAAACTCTCACACTCCTCACTGCAGGAGACATTGGAACGAGGCTTCAAACATCAGAATGAGAGAAGTTAACGATGTTAAACAATAATTTGGCCAGCTAAACGTTATTAGCCTTGAATCTATGATGAGATGTGTCGATGTAAGTTGCCGTTTTCAGAGATACAACATGGAAACGGGCCCTCAGGCTCCCTGAGCCCACGCCGACATCGATCGCTCATTCGCACTAGTTCCATGTTATCCCACTTTCTCATCCACTCCCTACACAACAGGGGCAAGTCGCAGAGGTCGATTATCTGACAAACTCGCGTGTCCTTTGGATGTGGGAGGAAAGCGGAGCACCGGGAAGAAACCCACGTGGCTGCCGGGGCAGCGTGCAAACTCCACACTGGCAGCAGCCAAGATTGGGGTCAAACCTGGGTCTCTGGCCCTACGAGGCAGCGGCCTTGCTGTGCCACTGTGCCATCTTTCAAAGTGGATGTAGGAGACGACAAAGGTTTAGGATTGAGTGGGCAAAAGTATAGTGTGGGAAGATGTGAAATTGTCCATTTTGGCAAGCGTGGGGGGGAAATGTGGGATGAATAATCATACACAAATGATGAGAGGATGCAGGGAGAACGCTATGTCCTGGTGCCTGATTTTCAAAAAGGCAAGTAATGGCAACTTATCCTTTATTGCCTACAGGCGCTGTCTGCACGGAGTTTGTACCTTCAACCTGTGACCTGCGTGGGTTTTCTCCGAGGTCTTCGGTTTCCTCCCACACTCCAAAGACGTGCGGGTTTGTAGGTTAATTGGCTCGGTATTAATGTAAATTGTCCCTAGTGTGTGTGTGTGTGTGTAGGATGGTGTCCGTGTGCGGGGATCGCTGGCTGGTGCGGACTCGGTGGGCCGAAGGGCCTGTTTCCTCGCGGCATCTCCAAACTAAACTAAACTGACCATACAGCTGTCGGTGGCGAGGTGAGCAAACTAAGGGATGAGGGAGGATGCCTGTGGAAGTAAGCATGCAGGTACAGCGGGCAGTGAAGAAAGCGAATGGCATCTTGGCCTTCATAACAAGAGGAGTTAAGTATAGGAGCAAAGAGGTCCTTCTGCAGTTGTACAGGACCCTAGGGAGACCACACCTGGAGTATTGTGTGCAGTTTTGGTCCCCTAATTTGAGGAAGGACATTCTTGCTATTGAGGGAGTGCAGCGTAGGTTTACAAGGCTAATTCCCGGGATGGCGGGACTGTCATATGCTGAGAGAATGGAGCAGCTGGCCTTGTACACTCTGGAGTTTAGAAGGATGAGAGGGGATCTCATTGAAACATATAAGATTATTTTGGGTTTGGACACGCTAGAGGCAGGAAACATGTTCCCGATGTTGGGGGAGTCCAGAACCAGGGACCACAGTTTAAGAATAAGGGGTAAGCCATTTAGAACGGAGACGAAGAAACACTTTTTCTCACCGAAAGTGGTGAGTCTGTGGAATTCTCTACCTCATGGTGGAGGCAGGTTCTCTGGATGCTTTCAAGAGAGAGCTAGATAGGGCTCTAAAAGATAGCGTAGTCAGGGGATATGGGGAGAAGGCAGGAACTGATTGTGGATGATCAGCCATGATCACATTGAATGGCGGTGCTGGTTCGAAGGGCCGAATGGCCTACTCCTGCACCTATTGTCTATTGTCTATTGGAAGACACAGAGACACAAGAGCAAGAAATTAAACTTTAGATGACCCCATATTTCTATCTCCCTTTGCCTGTCTGGGCGATTATTCAAGGCATTTATTATCATTTGAGAATAAAATGTTCCTGATGGCTGCTGTTAAATTCATTTTTCACCAAGCTAATTCCGTGCCGTACAATCTCATTTCCTCTGGGCAGATTTGAACAAAGGCAATAATGATTTTTATAAAAGAAATCTTCCCTCGGCGAAACTCGTTCACTTCCTCCAATCTAGGCTGCTTGAGGTCACCGGTACCGAGAGCTGGCTTTTGTGAGAATTCTTTAATAAAAGAAATGAAGTTGCTCGAAATGTAATATACGACAAAATGCTGGAAACACGCAGCAGATTGCTCAGCATCTGTAGAGGGAGGAACCGTTGATTTTTGTTTGCAGAGACAAAGAACTGACGGTGGACAGAAATGCTGGAGAAACTCGACGGGTGAGGCGGCATCTATGGAGCGAAGGAAATAGGCAACTTTTCGGGTCGAAGCCCATCTTCCTTCGCTCCAAAGATGCTGCCGCACCCACTGAGTTTCTCCAGTCAGCGGGTCAGGCAGCATCTCTGGAGAAGGATTAGTAACTTTATGGGTTCTTCAGGCTGGAAGTAGGGGATGGGGAGGGAGGGGAGGGGGGTTAAGAGTCGGAGGCGAAAAAAGACCAGGACCAATCAGGGCGAGCCACAGGCGGGTCAGGCAGCATCTCGACCTGAACCGCCACCCATTCCTTTTCTCCAGAGATGCTGCCTGTCCCGCTGACTTACACCAGCTTCTTGTGTCCGGTTTAAACCAGCCTCTGCAGTTCCTTCCTATACACATCTCCGGAGAAGATGGATAGGTAACATATTGGGTTGGGACCCTTCTTTGGATGGTTCCTACATGGAACTTTCAACTTCCTGCCGTTCCTTGTTTCGACATTCTCCCCCCCCCCCCCCGCCCCCCAAAAGCGCTTGTAAGTCATTTTCCACAACTGCCTCTTGCCGTGGTGAATTCCACCTCCTCAGCATTTCCGTGGCTGTATCGTTTCTCCTGAGTGCCCAGTCGGATTTTTATTAACGACTGCATTGATGCCCTATAGACCGTGATCTTCCCAGCAAGTAGAAACATCGTGGCTGGGCCTTTCACAATCTCGGCGATCTCCCTTACACAGTTGTTCGCTTCTGACTGACCCGTGATTGATTTATAAGTTTACGGAAATATATTTTCTCTGCAAGCAAGATGGCAGTCAGATTATTTAGCTGCTTGTAATGCATGGTAGGACGGCAGTGGTTTCCCAGGGAACACGTCCCACCGTGTGAGGCTGATAACTCACTTGCAATTACAGAGCAAATGATTTATTGGTGCTGATGTCTTCTCGAACAAGATCATTACTTTGTTTTGCGTCTCTTATGTGGCTCTTGGTATTTTACTTGGGCTGTGTGTCGTGAATTAGAAATTCACTTGCACTTTGTCTTCTTGTTTCCCCTTGACTGGCTTGTCGGTTCCCCTGACAAGTATTCCGAGGGATCGCATAAGACTTTGCTCCCTGTCCATCTCGTGTGCACTGTCATACTGAGGCCTCTTCGCTGAACTGACCTGCCTTTAGGTTTCCTTGTTCCTGGCGGGTGTGCCCCCCCCCCCCCCCCACCCACAAGAACCTGTCTAACTCCGTAAATCAAAGTTTAATTTAGAGATACAGCGCTGAAATAGGCCCAGCAGCCCACCGAGTCCACACTGACCACACTAACACTATCCAACACACAGACAAACACACACACACACACACACACACACACACACACACACACACACACACACACACACACACACACACACACACACACACACTCATTCAGAAGTATACCAAGCCAATTAGCCTGCAGACCTGCACGTCTCTAGAGTGTGGGATCAAACCGAAGATCTCGGAGATAAGTAAGTAAGTTTATTGGCCAAGTAGTCACATACAAGGAATTTGCCTTGGTGCTCTGCCCTCAAGTAACAACATGGCATACAGCGACAGTTACGAAAACCCACGCAGGTCAGGGGGAGAACGTACAAACTGCGTACAGACAGGCACCCGTGGACGGGATTGAACCCGGGTCTCTGGCGCTGTGAGGCAACAACTCTACTGGTGCGCCACCGTGCTGCCCAGCTCTGTATGATTCAAGTCTTCCCCATTGCAGACATTGAATGACCCCAGTCATTCTTCCTTCTCCCTTCTCCCTGTTCCCGTCCTGCAGACGGTACAGAAGCTTGAAAGCAGGCGCCACTGGAATCAGGAACAGCTTCTTCCCATCGCTTGTGGCCTTGGTCATAAGGTCATAAGTGATAGGAGCAGAATTAGGCCATTCGGCCCATCAAGTCATGGCATAAGGTCATGTGATAGTAGAATTAAGCCATTTGACCCATCTGCCATTCAATCATGGCTGATCTATCTCTCCCTCGTAATCCCATTCTCCTGTCTTCTCCCCATAACCTCTGACACCCGTACTAATCTGAAATCTATCTATCTCTGCCTTAAAAATATCCATTGACTTGGCTTCCTCAGCATTCTGTGTCAAAGAATTCCACAGATTCACCTCCCTCTGGCTAAAGGGTGGTTGTGGAGAGGGATACGATAGTGGTGTGCAAGGAGGCACTGCAGATGCTGGTTTAAACCGAAGATAGGTGCAAAACGCTGGTGTAACTCAGCGGGACTGGCTGCATCTCCTGCTGAGCTACTCCAGCGAGAGAAGGAAAGGGTGACGTTTCGGGTCGAGGCCGTTCTTCAGACTGGGGCTGGACCCGAACCGCCACCCATTCCTTCTCTCCAGAGATGCTGCCTGTCCCGCTGTGTTACTCCAGCATTGAGTATCTATCCAAGCCAGGAGGTCACAGGCTCCATCGACCTCCCTGCATGGCGGGTAAATTGGCAGGGATGTTGATCAGCATGCTGCTTCTGTGCGGGCAGCAGGAGATGCCTGCCTCTGTTGCCATTGTCGCCTTGTTTTATCACGGCAGCATGGCCTGTCCCTGCTGTTGTTTCAACCGGCCTGAGCCACAGCTACTTCATAAAAACATAGAAAATAGAAACATAGAAAATAGGTGCAGGAGTAGGCCACTCGGCCCTTCGAGCCTGCACCACCATTCAATATGATCATGGCTGATCATCCAACTCAGTATCCTGTACCTGCCTTCTCTCCATACCCCCTGATCCCTTTAGCCACAAGGGCCACATCTAACTCCCTCTTAAATATGGCCAATGAACTGGCCTCAACTACTTTCTGTGGCAGAGAATTCCACAGATTCACCACTCTCTGTGTGAAAAAAAAAATTCTCATCTCGGTCCTAAAAGACTTCCCCCTTATCCTTAAACTGTGACCCCTTGTTCTGGACTTCCCCAACATCGGGAACAATCTTCTTGCATCTAGCCTGTCCGACTCCTTAAGAATTTTAAAAGTTTCTATAAGATCCCCCCTCAATCTTCGTTCCCATTCAGTCTCTGGTTGCAGCGGGCACATCAGCTGGCCGAGCTGCCGGGCTCCAGATATTCCCATTCCATGGTAAAAGACAACATTCTGGAGGAACACAGCGGGTCAGGCAGAATGTGTGGAGGGAATGGACAGAAGCCCTTTCTCATCCACTCCCTGCACACTCATTTACTGAGGACAATTAATCTACAAACCTGCACGTCTTTTGGATGTGGAAGGAAACCGGAGCACCCAGAGGAAACCCACGTGGTCACAGGGAGAACGTGCATACTCCACACAGACGACCCCCGTGGTCAGGAGCGTTTTGTGTCGGGACCCTTCTTCATGACTAGGGTGGCACAGTGGCTAGTGCCTCACGGTGTCAGAGACCCGGGTTCCATCCTGACGTCGGGTGCCATCAGTGTGGAGTTTGCACGTTCCGGTTTCCTCCCACATCCCAAAGAAGGGCGGGTTTGTAGGTCAATGGGCGTCTGTAAATGGCCATGAGAGTGTAGGGAGTCTCACACCTTCTGGTTGTATCCAACCATCCACCTGTCACGACCCCTCCTCATTACATTTTATCTCTTATTTGCTTTATTGTTACCTTCTCCTAACTAACCATGATCTATTCTACATTTTCCTTGATCTCGATTCCTTTTGCCCTGTTTTCACATCTTACACTTCCTTATCTATGTATCTCCCACTCCTCTGACATCAGTCTGAAGAAGGGTCTCGACCCGAAACGTCGCCCGTTCCTTCTCTCCGGAGATGCTGCCTGTCCTGCTGAGTTGCTCCACCATTTTGTTTCGAAGACCCTTACCCACCTGCGTCCACCTTACTTGCCTCGCTTTGTCCTGCCTCTCTCCTGTTCCAGCTTTCTTCCCTCCCCTCCCTACTGTCAGTCTGAAGAAGGGTCTTGACATAAAACGTCACCTATCCATTTTCTCCACTGATGCTGCCTCCTCGCCAGCTGAGCTCCTCCAGCACTTAGTGCTTTGTGGTGTGATGGCCTCAGCAGTTGAGCCACCTTCAGATGCACTGCATACATGAAGATTGATCTCTGAAGGAGGGACAGATCAGTAGCCAGTTGACAGCTGACACCGTTTGGTCCAGGGGGATTTAACAGAGTAAAAACCTACAATGAACGGAGCACGATTCATATTCTGCCCATGCCTGACAATGTCGATGCATCTCAAAGGCAAAATGGTGCAGTAAATGACATGCCAGATGCTCTTCATTTAATTCTAATTACTATAATGTGGGGTTTATATGAAGATTAGTAGTTGCATCTGCTCGGGTTCATCTGTCTTCCTGGAGAACTTCAATTCCAGTTTGCCCGTGGAACTTCATTAATGTTGGCCTGTTCTGGAGGTCTAACGAGCTGCTGCCACTGGGCTCGGTGTCAGGCCTGCCTTTCAGACGCGGGAGGTTCATGCTGAAGCAGTAACCCATTGTGTGTGTTGGATAGTGTCGATGTGCGGGGATCGCTGGTCGGTGCTGACTCGGTGGGCCAAAGGGCCTGTTTCCACACTGTATCTCTAAACTAAACTAAACTAAATCTTACATTCCCTCTCTCTCTCTCTTGGTCCCTCCCCCACCCTGGTCATCCTGCGTGATCCACTGCCCACATCCATATATCCCTTTGTTATCACCTCTTTCACAGCCAACAATGGAGCATTGTGGGCTCTGCCTCTCCTGGGTGCCAGCTCAGATTTGTTCTGAACCTATTCATACCTCCACTTTCCCTCTCCCCGGCTCTCAGTCTGAAGAAGGATCGGCACGGTGGCGCAGCGGTAGAGTTGCTGCCTCACAGCGCCAGAGACCCGGGTTCGATCCTGACTCCGGGTGCTTGTCTGCACGGAGTTTGTACGTTCCCCCTGTGACCTGCGTGAGTTTTCTCTGAAATCTTCAGTTACCTCCCACACTCCAAAGACGTCCAGGTTTGTATGTTAAATTGGCTTGGCATAAATGTAAATTGTTCCTAGTGTGTGTTTAGGATAGTGCTGGGATGGCTGGTCGGTGTGGACTTGGTGGGCCGAAGGGCCCATTTCCCCACTGTATCTCTAAAACTAACACTAAAAATAAAGGGTCTCAACCTGAAACGCCACCTATCCCTTTTCTCTAGAGATGCTGCCTGACCTGCTGAGTTACTCCAGCACCTTGTGTCGGGTCTTTGGGGATTGTTCCTTGGCAGTGCTGGAGCATTGCAGGCAGGCAGGCGGGCAGGTGAGGATTTGTGGCTCCATTCTTCACAACGTTGTTCCAAAATGCTTTCGAGCCAGGGAATTATTTTTGGAAGATCAGTTTCGTTGTCATGTTGGAAATGTGGCAGCCAATTTTCAAGCAGTGAGCGCACACACGCACGCACGCACTCACTCACTCACTCACTCACTCACACTCACACTCACACACGCGCGCACACACACAGTCACACACACACACACACACACACACACACACACACACAGTCACTCACGCACACACGCGCACACACACACACACACACACACACACACACACACACACACACACACACACACACACACACACACACACACAGTCACTCACGCACACACGCGCACGTGTACGTACACACACACACGCAGTCACACACGCACGCACACACACACACACACACACACAGTCACGCACTCACACACATACACACACACACACAGTCACACACACACGTGCGCACACGCACACACGCACACACACAGTCACGCACTCACACACATACACACACACACACACACACACACACACACACACAGTCACGCACTCACGCGCGCACACACACACACACACAGTCACTCACACACAAACACTTGCATGCACACGTGTGCACGCACGGACGCATTCATGTGACTGTGGCCAGATTTGCAGTCAGAGAGCCATACAACACTGAAACATGCCCTTCAGCCCAACTCACCCATGCTGACCAGATGCCCTTCGTCAGAGCTAGTCTCACTTGCACACTGATGTTCCAAAAAAAATCATTTGTTGCATCTCCCCATGTTGGCAGGCCTTGAAGCGATTTCACAGTGGACAGGACAATGCAGGCACAAGGAACTGTAGATACTGGATTAGAAACAAAGTGCTTAAATGACTCGAGTTTAATCATCACTCGAAGACCTGGATAGGCCAGGTTTCAGGCTTCAGACTGAACACAGATAGGGGCCGCACGGTGGTGCAGCGGTAGAGTGGCTGGCGTACGGCGCCGGGACACGGTTTCAATCCCGACATCTGTACGGCGTTTGTACGTTTTTCCCCGTGACCCACGTGGGTTTTCTCCGAGATCTTTAGTTGCCTCCCACACACCAAAGACGTGCAGGTTTGTAGATGAATTGGCTAGGTATAAACGTATATTGTCCCTTGTGTGTGTGTGTGTGTGTGTAGGGTAGTGCTAATGTGCGGGGGATCGCTGGTTGGCGCGGACAAGGTGGGCCTAAGGGCCTGTGTCCGCACTGTATCTCTAAACTAAACAAGTTGTCTGTGGTAGCGAGTCTGCAGTGGTGTGGTAAAGTGTAGACAATAGACAATAGGCGCAGGAGCAGGCCATTCGGCCCTTCGAGCCAGCACCGCCATTCAATGTGATCATGGCTGATCATCCCCAATCAGTACCCCGTTCCTGCCTTCTCCCCATATCTCCTGACTCTGCTATCTTTAAGGGCTCTCTCTTGAAGGAAATGCAAATGCTGGATTAGAAGAAAAGCCACTGTGCTGAAGTGACTCGGGCAGCATCTCTGGAAGGCGTGTCTAGGTGGCGTTTCAGGTCAGGAGCCTTCTTCAGACTTGCCCAGTTATCCTATATTGTGGTCCTACAAAATCTTCGCCTTGCAGTGGTTTCCGTGAGCAGATTGTGGCGTCTCTGAAGCTGCTCTCTGTGCCCTTGGTGCGATTGATTCGGCCATTGTTTGGCTCCTGATTTGCTACCAGCACGCACTCCAGTCTATACACCTGACTGCAGCAGCGCTCCGAGACACGGCCATTTCAGCTCACAATCTCACCTGATATAGAGAGAAAGCTGCAAGGCAAAAGTTTAAAGGAGCCATTATTCTCCAGCTAAGCACCGTAGCATTTATTGGCAGTTGAGAATAAAAGTGAATACATTAGTAAACCAGCTTTGTAACACGCCATGAGAACAGTACAGAAAATCCTATATGTATGTTTATTTTCTAAAGGTTATCAGTCTCACCCACAAGCAAGGGAATCGATCGGGAACTTCAGTCGACGAGGCATTTTCCCGGCTTGTCATTCTTGTCCATTGCTTTGCACTTAAAGTTCTGCTTTCTATGTTCTGCTGTCTCCATGGCTCTTTCAGTTTAAGTGTAAAGATACAGCTTGGTAGCAGGCCCAAAATGCTGGAGTAACTCAGCGGGACAGGCAGCATCTCTGGTGAGAAAGGATGGGTGACGTTTCGGGACGAGACCCTTCTTCAGACTGTCCCGCTGAGTTACTCCAGCATTTTGTGTCTATCTTCGGGTTTAAACCAGAATCTGCTGCTACTGCCCACACTTGGCTTACAGGCCCTCCGGCCCACTGAGTCCACGACGACCGTCCACATTGGTTCCACGTTATCCCACCTCCGCTTCCACTCGCTACATATCAGGGGGCAATTTAACAGAAGCCAATTCACCTGCAAACCCGCACGTCTTTAGGATGCGGGAGGAAACTGGAGCACCCTGGAAACGCCTGCGGTCACAGGGAGAACGTGCAAACTCTGTACAGAAAGCGATCAAGGATCAAACCCGGGCTCTCTGGCGCTGTGAGGGAGCAGCTTTACCAGCTTGTGCCACCATGCTGCCACTAAATCGGGAATTTAGAAGGATGAAAGGGGATCTTATTGAAACATTAAGGGTTTGTACACGCTAGAGGCAGGAAACATGTTCCCAATGTTGGTAGAGTCCTGAACCAGGGGCCACAGTTTAAGAATAAGGGGTAAACCATTTAGATCAGAGATGAGGAAAAACATTTTCACACAGAGAGTTGTGAGTGTAGGAAATTCTCTGCCTCAGAGGGCAGTAGAGGCCGGTTCTCTAGATTCTTTCAAGAGAGAGTTAGATAGATCTCTTAGGGATAGTGGAGTCCGGGGATATGGGGAGAAGGCAGGAACGGGGCACTGATTGGGGATGATCGGCCATGATCACAGTGAATGGCGGTGCTGGCTCGAAGGGCCGAATGGCCTACTCCTGCACCTACTGTCTATTGTCTAAATCATCGCCCTCCGGCATCTTCGCACATCCGGTGCAGAACAGTGGCACAGCGGTAGAGTTTCTGGGTGGGTTTTTTCTGGGTGCTCCAGTTTCCTCTAGCACTCCAAAGACGTACAGGTTTGTCGATTTATTGGCTCCTGTAATGGATTGAAAATTGTCGCCAGTGTGTGGGATGGTCGCTGGTCGGTGTGGAATCAATGGGCTGAAGGGCCTCCCTTGTATCTCTACAGTCTAAAAGCCTCTGTCCTTCCAACATGACCCTCTTATGTTGCCTGACTACCTGACCCGAGCTGACCAGGATCAGGATTTGGTGCAGTTCAGGCCATGCCTCGTCCAGGCCGTCACGGGTACTGGAAGGGATCAGCCGTCCACGTTGGTTCTATGTTACCCCACACTCCGCATCCGCTCCTTAAACACCAGGGGGGCAATTTAACGGAGGCCAACTTTTGGCGCTGCCTCAAAAAGGCACCAAACCCACATCACCCCAGCCACACTCTCTTCTCGCTGCTCTCATCGGGAGCCTGAGAACTGTCACCTCCAGGTTCGAGAACAGCTTCTGCCATCTGGCCCTTGAACCAACCCGTACAACTTATCCATGAGTAGTTGCTCTACTCAACAGCCAAAAATCTGTAGCCTCCCTTTCATCTGGTATTTTGTTGGGTCACATGCTTGATCAATGGTGTTTTATCATCAATGTTTTATTAGTATTAATGTTTAGTGTTCTCTGAGTCATTCGTAACTGTCACTGTATGTCATGTTGTTACTTGTGGGCGGAGCACTAAGGGAAATTCCTTGTATGTGAATACTTGGCCAATGAACATAGTTCCTTACTTACAACTCTAACCACAAACCTATCTTAGCACCGAACTACCTGTACTATGTGAGAGTGATACTTACACTATACTGGGCTGGGTTTAGCAGAAGAACTGCTAAGACCCCCTTCATCAGACTCCTTTTGACGCAGGGTCCCGACCCAAAACGTCACCTGTCCATACCCTCTGCACGTGCTTCCTGACCCACGGAGTTCCTCCAGTTTTGTTCAGGATTCCTTGTGTCTCCTCTCTTTTTAACATGAAAATGTGCAATTCTCCCATCAGTCACAATAACTGGATAATGTATGAACCTGCGGAGAAAAGGGTAATACATTACCAGCTTTTGTAATAGAAAAAAAAGGATCAGTTGGGCTGGGTCATCAATAATGTTGATTTACTTTGTAGGTTTACAAGGCTGAGTGAAACAGGTCGCAAACTGCACGTAGCAAGAAAAACAATTTAATTACCTATAGTGATTGCTTACCGCCTATCCATCATTTTCTTTCTTTAAAGAACTAATTCAACATTGGAATGAAATGGCAAAGCCTGGTAAGGTGTATTCAGTAGAAACCAAAGTGCTGGAGCAACTCCGTGGGTCAGGCAGCATCTCTGGAGGACATGGACAGGTGACGTTTTGGGTTGAGGCCTCACTTCAGATTGTGTACGCAGCACATGTTGGGTCAGTACAGGAAAGTGGCGTCTATGCACATTGGGAAGTATGGCCTAATATCTTGCACTTCTGATCAGGAGGACTCGGCAATATTGCAGATTTCTGATTTTTCGGGTTGGGACCCTTCAGACTGAGAGGCAGAGAACTTCTTCAAAGCATACCCTGAGGAGATTACACAGTGGAGCAGTAGACACAAGGAACTGCAGATTCTGGAACATAGAAACATAGAAATTAGGTGCAGGAGTAGGCCATTCGGCCCTTCGAGCCTGCACCGCCATTCAATATGATCATGGCTGATCATCCAACTCAGTATCCTGTACCTGCCTTCTCTCCATACCCCCTGATCCCTTCAGCCACAAGGGCCACATCCAACTCCCTCTTAAATATGGCCAGCGAACTGGCCTCAACTACCTTCTGTGGCAGAGAATTCCACAGATTCACCACTCTCTGTGTGAACCTTGTTTAGTTCAGTTGAGTTTACTTTAGTTTAGAGATACAGCACAGAAACAGGCCCTTCGGTCATCGAGTCCTTGCTCACCAAAGATTCAAGATTCAAGATTCAAGAGAGTTTATTGTCATGTGTCCCTGACAGGACAATGAAATTCTTGCTCTGCTTCAGCACACAGAACATAGTAGGCATTGACTACAGAACAGATCAGTGTGTCCATATACCATTATATAAATATATACACACATGACTAAATAAACTGATAAAGTGCAAATAACAGATAATGGGCTATTAATGTTCAGAGTTTTGTTTGAGTTGAGTTTAATAACCTGATGGCTGTGGGGAAGTAGCTATTTCTGAACCTGGACGTTGCAGTCTTCAGGCTCCTGTACCTTCTACCTGAAGGTAGCGGGGAGATGAGTGTGTGGCCTGGATGGGTCCTTGATGATGCTGCCAGCCTTTTTGATAGATCCCCTCGATAAACTGTGATAGATCCCCTCGATGGAAGGTAGGTCAGAGCCGGTGATGGACTGGGCAGTGTTTACTACTTTTTGTAGTCTTTTCCACTCCAGGGCGCTCAAGTTGCCGAACCAAGCCACGATGCAACCAGTGAGCATGTTCTCTACTGTGCACCTGTAGAAGTTAGAGAGAGTCCTCCTTGACAGACCGACTCTCCGTAATCTTCTCAGGAAGTAGAGGCGCTGATGGGCTTTCTCGGACCAGGAGAGATCTTCAGAGATGTGCACGCCCAGGAATTTGAAGCTCTTGACCCTTTCCACCATCGACCCGTTGATATAAACGGGACTGTGGGTCCCCATCCTACTCCTTCCAAAGTCCACAATCAGTTCCTTGGTTTTGCGGGTGTTGAGGGCCAGGTTATTGTGCTGGCACCATTTACACTAGTACACTAGATCACCCGCACACTAGTTCTATCCTACACACCCGGGCCAATTAACCTACAAATCTGCGCGTCTTTGGAATGTGGGAGGAAACCGGAGCACCCGGAGGAACCTCACGCGGTCAGAGCGAGGACGCACAAACCACGTACAAACAGCACCCGTGGTCAGGATCGAACCCGGGTCTCCGCCGTTGCAACTCCACACCGTGCCGCCTCTATGTAGAAAACAAAGTGTTGGCGTTGCCAAAATCTTCTCGTGGTGTGCCTGCCTTGATGAAGTTCTCCTCGCGGTCTGAAGAAGGGTCCCGACCCAACTCGCAAACAGCACCCGCTGTTCCTTGCGTCTTCAGAAGAAACTGGCTCCTCACATCCTTAAAGCGGAGATCGGCAGGTTCTTGATCAGTGCGGGTGTCAGGAGTTATGGGGAAGCAGGCAGGAGAATGGGGTTGAGAGAGAAAGATAGATCGGCCATGATTGAAGGGCGGGGTAGACTCAATGGGCCGAATGGACTAATCCTGCTCTTATAATGAATGAACTCATCAAAAAATTGGGGTAGCATCGATTTTCCGTAGAGTTTGTATGGGTGGGATCAGTGAAGTATTGGTGTCGGTGGGACTCACTTTTAACTTTATACCTACATTATAAAGTTATGGGAACAGCTCCATCCAAGACCGAAGGAAATTGGAGAGAATTGTGGACGCAGACGTGACCTTCGCACAAACCAATCTCCCTTCCATTGACTCCATTTATACCTCGGGCTGCCTCGGCAAGGCCAGCAGCACAGTCAAGGACGAGTCGCACCCCGGCCACTCCCTCTTCTCCACGCTCGCCCCCAGATTCAGGGACAGTTTCTTCCCTCGCTGTTATCAGGCAACAACCATGCGAATGCAGCCAGAGAGCAGTCCTGAGCTGCTATCAGACTTATCTTTGATCAGACTTTGCTGGCTGCACCTTGCACCATACGTTATCCCCTTATCGTGTATCTGTGCACTGCGAGTGGGTCGATCGCAATGATGCATTACCTTGCCGTTGGCTGGTTAGCACGCAACCTCAGCACACGTGACAATAAACTAAACTGAACAGTGTGCAGCCACCTTTATATTTGGCCATAGCTTTACGATACAGAATCGGGGGTTAAATAGAAGCGAAATATCAAGACTACCGCACATGCGATGGATCATTGGAATTATTTCCCTTCAAGCTATTTGTCTTAACCTTAAGCAAATGTCTGTGCTCTTCTGCAAGGCGCAAGAATATAATTGCTTCTTTTCCCCCACACTCAATTTAATTTAAATAGATGCAGCCTGCAAAGTTCAGTACTTTCAATTCCATTTTATTTTTCCTTTATGTAAGCAAAAATAAAAGTTATATTTATCCGGAGTTTTCTGCGGGATCAAAGTGATGAGTGTTGATGAAAGGAAATTAAACTCTAGACGGCTGGGGATCGCATAAGTGTAATGGCCTTGTCCGATGATGCACGTTCATTCAAGAGCTCTCCCGAGTTTAAAAAAAAATCAAACTCATGGTAAGCACGGAGAATGAACATAGCGGGTACGTCGGAGCTCGGGACGTCTCTTAACGGCTCGTAACGCTCATGGCAGGTACTCGGGAAGACTCGCTAACGGCGGGTAAGCTCGGGAAGACGCGTGAAGATATTTCAACATGTTGAGAAATGTCCACGAGAGCCCCGAGTACCGACGAGCGGCCATTACCGTAAATCTCCGAGTTCGAATCAGGGCAAACTCGGGAGAGCTCTTTGAATGAACTCGTACAGTGGGATAGGGCTTTAAGGGTATTCCCCCACCTGACTTGCCAATTCCTGAACACAGCTGCCACTACCCTGCCCACCGCACCCGACCCCCTCTCTCTGTTATAAGCACCTAACGTGAGTGGGGCCCATCTGAGGTTTATATTCAGGTCAGCACATTTACACCGGCACAGAGGCGTAGCTGGGGGAGCTGCTGCCTCACAGCGTCAGAGACCCTGGGTTTGGTCCTGACCTCGGGTGCTGTCTGAGCGGAGACTTTGCATGTTCTTACTGTGACCACGTGGGTTTCCTCGGGGAGCCCCGGTTTCCTCCTCCATCACAAAGACGTGTGGGTTTTGCCGGTTAATTGGCCTCTGTAATTTGCGCTTGGTGTGCATGGAGTGGGGTAACGTGGAACTAGTGTAAATAGGTGGATATTTTTAAGGCGGAGATAGATAGATTCTTGATTGGTGCGCGGGTCAGGGGTTATGGGGAGAAGGCAGGAGAATGGGGTTAGTAATTAAGTAAGTAATTTTTATTTATATAGCACTTTTATATCAAATTACATTGAAGCCAAAGGGCTTCACAGAGAAAAAGAAATAGATTACCACACATGCATATAAAATAAAAAAATACAAAATAAAGACACAATACACTATAGGATACAAGGGAAGGAAAGGGAAAGTTAGGAGGGAAAGTTAGGAGGGAAAGATAGATCAGCCATGATTGAATGGCGGAGTAGACTTGATGGGCTGGAGGCTCCTATCACTTATCAACTTACAGTATGAACCCTTTATGCAAACTAAAGGTTTCTCCTCCCCCCAAAAAATATCCTGATGTGCGTCTCCCTCCCCCCACTCTAGTGCAGCAGTGTGACAATTACCCCCTCTCGTTCACAAAATATTTCCAAGCAAAAATCCATCCTGCTCTACTGGGCTGCGTAGCAAAGACCAGATGTGAAAACGATATCGGATTTTGTTTCAAATGTGGGGAAGCGTTGCAGTGTTCTGACGGACGATTGTGTGTTATTTCTGCTTATTTTTAGCCACATCCCGGAAAGCCAGCCAACTCAAGCACTGAAATATGTGGACCAGCTTGCGGTGGCACAGATAATTCACCAGGTACTGTTAATCCTTTTTTATCACGGTTGTGGCAGTTGATTTAGCTTGTGGGATCAGCTGTTCTTTGAAAGGATTCTGTTTCACACATCAATGCACGTACTTATCTTGGAAGTTTATAACAATGGGTTCAAAATACTTTGTATTTTTTGCATACAGGGTCTAGAAATGGAATGGGAAAGTAGGTCCTGATTGCCAGTTTTATTAGTTCTGCAGGAGCTTAAAATTCCCCAGAATCTTAATTCCTCTCATAGAGTTATAGAGTGATTCAGTGTGGAAACAGGCCCTTTGGCCCAATTTGCCCACATGGGCCAACATGTCCCATATCCCTCCAAACCTGTCCTATCCATGTACCTGTCTAACTGTTTCTTAAACGTTGTGATAGTCCCTGCCTCAATTACCTCACCTGGTATCTTGTGCCATGTAAAGCTACCCGTTAGATTCATGTTAAATCTTTTCCCCATCACCTTAAATCCCTGGTCCACGATTCCCCTCCTCTGGGCAAGAGGATCTGTGCGTCTACCCGGTCTATTGCACTCATGATTTTTTACACCTCCATAAGATCACCACTCATCCTCCTGCGCTCCAAGGAATAGAGTCCCAGCCTGCTCAACCTCTCCCTACACCCCCAACCTCTTTTCAGACCTCAGTCTGAAAAAGGGTCTCGACCCGAATCGGCGCCTATTCTCCAGAGATGTTGCCTGATCCGCTGAGTTACTCCAGCATTATGCGTCTATCTTCCTTCACCTCTACCAAATTACCACCGATTGAGCTACTGAATGTGTTGAGGGCCTGTCCTACTTCCGTCATGGTCGCAGCAGGTCGCCGAAAATTTTCAACATGCTGAAAATCCAGCGGCGACCAGAAAAAGGTACGACTCTTTGGGCGACTACTCACGACCCTACAGGCGTCACCCGCGACTATGACGGGTGCCGGCAGCCGCTGAAAAAATCGGGTAAGTGGGACAAGCCCATTACTTGTCTCCCTGATCTGTTCCTACCTTTATTTGACCTGATATTTGACAGGGCCTCATGCAAAGCCTATGCAGCCATGATTGAGATGCACAGTCCCCCCCCCCCCCCCCCCAACATTCCTTTCCATTAATCTGGAGCCAGTGTATTCACGGTATTCACCTTCCCTCTCTCTCTCTCTCTCTCTCTCTCTCTGTGTCTCTCTCTCTCTCTCTCTCTCTCTTTCTCTCTCTCTCTCTGTCTGTCTCTCTCTCTCTCTCTGTCTGTCTCTCTCTCTCTCTCTCTCTCTCTCTCTCTCTCTCTCTCTCTCTCTCTCTCTCTCTCTCTCTCTCTCTCTCTCTCTCTCTCTCTCTCTCTCTCTCTCTCTGTCTCTCTCTCTGTCTCTCTCTCTGTCTCTCTCTCTGTCTCTCTCTCTGTCTCTCTCTGTCTCTCTCTGTCTCTCTCTGTCTCTCTCTGTCTCTCTCTCTCTCTCTCTCTCTCTCTCTCTCTCTCTCTCCCTCCCTCTCTCTCTCTCTCTCTCTCTCTCTCGCTTGTCATTTTTTGAATGGTGCAGCAGAGGACATCACATGCATCTGGGATGGATAAACAGGGTTTTGATTTAATGTCCCATGATTGACTGCCTCGGTTCTGCAGCGCAAGCGAGTTTCCTGCGGGATTTGAACCTACGACCTCCTGTTGTCAGCGATGACAATGCTGCCGCTGAGGCATGGTGGGCGACAAGTTGCCTCACGGGAATGATCCCAGGAATGGTCGGGTTAACGTGTGATGAGCGTTCGACGGCACTGGGCCTGTACTCGCTGGAGTTTACAAGGATGAGGGGGAACCGCATTGAAACTTACCGAATAGTGAAAGCCCTGGATAGAGTGGATGTGGAGAGGATGTTTCCACTAGTGGGAGAGTCTAGGACCAGAGGCCATCGCTTCAGAGTGAAAGGATATATCTTTAGAAAGGAGATAAGGAAGGAATTTTTTTGTCAGAGGGTGGTGAATCTGTGGAATTCATTGCCACAGACGGCTGTTGAGACCGTCAATGGATATTGCTAAGGCAGAGATTGACAGATTCTTGATTCGTACGGGTTTCGGGGGTTATGGGGAGAAGGCAGGAGAACGGGGTTGAGATAGAAAGATAGATCAGCCATGATTGAAAGGCAGAGTAGATGGAATGGGCCAAATGGCCTGCTACTGCTCCAGTGATGTGAACTTATGAAATCTTTCTTTCAGAAACCAGTGAAGCGAGGGCGGATATATGGATTTTTGCTGGGTGTGAGATTAGGCGCGGTTAATGTAAAGTGTGTGTGTGTTAAGTCCATTACTTGAGATTGTTGACTCAGCGTTTTTTTTTCACGGGTCTTTGACTGACAGTTTCACCTCAGGGAAAATAATTGATATGCCCAAGAAACAGAAGATTGAGCACGTGAGACATCTTATGTGACAAAAACGGAGCTTCGCAGAGCTGCGAGTGACCTAATCCACTGTAAAATGTCACTTGCTTAAAATTCACTCGTCGAGTCCGGGTCACCTGATAAATGGAACGCAGAGTGGAACGGGCGAATTGTCAATACATTTTCATAAGCAAAAGTGAAAATAGTTATGGATTGCACCGCTGCGAAAATAGCCACCTTGCTGTGACTACAGAGTCATGCGGGCAGTTATGAATGGCATGAAACAATATATCGGGGACGATGGGTGTCAAGGTTACAACGGTGGCTCTGGAAATGTGGTGAAGAAGGATTATAGAGGGATGCAGCGTGGAAACAGGCCCTTCGGCCCAACTCGCCCACACCCGCCAACAATGTCCCAGCTACACTAGTCCCACCTGCCCGCATTTGGTCCACATCCCTCCAAACCTGACCTATCCATGTACCTGTCTAACTGTTTCTTGCCTCATCCACCGCCTCTGGCAGCTTGTTCCATACGCCCACCACCCTTTGTGTGAAAAAGTTATCGCTCGGATTCCTATTGAATCTTTTCCCCTTCACCTTAAACCTGTCTTCCAGTTCTCGATTGACCTACTCTGGGCAAGAGACTCTGTGCACCTGACGGATTGCTTGCCTTCAAAAGTCAGGGCATTGAGTATAAGAGTCAGCATGTCAGGATGCAGCTTTATAGGACTGTGGTTAGGCCACATTCGGAGTATTACAAGCAGTCCGGCTCGCCGCATTAGAGGAAGGACGTGCGGCTTTGCAAAGAGTGCAAGGGAGGTTTACCAGAATGTTGCCTGGTTTAAGGGGCTGCCCCACTTGCCGATTTTTTTTGGCAGCTGTCGGCGTCGTTGGCTGACGTAATCAGGGTCGCCGAACGACTTTGAACATTTCAAAATCCAGCGGCGACAAAAAAAACTGCTGCGACACTTGAGGAAACACGGCGCGTCAAGACGTCGTCACGCCGCGCCTTTTTCGGTGACCCGATACGCCAGTCAATGATGGCGAAGGTCGCCGAAAGAAATCGGCAAGTGGGACAGGCCCTTTAGGGGGTATTAGCTGCAGGGAGAGATGGGACAGACTTGGATTGTTTTCTCCGGAACGCCGGAGGTTGTGGGGGGACATTTTTCCCGATGGCGGGAGTGAAGTGAGAGCATGTCATGTCTGTCGGCAAGTTTTGGTTTTTTTATTTTTTATTTTTTTAATGTTTTTATTAGAAGCAGTGCACAAAAGTATAAACCGCGGCATATGGCATAATACCTTTATTGTACAGCTTCCATTTTTAATTTGAACAAAAATGAAACAGAAAAAGAGAGAGAGAGCAAGGAAGAAAGTGAAAAAGAAAATGAATGTGTAAGAATAGAACCCCTAAACTACCAAACGAGTGTAGGCAAAGAGTGAGTAAATAAAAACTTTTAAAAAAAAGACAAAAACGAAAAAAAGGGAAAAAAAAAGTGTTGATATACCTGCTTCGTTTCTCGCCACACCCATCGCCCAGTCCGTAAATCGGTTTTAAATGTCTGTCGACCAAGTTGCTCGACCCTTTCTGTAGCTCTGTGTTTAAGAAGGAACTGCCGATGCTGGAAAATCAAAGCTCAGCGGGTGCGGCAGCATCTATGGAGCGAAGGAAATAGGTAAGAAAGCTAATGGAATGTTGGCCTTCATAACAAGAGGATTTCAGTACAGGAGTGAAGAGGTTCTTCTGCAGTTGTATAGGGCTCTGGTGAGACCACATCTGGAGTATTGTGTACAGTTCTGGTCTCCTAATTTGAGGAAGGACATTCTTGTGATTGAGGCAGTGCAGCGTAGGTTCACGAGATTGATCCCTGGGATGGCGGGACTGTCATATGAGGAAAGATTGAAAAGACTAGGCTTGTATTCACTGGAGTTTAGAAGGATGAGGGGGAATCTTACAGAAACATATAAAATTATAAATGGACTGGACAAGCTAGATGCAGGAAAATTTTTCCCAATGTTGGGTGAGTCCAGAACCAGGGGCCACAGCCTTAGAATAAAGGGGAGGTCATTTAAGACTGAGGTGAGAAACAACTTTTTTACCCAGAGAGTTGTGAATTTGTGGAATTCCCTGCCACAGAGGGCAGTGGAGGCCAAATCACTGGATGGATTTAAGAGAGAGTTAGATAGTGCTCTAGGGGCTAGTGGAGTCAAGGGATATGGGGAAAAGGCAGGCACGGGTTATTGATAGCGGATGATCAGCCATGATCACAATCAATGGCGGTGCTGGCTCGAAGGGCCGAATGGGCCTCCTCCTGCACCTATTTTCTATGTTTCTATGTAACTCAAAGAGTCTGAAGAAGGGTTTTTGGCCCGAAATGTTGCCTATTTCCATAGCTCTGTTCCTTTTGGCAGGACCTCAGGCTTTGAGTGTCTAAAGATCAGATTCTGCTTCCTTGGGGCACGGCAGACATTAAAGTGCTAGAATCCTTTATGATTACTATTCACAAACTCCTGGCCATTTTTCAATCCTTCTCTTTGCTCAGTAAGGGTGCTTTGTCCAGTGGCCTGGCCAATATCTACCCCTCAAACCATCACTTTGAAGCAGCTGATAACATAGCTACCCCCAAGCACTTAAATTGATCAAGGCAGTTGATATCTTCCATTTATTTGCCCTAAGTACCATCTATATCTCTCGTTTCCCCTTTCCCCCGACTCTTAAGGGGCTGTCCCACTGTACGAGCTAATTCAAGAGCTCTCCCGAATTAAAAATTAAAAATCAAACTCGTGGTAAGCACGTAGAATGTACGTAGCGGGTACGTCGGAGCTCGGGACGTCTCTTAGCGGCTCGTAACGCTAACGGCCGGTACTCGGGAAACGCGGTAAGCTCGTGAAGACTCGTGAAGATTTCTCAACATGTTGAAAAATGTCCACGAGAGCCCCGAGTACCGACGAGCGGCCATTACCGTAATTCTCCGAGTTCGAATCAGGGGAAACTCGGGAGAACTCTTGAATTAGCTCATACAGTGGGACAGCCCCTTAAGTCTGAAGAAGGGTCTTGACTGGAAATGTTACCCATTCCTTCTCTCCAGAGTTGCTGCCTGACCTGCAGAGTTACTCCAGCGTTTTGTGTCTTTCTTCGGTTTAAACCAGCATCTTCCTACGCAACCTTTTCACCCAGAGAGTTGTAAATTTGTGGAATTCCCTGCCACAGAGGGCAGTGGAGACCAAGTTACTGGATGGATTTAACAGAGAGTTAGATAGAGCTCTAGGGGTTAGTGGAGTCAGAGGATATGGGGAGAAGGCAGGCACGGGTTATTGATAGGGGACGATCAGCCATGACCACAATGAATGGCGGTGCTGGCTCGAAGGGCCGGATGGCCTCCTCCTGCACCTATTTTCTATGTTTCTATGTTTTCAAGGCAGCTGGTACAAGTTGTCTTGTTTAATTATGAGGTGTTGCAACCCCTGTCTTTGAAATCCTGATAAAAACTAGAGAGTCTGATTGCGGCAGGATCAATTCTCCAGCAAATGCAGTGAGTGGAGATGGTAACACAACACGAATGATGTGAATAAAATCAATCCCAATAGCGTGGGAACAGCGTGGTGTCCTGGCGTGATTGATGGGGGTAATGTTTCTTCTCGATTTTCACCATTTTGTACAGCCTACGTGAAGCGCAAGCAAAGTGCCGGAGGAACTCAGCGAGCAGCAACTTTGGAGGGAATGGACAGGTCTGATTCCAGGTCAGGGCGCCATTCTGAAGAAGGCTCCTGACCTGAAACGTCGGCTGTCCATTCCATTCACAGATACTGCCTGAACCACCGAGCTCCGCCAGCATTTAAGACGGACACAAAAAGCTGGAGTAACTCAGCGGGACAGGCAGCGTCTCCGGAGAGAAGGAATGGGTGACGTTTCGGGTCGAGACCCTTCCTCAGACTCGAGCATTTTCTGTTTTGATCAGGATTCCAGCAACTGCAGTTCCTTCTACGTGAAGCTTAAGCCCGCTTCCTTCCTCTCTTCCAAAAGACTCAAAAAGTGCTGGAGTAACTCAGCGGGTCAGGCGGCATCTCTGGAGAACGTGGACAGGCGACGTTACTGGTCGGGAGCATTCCCCAGACTCAAGTGCAGCCCATTCTTCAGGTTCGCCCGTAACATCCATGTTCTCTACAGTGCTGTCCCACCCGCTGAATTACTCCCGCACTTGCGGCCTTTTTTGTAAAGCAGCATCTGAACCTCAAGTAACCCGTGCATCCCCTCTCTCTCTGTCCCTCCCCCAGCCTAGTCGGCAAACTGGTTCCACTGTCACCCTATTGAGTTTTACGGTCCGTAGAACTCGCCCACAGCCAACAATGGACCATTGTGGGCTCCACCTTCCCTTGATCATCGTTACATTTTGCATATCTTTCATTCATTTGTTCTATATCTCTCCATATCACCGTCTGTATCTCTTGTTTCCCTTTCCCTTGGTCTGAAGAAGGGTCTCCACCTGAAACGTCACCTATTCCTTTTCCCCAGAGCTGCTGCCTGAGTTACTCCAGCCTTTTGTGTCTGTCTCCGGTTTGAGCCAGCATCTGCCGTTCCTTCCTGTGCATTTTATCTGCAATTTCTTGTCATCTCCATGCTCATGATGCTTGGTGGGAGTGCATCAAGGGTGCGAGTCTGTGCAAACGACTTGCGGAAGACCCAATACTTATTGTGCACTCGGATGATAATTGCGCACATTTAGGGACATTAGCTGACTCCACTGAATTGCTTGGATCCCAGCTTTCAGCAGGCCCATCCCTGTCTTTTGCTCCCAGATTAGTTTTGATATCGAGGATCCACTTCTGTTATGGTTGAGCAACAATTTGAAATGATGCCTGTAGAGAAATTTCTGTATAAATCGGAAGGGATGAATGAATTTAATAAGATTTCGGGACTTTTATTCAGTGGAATATAATTGCATTCAGTGGCTCCTCCAGGCTGAAGGTTCTCTTCTAACCTAAATTCAATTCAACCCTGCATTAATGTGGATTCATCAATAATGGAAAGTTCTGAAGCGGTGTGGCAGTTCCTCGCTGTGCGCTGTGCTCCCTGGGTTATAACGGTGACTAGATTTCAATAGACAATCGGTGCAGGAGTAGGCCGTTCGGCCCCTTGAGCCAGCCCCGCCATTCACTGTGATCATGGCTGATCGTCCACAATTTCATAATCATCCTTTATTAGCCAAGTATGTTTTGCAATATTCGAGGAATTTGATTTGCCATGCAGTCATTCCATTCATAAACAATGGAACACACAAAATACATTTTAACATAAACATCCACCACAGTGACTCCTCCACATCCCTCACTGTGATGGAAGGCGAAAATAAAATTCAATCTCTTCCCTTCTTTGTTCTCCCGCGGTCGGGGGCCTCGAGCCTTCCGTTGACGGGACGATCTTGGTTGCCGCAGCCGGCGGTCGGGCCCTCCTCGTCGGGGCGATCACGCTCCTGCATCGGGGGGGATCTCAGCTCCCCAGCGCCGGGCAATCTGACCCCGGGTCGGGGCTGGTCGAGACCTTCTGCAACTTTGGAGCTTCCTGACATCGATCTCTACCCGAGACTGCGAGCTCCTCGATGATGAAATGACATTTTACATGGAACATAGAACAGTACAGCACAGGAACAGGCCCATCAGCCCACAATGTCAGTCCCGAACATGATGCCTAGATGAACTGCTCTCACCTGCCTGCACATGATCCATATCCCTCCGTTCCCCGCATACCCACCTGCCTATCTAAAAGCCTCTCAGTCACCGCCATCGTATCTGCCCCCACCACCACCCCTGGCAGCGCGTTCCAGGCACCCACCGCCCTCCGTGTTTAAACGCTTGTCCCGCACACCTCCTCCAAACATTGCTCCTTTCACCTTGCAGCTGTGCTCTCTAGTCTTTTGTAGAAATGAGGAACTGCAGATGCCGGCTTACAAAAAAAAGGCACAATGTACAGGCCCATTTTGGGGAAATTTGGGAAAAATCAAATGCTAGAGGGCATAACAGTAAGGTAAATGGATCTAAGTTTAAAGGGGATGTGCGGGGCAAGCTGTTATGCACACAGAGTAATGTATAATTGAGTCAGTGCATGTGAACGGCAGTTAATATACGGAAGACAACATACATTTGCCTTTATAATTGCGAGGTTTTGAATGTCTTTCTGAAATTAGATAGGATTTTAGGTAAGCCGACCAATCTGAAGAGGGGTCTCGACCCGAAACGTGCCTATTTCCTTCGCTCCACAGATGCTGCCTCACCCGCCGAGTTTCTCCAGCGTTTTTGTCTACTCTGGAGTGTCACCTCTACAGTTTATGTCACCTCACTTTAAAAAAAAGATACCAATGACAAAAAAATTAGCTCAGAAGATCCACAGACTGAACTCTTTGTTTGAGGAAGGGTCTCGACCCGAAGCATCATTTATTATTTTTCTCCAGAGATGCTGCCTTACCCGCTGAGTTACTCCAGCTTTCTGTATCTACCTCTGGTGCAAATCAGCATCTGCTGTCCCTTCCTACACAATGCAAATGCAAGCATCTAGGGCATGGAAATTCACCCCTGAAGAATCACCAAAATCGCCACCGAAATGTGTGCGATACCCTTCTTGCGGAATTTACCTGGGACGGGGTGAGTGGAGGTGGGAGAAGGTAAATACAATTTTTGTTTCAACTTGCATTGATTGAGAATTGACTGAATGCTGCCTTGCATTATGGATGAGCACCATCACAGAATGCAAATTCCACCCGCACCCCTGTAATGCAGGGTTGCGCCTGTAATGAGGGTTTGTGATGTTTTGCTTGAGAAGAAAGGAGGATTTTTGTTATTTGTTCTCACAGGGTAGTTGAAGATAGCAGAGGCAGCATAAATTGGCCCGACAGCCGTGAAGCCTGCTCAGACACTTAAGGGCATGTCTAATCGATCCCAGCGAGAGGTATATAGGGCAAAGTCGTCCGTGTTGGCAGCCTTCCTTTGGAGGATGTGTATGAGCACATTTTAAAAACGAAAAACATAACTTTCTCTGGTGCCAGCTCGCAAATTACCAGCGTGATTACCAGATTCATTGCTTGCCTCAGGAGGACTTGAACTTGCGACCTTCTGATCTCAGGATCGATACGCTACCAGACTTTGCTGAAAAAGCAAGCGATAATTACATTAATGGCACCCAGCCAACAACTCATGTCGCATTTTTAATGTAGCCAGACATATGGAAGCGAGATGTATAATAGACAAAATCTCACCCCAGGTCCCGCAAGGAGATGTTGGGGCTGAGAACAACATGCTTGGTGAAAGGAGGAATTTAAGGAGCATGTTCACAATTTCTAGGAGCAGAATTAGGCCATTCTATCTTGGCTAATCAACCTTTCCCTCTCAACCCCATTCTCCTGCCTTCTCCCCGTAACCCCTGACGCCCGTACTAATCAATCTCCGCTTTAAAAATATCCATTGACTTGGCCTCCACAGCCCTCTGTGGCAAAGAATTCCACAGATTCACCACCCTCTGACTAAAGAAATTCCTCCTCATCTCCTCCCTAAAGGAACGTCCTTTTATTCTGAGGCTACGGGACTCTGATCCCAGACTCTCCCACTAGTGGAAACATCAGGTAATGAGGTAGATGTTGTTAAGGCAGAGAATGCAAGAACGGCTAAAAGCTGAGATGCTGCTGTGGGGGGAATAAACTCAGCATGCTCAAGAAACCTATCTGGGATGGTGGATGATGTTTTGGGTAGGAGTCATCAGGGAGGAGGGTGTTGAATGGTGCAGTGGGGGTTGGGTAGGGTTATTGTGCTGGAGACGAGTAGAGGTCGAATTTAGTTTAGTTTAGAGATACAGCGCAGGAACAGGCCCTCCGGCATTGACAGTGGCATTGTAATTGTAGTTGTAGTTGATTTATTAACCAAGTATCGAAAAACTGACAAAGGATTTGATTAGGCCTTCCTCGTCGGTATTTTGAGCCAATGAGGTCATCCTGCGGTGCTTTTCGGACCAGTCAGGCCGAAGAGAGATTGAGGGTTCAAGTGAGGTGATGAGGGTCCCGGAAAGGTAAGCCGGATGCGGTCAGCACACAGATGGGAACCAGCAGGCTGAGACGCAAAATGCTGGAGCAACTCAGCGGGACGGGCAGCATCTCTGGAGAGAGGCAATGGGTGACGTTTCGGTTCGAGACCCTTCTTGCACTTGCTTTTGATGTTCTCAAGGGGCAGAGTGTGAATGGGAGACGGAAGGAATCCGAGGAAATATCCTGGAGGATGGGGCGAGCACAAGAAGAGAAACAACTACAAATGTTTCCTGACCTCCAATGGATAATGATCCAAGATGGCACCCAACCCAGGTGACTCTTTGTGTGCCAGTTTACAGTTTAGAGACTCATGTGAGACAATTAGTTTTAGAAAAAAAAAAAATTACGTGTTAAACGTAATCCACCCATTTTACAGGTTTTAGTTAAGTTCGGAAATACAGCGCGGAAACAGGCCCTTCGGCCCACCGGGGTCCGCGCCGACCAGCGATCCCCGCACATTAACACTATCCTACACCCACGAGGGATGATCTTTACATTCACCAAGCCAATTAACCTGCAAACCTGTACGTCTTTGGAGTGTGGAGGAAACCGAAGATCTCGGCGAAAACCCAAGCAGGTCACGGGGAGAACGTAAAACTCCGTACAGACAAGCGCCCGTAATGGGGATCGGACCTGTGTCTCCGCCGCTGCATTGGGTGCAAGGCAGCAACTCTACCGCTGCGCCACCGTGACCACCCAGTCACAGGGGTAGGTCTGCAATTAGGCATTACAATCAATCGCTCCACTCTGTCGAATCTCTGCTCCAACGGACACTGTGGGCGGCTCGCTTGTAATCACGTATTGCCCGCTGACTGGTGAGCACGCCACAAAAGCTCTTCAATGTACCTCGGTACACGTGACAATAAACGGAACTAAACATGAGAATGGAAGCAGGCAAGTGCAGCCCCACCTTTTTGTACCTCGGAAGCTGCTGCAAACCGGATGTTGGTGCCTCACTGTACTTGGTGCAAATGACAATAAACTCCACTCAACAGGAAGAGAAAGTCAATGAAGTTCCAATAGGTGTTAAAGCTGGATCTGTACAACATCTCTATCGTAGCAAAGGTTCTTCACAAGCATGCAACTGGAAATTTGACAGCGTTACAGAGGGATAACAGTTCTGGTGACCATTTAAGTAGTTCTGGAAGGGAAGAGGCATGGAGACATGCTTGGGGCGTGACGTTTAAGTGTTAAAAATGGTTTGTGTTAAAATGGGATACTTGCAATTTTGTCCGTGCCCATTATGTGGTTACTGTTTGCATATCTTGGGTGCGCAAAGCGAAGATTTTCACTGTGACTGTCACATGTAGCGGAGATATCATTCATTCAAGTTTGAATTTGCCTTGGCATAACTATCGTTCGTCAGGTCAAGGAGATCACGAATATCTGGGAAGACACAAGGTGTTGGAATAACTGGATGCTGGGTCAGCCAGCATCTCTGGAGAACGTGGATTGGTGACGATTGGAGCGATGCGGAGAAGATTAGTGTGGCCCCAGCTTGAGGGCGATACGCAAGTCCATGAAGCGTTAAATCCACCGCTCACGGACATGCGGGATTGCCGCGGTGTATAAATACGCAACAATGATTATATTAGCGTTAGCCAAAGCTCTTGTCACCTGAGGATTTTGGTGAATGTTGCAAGCTCTTGCATATTACGGATCCAGTCAGGGCATGGTTATCTACAAAGGACAGTGCCAAGTTCAGGTCCTTTAATTATTTCGCAGCAATGTGCAGGTTTCAATGGAAGCTGTCAGAAGGTTAAAAGGAATGGCGCTCACCCTGTCAGAATTTAGCGTTCGTCTAAATACCTAATTATATTGCAATTAACTGTCAATTCCCAACACTGCCTCGGGCAGTCATAGCTTAAGAAGAAAAAAAGATAATTACTATTAAATTGTCAACTGTGAAATAATACCTTTTTTCCTTAATGATAGATTAGGATCGCAACTTTGGTTTCGTATCACATTAGAATTTCAGCAGCAGCGAATTACACTCACATTTGTCATTATCATAGCTTGAGGCTGGTTTTAAAAGTTATTACACACAGAAGCCTGGGTAGTTAGATGTCACTGATGGCAGGAAGATTTATAAGCAAGTGTTGTATATTAAGTCTTTGTTGGGCTTGCTTCGAGGCGGTTGAAAGTGCTCTCCAGCCTCACCTGAGGCGAAAGGCTGCTTTGATTTCGGAATAAGACTCAAGACTCAAATGTTTTATCGTCACATGGACCGACAATGGTACAGTGAAATACTTAGAAGAAGAATGAAGAATGAAGAGTGAAGACGTGAGGAACTGCATGTGCTGGCTTACAATAGAAGACACAAAGTGCTGGGGCAACTCAGGGGGTCAAGCAACATCTCAGGAGAACATGGTTAGGTGATGTTTCAGGTCAGGATCCTTGTTCAGACTGATTTCCGGCGGGGGGGTGGGGTGGGGATAGAAAGCTGGAAGAGAGGAGGGGCTGGACAAAGCCTGGCAGACAATAGGCCGACACAGATAGAAAATATAGAAAATAGGTGCATGAGGAGGCCATTCGGCCCTTCGAGCCAGCACCGCCAGACAGCACCCAGATGAGGAGGGTTATTTGATAGGTGACGAGCAAAGGCCAGAGATGGAAAGACAAGAAGGTGTGAGACAAAAGGATTGAAGAGTCGCCAATTAAGAAGCTCAAGGAAGGAATGGAGTGGGGGGGGCGGGGGGGGGAAGGGGAGAAATAAATGCAAGTCTAGGGACTAGGGGAAAACAAATGGTCGGCACGGACTGGAAGGGCCGAGATGGCCTGTCTCCGTGCTGTAATTGTTATATGGTTATATAGGTGGGGCACAAAGAAGCCCACCTGGAAGTTCTTGATTAGAACGGGTTCCAGGGTTATGGGGAGAAGGCAGGAGATTGGAGTTGGGAGGGAGATTTAGATCTGCATGATTGAATGGCGGAGTAGACTTGATGGGCCGAATGGCCTAATTCTACTCCTATCATTCATGACCTTATGATCTACACTAGTCCCAGCTGGCAGCCTTTGGTCCATATCCTTCTACAGCGATCCTATCCATGCACATGTCCAAATATCTTTTAAACATCATGCTAGTGCCTGCCTCGACTACCTTCTCTGGCAGCTTGTTCCATATGCCCTCCACCCACTGTGTTTAAAAAAAAAGTTTCTCCTCGGGTTTTTATTTAAATCTTTCTCCAGCTCACTTTAAACCTATATTCTCTAGTTCCTGAGACTCTGCATTTACCCAAGGCAGACACAGTGTGCTGGAGTAACTCAGCGGGTCAGGCAGCATATCTGGAGAAAAAGGACGGGTGATGTTTCGGGTCAGATCGCCCCACTGAGCTACTCCGGCACTTTTGTGTCTGTCTTTGGTATAAACCAGCATGTGCATTTCCTTTTTTCCTACACTGTGCATTGACCCAGTTCCAACACTTAGCAACACATAACATGACAAAGAAGCATAATCTGCTTCTAGATGGCACTTAATCCATTTGTTCTCACCCTACCAGAGAGATGTCTTTTGTCCATTTCTCCCCAACCTGTTATGCTACTGCAAACTAATTCTGGACTAATATTGAAACATATAAGATTATTAAAGGTTTGGACACGCTGGAGGCATGAAACATGTCCCCGATGTTGAGGGAGTCCAGAACCAGGGGTCACAGTTTAAGAATAAGGGGTAAGCCATTTAGAACAGAGACGAGGAAACACTTTTTCACACAGAGAGTTGTGGGTCTGTGGAATTCTCTGCCTCTGATGGCGGTGGAGGCCGGTTCATTCATGTGTGTATTTACGTATATAATGGTAAATGGACAGACTGATCTGTTCTGTAGTCAATGCCTACTATGTTCTGTTGTGCTAAGCAAAGAAAGAATTTCATTGTCCTGTCAGGGACACATGACAATAAACTCTTATGACTTTGACTTGACTTGACTTCTCTGGATACTTTCAAGAGAGAGCTAGATAGGGCTAGGATTCTCTGGACACTTTCAAGAGAGAGCTAGATGGCGGAGTCAGGGGATATGGGGAGAAGGCAGGAACGGGGCACTGATTGGGGATGATCAGCCATGATCACATTGAATGATGGTGCTGGCTCAAAGGGCCGAATGGCCTACTCCTGCACTTATTGTCTATTGTCTATTTGATAGGAACTTTCCATTGGTGAAATGGCCAAGAACACGAGGACTTAGATTGATGATACTGTCCTGTAATTAAGAAGGGCCTTACACCTTTCAATCCCCGAACATACCAAGGATATCGGCGAGATAAAAGCGCAAACTCGATGATCGTTTCGCTGAACACCTTCGCTCAGTCCGCCTTGACCAACCTGATCTCCCGGTTGCTAAACACTTTAACTCCCCCTCCTCCCATTCCAACACTGACCTTTCTGTCCTGGGTCTCCTCCAATATCAGAGTGAGGCCACACGCAAATTGGAGGAACAGCACCTCGTATTTTGCTTGGGCAGCTGACACCCCAGCGATATGACTATTGATTTCTCTAACTTTGATTTGAACCCTTGCATCCCCTCTCTCTCGGTCCCCGTTTCCCCCACCCTAGTCATTGTACTAGTTTCACTGTCCTGTTGAGTTCCACTGTCTGTATGACTCGTTAACACCTACCCCACAGCCAACAATGGACCTTTGTGGGCTCCACAATTCCGTGATTGCCGTTGCTTTTTGCACATTATCCAGTCATTTGTCCTAAGTACCGTCTTTATCTCTTGTTCCCCTTTCCACCGACTCTCAGTCTGAAGAAGGGTCTCGACCCGAAACGTCACCTATTCCTTCTCTCCGGAGATGATGCCTGGCCCGTTGAGTTACTCTAACATTTTGTGCCTGTCCAAGGATTTATGTTGCTTTAGTGCGCGTTTCAGTGCTCTATCCTTGATAAATCACTTCCTGCTCTAAATGAGGAACTCTCTTGGCTTGCGAGACATCATGGTGTAAGAGTACCCTCATTTAACCTTTCTCTATTACAGCGGAAGTCCAAATCTATATTGCAACAATTACTTTCCTTCCAGAGGGACTGCACTGTGATTTATTGTTATACAGGCAGACATGGTGACCAATTTCTCTTCATTGCATCGTCGAGATAAATATTATTTTTAATGTGTTCCTCATAACAGAACTTGATGAATAAATATAGCCAAGGGTTTGGATATAATTTGCTTTTTTTTGTAACAGATCTCTTAAAGGAGAGAGCATGTATAATTCAAACCCAATAATTCTCTGGTAAGATATAAACTCTGCTTAAACTAACAACCCATGGGAGAGGATAGTTGCCCCTTACTTGACATGAAAGATCTGGAAAGGCTTGCGAACTAAAGTAGCTGTGAAGTGAAGAAGTTTTTCCCCCCTTATTTGAGCAGTCTGGGGTTGGGACCTTCAGACTGAAAGTAGAGGGGGTGGGGGGTTGAGAGGGTGAAGAGCTGGAGGTGAAGAAAAGACCAGGACCAAACAGGACCTGCAACAAATGACGTCAGGCAGGCTGGTGCCCTGGTAGGGCCATTGTCGGCTGGGGAAAGCATGATCTCAAGAGGGATACAATATGGTGAAGTGTTGAACTGGTAAAATGACTTGGGTGGAGGAAGGGAGCAAGGGGGGAGGGTTAGTAGAAATAACTTCAAATTAGAGAATTGGAAGTTCATACCACTGTGTTGTCAACATTCCAAGCGCATTAAGAGGTGCTGTTCCTCCATTTTGCGCATGGCCTCACTCTGCCAATGGAGGAGGCCCAGGGCCAAAAGGACTGAGAACTGTGCATTAATTAATCTTTGCATTTAGATTAATTAAGGATTTAAGATTAATTAATCTTTGCATTAAGGATTTAGATCTTAACGTGCCTGGCCTTCAGCCGTCAATGCTTTCAATGCAGATGTGATTATTTGCTCTGCTTCCACCTAGACCTAAAGAAATTCAGCAGACCTCAATTCACTCTTACCATTTTTTAGAGGGGCAGCGTAGAATGCTTCCTATCGGGATGCTTCAGATGGTTTGGCAACTCCTCTGCCCAAGTCTACCGTAAATCGCAGTGGTAGAGTTGCTGCCTCATCGTGCCAGAGACCTAGATTCGATCCTGTCTACGGGTGCTGTCGGTACGGAAGTTAGTACGCTCTCCCCGTGACCGCAAAGGGGTTTTCTCCGGGTGCTCCAAAGGCGTACGGGTTTGTAGGCTGATTGCCTTCGGTAAAAATTGTAAATTGTCCCCAGTGTGTAGGTTAGTGCTAGGCGCAGACCCAGTGGGCCGAGGGGCCTGTTTCCGCTTTGTATCTCGAAACTAAACTAAAATTTGCTTCCTTTACTCAGTGTGTATAAAGAAACAATGATGATATTTTAAAGAACATTCATCTTGCATCTTGCTGGCAGTTATTACCATGTGTCATGCAAATCGTTGGTTATTTAGCTCTTTTTTAAAAAGATAGTCTCCAGTATACAAATTAGTTTTCTTATTTTCATACATTGCAGAAGTGGATAACTTAAAAAGTAATTAATTTACCTTGGAAGGAGCTATATAAATGCAAATTTTTCTTCAGATCTCCATGTCCTATGGGCTGGAAATCTTTTGCATTGTTTGTTGCGAGCCTGTCCTGTGAAATGTGTCGGGCATTTTCAATTCCCCTTGACAGGATGTCGCGGTGGCGCAGCGGTCGAGATGCCCCCTTACAGCGGCCGAGACCCAGGTTCGATCTTGACTACAGATGCTGTCTGTACGGAGTTTGCACGTTCTCCCTCTGTCCGCGTTGGTTTCCTCCGAGTGCTCAGGTTACCTCCCACATCCCAAAGATGGTACAGGTTTATAGGTCTGAAGAAGGGTCTCGACCCAGAACCTCACCTATTCTTTTACTCCAGAAATACTGCCTGACCCGCTGAGTTATTCCAGCATTTGGCGTATACCAGCATCTGCAGTTCCTTCTTACACAGGTTTAATTGGCTTCAGTAAGATCATCAAAACTGTCCCCTGTGTGTAAGATAGTTCTCGTGTACGGGGAGATCGCTAGTTGGAGCGGAAGGGCCTGTTTCTCCGCTGCATGGCTAAAATCTAAGCCTAATTCAGCAAAGCAAATGTGCCAAATGGGTAACTCTGCGGCAAGTAGCTACAGAATGGCGAGCGGAGGTTGTGCCTGTGCCACGTGGCTGGGGGTTGATTAAAGCAGACTTCACTCTGCGTCTAATGGTGCAGTCCCTACTGTGCCAGCGTGTGATCTGGATGACGGGTGCCTGGAATGGGAATTGTTGCATTTCCCAGGACGAACATCTCCTGCCTCAGTGAGCACAAAAATACATTTCTGTGGAGAATCTGCAAAGCTGGTAGATTGCAGTACTTGAAATTTAATTTTGGTGGCTCGTGGATGCTGCAGAGGTTCAAAGGCCCTGCAAGCAGACATCTTGAATCTTATCTAGTCGTAACCAATTTCATGCTCGGTGATTGCAAAGGCATGTTACTGAGACTGATTGAATGGTTTGGAGCTACTGCAGTCAAATGAAAATCCATGTTGCCATGTCATTAGGATGGATCTCCAATTATGTGAGGTACATCATGGAAGAAAGGGTTTGTTTACATTCCTCGTTGTCAGCTGGGGCTCAGTGGTAACTCCTGCCTCTGGCACCGTGGCGCAGCGGTAGAGCGCTGCCTTACGCCGCCAGGGACCCAGGTTCGATCCTGATCTCGGGTGCTGTCTGCACAGAGCCTATCTGTTCTGCAAGTGACCTGCGTGGGTTTTCTCCGGGTGCTCCGGATTCCTCCCACGCTCCAAAGACGTGCGGGTTTGTAGGTTGATTGGCGTTCTGTAAATTGTCAATTGTCCCCAGTGTGTCGGATAGTGCAAGTGCACGGGGCGATCGCTGGTTGGCACGGGCTTGGTGTGCCGAAGGGCCTGTTTCCACGTCTCTCTGAAATAAAGTAAAAGAACCAGAAGGTTGAGGGTGTAATATTGAGGGTGGCACTCCATTTCACTTGAGGTCAGTGCAGATGATGTTTGCTGGTTAAGTCAGGGAGCGCTTTGTAATTTCAGTTTAGTTTGGTTTAGAGATACAGCGCGGAAACAGGCCCTTCGGCCCACCCAGTCCGCACCGACCAGCGTTCCCCGCACACTAACAATATCCTACACACACTAGGGACAACGTAGATTTCTACCAAGCCAATGAACCTACAAACCTGGACGTCTTTGGAGTGTGGAAGGAAACTCAAGATCTCGTAGTGAAGTCACGGGGAGAACGTACAAACCTCCATACAACCCGTAGTTAGGTTCGAACCCGGGTCTCTGACGCTGTAAGACAGCATCTCTACCGCTGCATCACCGTGCCATCAGTAATCTCTGGAGGAAGCAGTTCTCCTGGCGCCACTTCGAAGTGGGTGTGGAGAGTTCTCACCGATCTCCCAGCTAATATTTGTTCCTCAATCAACAGATGGGTCGAGTCAAGTTCTTAAGTTTTAGGAGCAGAATTGAGCTATTCATCTATAATGTGATATCTATCTAATCTAGTCTCCGTTACTCGCATTAGGCCTGAATCATTCTCACTCCTTTACTATCCAAATACATTCTCCCTGAACCAGTCTGAAGAAGGGTCTCAAGCCGAGACGTCACCCATTCCTTCTCTCCAGAGACGCGGCCTGTCCTGCTGAGTTACTCCAGCATTTTGCGTCTACCTTCGATTTAAACCAGCATCTGCAGTTCTTTCCCACACATTCTCCCCTCTACTTTATTGAAGGAGGGGGCCGTCTGAAGAAGGGGCCCAACTCAAAAGGTCATCTGTTCATTCCCTCCACAGATGCTATCTCACAAGTTATAGGAGCAGAATGAAGCCATTTGGCCCATCGAGCCTTCTCCGCCGTTCAATCATGGCTGATGTATCTTTCCCTCGTAACCCCACTCCTGACACCATACTAATCAAGAATATGTCAATCTCCAACTTAAAAAAAATACCCATTGACTTGGCCTCCATAGCCATCTGTGGCAATGAATTCCCCAGATTCACCAACCTTTCAGTCCTTTTAGAATATTGTAGGTTTCTATGAGATCCTCTTTTACTGAAGACAGGATGTCACTACCTGCCTTTGGCATGATACTCCCAATGCAAACACATTCCTCGAAGGCAGCTTTGAAGCGTGCGACCTTGCTGTGCACACTGGCAGCCTAGTTATTATAAGGACAGCACCTTTTCAGGTTTCAGGTACTCTATGACGTCCTGAGGTTATGATGAATATGCAGGAAAGAATGTGTAGGAAGGAACTGCGGACGCCGGTTTACACCGAAGACAGACACAAAAAGCTGGAGTAACTCAGCAGGACAGGCAGCATATCTGGAGAGAACGAATGGGTGACGTTTCGGGTCGAGACCCTTCCCCAGTCTCGACCCGAAAACGTCACCCATTCCTTCTCTCCAGAGATGCTGTCTGTCCCGCTGAATTCAATCCTGCATTTTGTGTCTATCTAGCGGGAAGGAATGCCAGCCAACTGATTGACACACAGTGACAAAGAATATCGGAACCCAAAGCTGCCCAAATGCCAGAGCAGAAAATATCACATACAGGACATCAAATTTATCAAAAGAGGAGCATCACACAGCCCAAGCTGTGATATTCCTCATTTCTAGAACTTATACCCAGAGACCCCTGCAATTCTGTTGATTTCCAAACAACAGCTATCGGTAAATGTCAGAAAGATCTTCCTCCAAAAGCAAAAACGCCCAGAGGCTTACAGTCTCAAAAATCTGCTGCCATCCGTCTGGGTGCTACAAATTGGATGAGCGATCTTGCGAGTGAGGGAATTTAAAAAAAACGAAGGAAAATCATCCATCCTCCCCTTCCTCAGGCATCCTGCAACAATCACCAATGAATAATCCGAGTCTGAAACCTGCCAAATAAGTTTACAGATCTTTGGTAGCAGGCCATCACATCTCAGATCCTCACAAATAGATCCTTTTAAACATCAAACAGCTTGATCCCCACAATCTGCCTGGCAGCTCTCACAGCTCTGCTGGGATGGGATTTTCCTTGGCCTTGCTTGCGATGGACCACACTTGAGCCCGTGGGTTTATAAATCAGAGGAATTGTTTTCTGGAGCACCTGCCTGCAAGAACGCTCTTGACATTTTTTTAAACCATTTAATCAAATTTTCAGTTTGACACATTTATTCGAAACGACGACCGCCTGCCACATTGCATTTTCTTTGGAGATAGGAACTACACGCAGCCGATTTGTGCAGAGCAAGACACCTTAGACAGCACTGCGACAATAACCGGGTGGTAAAAGGGATCTAGAGTAGGAGCTGCCTCAAAATGGCAGCCAGCATCAATGATTCAATTCAATTCAATGGTAGACAAAAATGCTGGAGGAACTCTGCGGGTGAGGCAGCATCTATGGAGCGAAGGAATAGGTGACGTTTCAGGTCGAGACCCTTCTTCAGACTCAATGATAGTTTATTGTCACGTGTACCCAGTGGGTAATCAGCGGGCCCAGTGGACGGCATCGTCGGGAGCTCGCAGGCCCCAGGTTGGTGACCGATTCTCCGGAGCTCCCGCAGCTTTGTCCGCCGGACTGGAAGGTGGCAGCTTCGACCGCCCCGGGCCGCGGAGTTTGAACCAGCCCGTTCGCGGAGCTCGGATGTGGCCGCGGTGACTTACCATCACCCGGCGGGGTCCCAACATTGGAAGCCTGGATCGCCTCAACGCAGAGGGAGAACAAGGAGGGAAGAGACAAGGACTTTAAGACTTGCCTTCCATCACAGTGAGGAGGTGCCTGGTAGACTCACTGTGGTGGATGTTAAACTGTGTTAAGTGTGCGTTTTGTTATTTTATTCTATGTGATGACTGCAAGGTATACAATTTCGTTCAGACTGAAATGTCTGAATGACAATAGAGGATACTTTACTTTTCCTAGGTACAATAAAATTCTATGCACAAAGTACGCAGAGTCGCCACGTATCTGGCGCCAAATTAGTTACAGATTACTCATTATAGTCCCGATTGTTCCTGTTTGTTTTCTGCGGCCCCCACTACCTACTGGGCCCCTCCTCCTCGTTCTCGGCTGGCCCCCACCTCCGGTCGGGTCCCTCTTTATTCTCCAACACCAACCACACCAACCTGGCCACACTCTCATTTCACTCCGACCATTGGGAAGTTTACACAGGAGCTAAAAAAACAGTGACTACCAGTTTCAGGAACAGCTTTTTCCCCAACATCTATCAGGTATTCGAACACCACACGACACTGTGACCACACGTCAATTATGAACAATGGACTGGCTTTGGTTACACTAAGGACCTCAGGGTTTTCTATGTTGGATTTTTGTTTATTATTTATTTATCTACGGCTATAGAGTGTTTGACAGCACTGGGCCTGTACTCGCTGGAGTTTAGAAGAATGAGGGGGGACCGCATTGAAACATTCAGAATAGTGAAAGGCTTGGATAGAATGGATGTGGAGAGGATGTTTCCACTAGTGGGAGAGTCCAGGACTAGAGGTCATAGCCTCAGAATTAAAGGACGTTCCATTAGGAAGGAGATGTGGAGTAATTTCTTTAGTCAGAGAGTGGTCAATGTGTGGCATTTTGCCACAGAAGGCTGTGGAGGCCAAGTCAATGGATAGTTTTAAGACAGAGATAGATAGATTCTTGATTAGTACTGGTGTCAGAGGTTATGGGGAGAAGGCAGGAGAGTGGGGTTAGGTGGGACAGATAGATCAGCCACGATTGAATGGCGGAGTAGACTTGATGGGCCGAATGGCCTAATCCTGCTCCTATCACTTATGACTTTATGAGATCCCGCTAGCTACGGTTATGTTACGCTGCTGCAAGTAAGAATTTCATTGTTCTGTTGTCGGCACATATGACAATTGAAAGATTCTTGACTCTACCTTTAGAATCGTTCGGAAGAAGTTGAGGAAATACTTTAGTCAGAGGGTAGTGAGGCTTATTGGATTTATTGATGTCACACAGTGGCTCAACAGTAGAGTTGCTGCCTCACAGCGCCAGAGACCCGGGTTCGATCCTGACGACGGGTGCCGTCTGTATGGAGTTTGTACGTTCTCCCTATGACTGTGTGAGTTTTCTCCGGGCGCTCTGGTTTCCACCCACACTCCAAAGACGTACAGGTTTGTAGGTTCATTGACATTTGTAAGCTGTAAAAATGCCACTAATGCTTGTAGCATAGTGTTAGTGTATGGGGTTATCGCTGGTCGGCACAGACTCGGTGGGCCGAAGGGCCTGTTTCTGCGCTGTTTCTCTAAAGGTAATGTGGAATTAGATAGTCATAGTCAAACAGCATGGAAACAGGTACTTCGACCCAACTTACCCATACTAACCTACTTGTCCCATCTACACTTGTTCCATCTGCTTGTGTTTGGCCTTTTAAACTTATCTTACCCATACACACACACGACCCTTTGTGTAAAAAGAAAGTTACCTCTTAGGTTCCTATTAAATCTCCCCCCCCCCCCCCCCCCACCTCAGATTAAACTCTAAATGGGGCCTCATCAACATCTTATGTAACTGCAACATGACATCCCAACTTCTATTCTCAATACTTTGTGTAGAGAAAGTTCTCTGGATTATTTTAACTACCATAGCATGAATGCTAAAATTGTGCCTCCATGCTATCTGAAAATGGTGTGCGTAATTTCTGAGGTGGTGACATGCAGAGGATAATATACGGTGCCCAGCTCCCCCTGAGATGTGTGAGTCGCGCTCATTTCTAATTTGCTTCAGCATATCGATCCCTGGGGACTTCCTCATTAGGGTTGCCAACTTTCTCACTCCGAAATCAGGGACAAAAGGTCAAATACGGGACCAGGGCGGTCCCGTATGGGACAAATCTATTTAGCCCAATATACGGAATGTCCCGGCTACCCTAGTTGGCAGTTGGCAACCCTATTCCTCATGATCTTGAAAATCAATGAAGATCTCAATGAGAGAGAGAGATATGGAGGGAGGAACTGCTGTTGCGGGTTTAAACCGAAAACAGACAGAAAATGCGGGTGTAACTCAACAGTTCAGGCAGCATCTCTGGAGAAACGGAATGGGGTTCGGGTCGAGGCCCTTCTTCAGACTGAGAGTCGGGGGAAAAAGGGAACGAGAGATATAGACGGAGGACAAATGAATGGAAGATGTGCAGAAAGCAATGATAATCAAGGAAAGGTAGACACAAACTGCTGGGGTAACTCAGTGGGACAGGCAGCATCTCGGGAGAGACCATGTGGAGCCCACAATGCTCCAATGTTGGCTGTGGGAGAGGTGTTAACGAGTTATACAGACAGCGGAGTTGGACAGGATGAATAGGGAGGGGGTGGGATGGAGAGAGAGAGGATGCAAGGGTGAAGGGAGCCTGGTTTACATCTGTGTGTGCCGCCTCCTTTGGAGCAAGTGTTGAGTTTCGAGGCAGTAGGCGTGCAGTTTGATTGCCTGCCCGGTTTAAATGTGCTAACAGCTGGAAAAATGCACGCGCCATTTGGAGCTGTCAAGGATTCTCTTCCAGTTGTCTTTTTGCTGAAGGATTTTAATAAAGGGTTGAATGCATAATGCGGGCGGACGATTAACTGCCACCTTCTGCTGATGTTGCAGCTAATCGATATTGAAAGGGTCCTGAGACCGCAGAGGCAGCCTTGAGGCGCTCCTGCTTTCCACGCTGGATAGACCAGGACAATTGGGACCCTTGGCCTGGAGCCCCTCAAGATCAATCATCAGCACGTGTGCTGCCAAGTGGAGTTGCTGCCCGAGACCCGGGTGCAATCCTGACTAGGGGTGCTGTCTGTGTGGAGTTTGTACGTTCTCCATCATGACCACGTGGGTTTTCTCTGGGTGCTCCGGTTTCCTTCCACATAGAAACATAGAAAATAGGTGCAGGAGGAGGCCATTTGGCCCTTCGAGCCAGCACCGGCATTCATTGTGATCATGGCTGATCGTCCCCTATCAGTACCCCGTGTCTGCCTTCTCCCCATATCCCTTGACTCCACTAACCCCTAGAGCTCTATCTAGCATGCAGGTTTGTAGGTTAATTGGCTTTGGTAAAAATGTAAATTGTCCCTAGTGTGTATGATAGTGTTAGTGTACGGGGTGATCGCTGGTCGGTGTGGACTCCGTGGGCCAAAGTGCCTGTATCTGCACAGTATCTCTAAATACTGGAGTAACTCAGGCAGCATCTCTGGAGAGAAGGAATGGGAGACGTTTCGGGTCGAGACCCTTCATCAGGCTGATCTTTCTAAAAACGTCACCCACTCCTTCGCTCCATAGATGCTGCCTCACCCGCTGAGTTTCTCCAGCATTTTTGTCTACTTTCTAAGGATCTAACTCTCTAAAAACTAAAGTCTACAGTGTAGTTACATAGTGATCAAAATGTGTTCCCCTTGAATAAAAAACAGCATAGTATTTGGTCCGTGAAGAAACAAGGAACTGCAGATGCTGGTTTATCAAGGAACGACACAAAATGCTGGAGTAACTCAGCGTGGACAGGCCACATCTCCAGAGAGAACAATAAGCAGCGTTTCGCGTTGGGATCCTTCTACAGACGGATGATCCTTAAGATGAATCATCACCAAGTATAATTAGCTGAGGTAAAAGTGATCAAAAATTGTCTTCCCTGGAAAACCCATATTGTATTTGCTCAGAGAGAGACACAAAATGCTGGAGTAACTCAGTGGGACAGGCAGCGTCTCTGGAGAGAAGGAATGGGTGACGTTTCGGGCCGAGACCCTTCTTCAGACTGAAGACTGAAGAAGGGTCTCGACCCGAAACGTCACCACTTGGTACTGGAGTTGGGCCAACGTGTGGAGTTGGGGGACTACGACAGAGCCCAGCCTGTGAATGCGGAGCAGAACAACAGACAGCCAACCACGTCATCTCTGGGTGCCCGCTCTACCACCCACCAAATGGAGCTCAGGGCCTGGCAGACATTGACACAGAGACAACAACCTGGCTGCTCCACACCCGGCTTGAGGCCTAACTATTCCTTTAGTTTATGTTTCATTCGCAAGAACAATAACAACAACTCTCTTTCAGAGTTAATGTTTCCGGTCCAAGACCCTTGATCCGAACTGTCTTGGCGATGGGTTTGGATATAAAACATTAACTCTGTGCCCCCGCAGATGCTGCCCGACCTTAGTTTTAGTTTTAGAGATACAGCATAGAAACAGGCCATTTGGCCCACTGGGTCCACACCGACCAGTGATCACCCATACACTGGTTCTCTCCTGCAACATTAGGGACGATCTTTACTGAAGCAAACTAACCTACAAACCTGCACATCTTTGAAATGTGGGATGAAACCAGAGCACCTGGGGGAAACCCACCCAGTCACAGGAAGGGTCGCATTTCTGAAGGTAGTTTGACAGGCACACTTAAGTTAATGAAGGCGTCTGACAGATTAACAACAGAGGAGGGGAAAACTAAACAAAATGCTGGAAAAACCGTAGCAGGTCAAGTAGCATTTATGGGAGGAGAAATGAAATTCCAAAGCTTGGCCAATTCTCTTCATATTTCAGGACAACCGTACCAACTCCCTTTAGAGAAAGATAAATTATTGGTGTGTCTTTGAAAGAAAATGGAAAGTTCAGCTCAAGTTACCATAGCAGTCGTGCAGTCTGACTAATAGGCATTGCTTTTGAAGTTAACAGGGCACTTGCTTGGTAACTTGACTGCTAACTTTGGAAGAGGATGGACACAAATTGCTGGAGTAACTCAGCGGGTCCTAATGCTGATCATCAACGGGGCAAGAAAAGAAGGGAACTGTTCCAAAAGATGTCGGGTGGATAGGTGAGACTGTTCCAAAAGATAGGTAGAGTGAAGGGAAAGACACAGAGTGCAGATTATAGCACACAGCATCACGGCGCAACAGTTCCAGAGACAAAGTCCAATGTTTGCAACGGGGTAGTGGTGAACCGGACAGCACCCTAACTTAGGGAAGGACCGCTCAAAAGCATGATACCGGGAGAGGAATCTGCGTGGTTTGTACTTTCAAGCTTCCGTTTCTTCTGCTTGAAGAGAGCGGGGAAGAGAATGGGGTGTAGACCCACATGCTGGAGAAATTCAGCGGGTGAGATTCTGGATTCAAGAGAGTTTATTGTCATGTGTCCCAGATAGGACAGCACAATTCTTGCTTTGCTTCACACACAGAACACGGTAGACATAAATAAATAAATACAGAACAGATCAGTGTGACCATATACCATTGAATATATATATATACACATAAATAAGTAGATAAAGTGCAATGGGCTATTAATGTTCAGAGTTTTGTTTGAGTTGAGTTTAATAGCCTGATGGCTGTGGGGAAGTAGCTATTCCTGAACCTGATCGTTGCAGTCTTCAGGCTCCTGTACCTTCTACCTGAAGGCAGCGGGGAGATGAGTGTGTGGCCAGGATGGTGTGAATTCTTGATGATGCTGGCAGCCTTTTTGAGGCAGCGACTGCGATAGATCCCCTCGATGGTGGGGAGGTCAGAGCCGATGATGGACTGGGCAGTGTTTACTACTTTTTGTAGTCTTTTCCGCTCCTGGGCGCTCAAGTTGCCGAACCAAGCCACGATGCAACCGGTCAGCAAGCTCTCTACTGTGCATCTGTAGAGGTTCGAGAGAATCCTCCTTGACATACCGACTCTCCGTAATCTTCTCAGGAAGTAGAGGCGCTGATGTGCTTTCTTTGTGAGGCAGTCTCTATGGAGAGACGGAATTGGCGTCATTTTGGGTTGAGACCCTTCTTCAGGAATCGAGACCCTTTGGGTCGAGACCCTACTTCAGGGGTCTTTGATTATGTTTATGAGGCAGCGTGAAGTGTACACCAAGTAATTGGTGGGGATAGGCACTAAAGGTAACACAGCGGGTCAGGCAGCATCTCTGGAGAGAAGGAATGGGTGTCATTTTGGGTTGAGACCCTTCTTCAGACTGTGGGGAGTTTGATCTGTGTGATGGACCGGGCTACATCCGCAACGCTCTGCAGTTACTTGCGTTCTCAGATGGAGCTGTTCCCAAACCAAGCCTTGATACAACCCGCCAGTATGTTCGAGCGAATGGGAGGAGCAGAGGAAGGCTGTGGAATTTTATCAATGCGATACTTAAACCACGTCAATTAATTTGAGGATTTAACACGGCCTTCCGGGAACTGTTGAAGTTACTGTTGTTGCTCAGCAGTAACGACAGGAGCACATGAAGGGCTTTATTAGCGAGCGGATAGAGGCCAGGAGCTGTTCTGGCTGTGGTGAGCTGTGTCCCAGAGTGCTGCCCCGATGAAGTCAACACTTTCAAGAGTCCGGGAGTTGACAAGGGCATGTCAGGGCACAGTTTCATTGGGTCGGTGTTGCAGGGTTATTGATCAAGAGGTCACAAGTTCAAATCCCGCCAGGAGCATTTGAGAATTTGATTTTGGAAATAGAATATGGCAGTAAAAATATGGTCAGAGCGAGGAAGGAAAAAGAAATGCGTTTAAATTGTGCCGTTCTTGACCTCGGGTCACCCCGGGCCCCCAGAGAGCAGTTGATATACACTTTGTGTGCTGTTGGCTCTGTGCCGACCATGACCTGAGAATCTAGTTTGCTGCTGATTATCGGGGAATTGACAACATGGCAATTACTCCAGTGTTTCTGTTCCAAATAGTTGAGGGGCGGCACGGTGGCGCAGCAGTAGAGTTGCTGCCTTACAGCGCCAGGGACCCACGTTCTATCCTGACCGCGAGTGCTGTCTGTACGGAGTTTGTACGTTCTCCCCGTGACCACGTGGGCTTTCCCCGGGTGCTCCGCTTTCAATAGACAATAGACAAGAGGTGCAGGAGTAGGCCATTCGGCCCTTCGAGCCAGCACCGCCATTCAATGTGATCATGGCTGATCATCCCCAATCAGTACCCCGTTCCTGCCTTCTCCCCATATCCCCTGACTCCGCTATTTTTAAGAGCCCTATCTAGCTCTCTCTTGAAAGCATCCAGAGAACCTGCCTCCACCCCCCCTCTGAGGCAGAGAATTCCACAGACTCACTACTGTCTGTGAGAAAAAGTGTTTCCTCGTCTCCGTTCTAAATGGCTTACTCCTTATTTTTAAACTGTGGCCCCTGGTTCTGGACTCCCCCAACATCGGGAACATGTTTCCTGCCTCTAGCGTGTCCAAACCCTTAACAATCTAATATGTTTCAATAAGTTCCCCTCTCATCCTTCTAAACTCCAGAGTGTACAAGCCCAGCTGCCCCATTCTCTCAGCATATGACAGACCCGCCATCCCGGGAATTAACCTTGTAAACCTACGCTGCACCCCCTCAATAGTAAGAATGTCCTTCCTCAAATTAGGGGACCAAAACTGCACACAATACTCCAGGTGTGGCCTCACTAGGGATCAGTACACCTGCAGAAGGAACTCTTTCCTCCCACACTCCAAAGACGTGCAGGTTTATAAGCTAATTTGGCTTTGGTGAAAATAGTAAATTGTCTCTAGTGTGTGTAAGGATGTGCTAGGCAACCGGGATCGCTGGTCGACGCAGGCTCAGTGCGCCGAAGGGTCTGTCTCCGCACTGTATAACTAAACTAAACTAAAAGGTCTTTACGATCACCTGGAACTTTGGTGTACTGGGTCCTCTAAAAGGTGCTGCGTCCCAGCAGTGCAGAGCTTCTTCATTAGAACAAACCACAGTGCTGGAGGAACTCAGTGGACCAGGCAGCATCTGTGGAGGGAATGGACAGGCGACGTTTCGGGTTGGGATCATTCTTCAGACCCTTCAGAAGGATGAAGAAGAGACCCGATCTAAAACATCGCCAGTCCATTCCCTCCACAGATGCTGCCTGACCTACTCAGGTCCTCCAGCATTTTGTGCTTTGTACAAGACTCACAAGTTCACACATTATAGGAGTAGAATGAGGCCATTCAGCCCATCGGTCCACTCTGCCATTCAATCATGACGAATCTCTGCCTCCTAATCCCATTTTCCTGCCTTCTCCCCAGAACCCTTGACACCCGTTCTAATCAAGAATTAAAGGTAGACACAAAATACCGGAGTAACAGCAGGCATCTCTGGAGAGAAGGAATGGGTGACGTTTCGGGTCGAGACCCTTCTTCTGACTAATCAAGAATTTGTCACCCTCTGCCGTAAAAATACCCACTGATTTGGGCTCCACAGCCCCTCTGTGGCAATGAGTTCCACAGAGTAACTACCCTCTGACTAAAGAAGCTCCTCCTCACCTCCTTTCTAAAAGCTTTGACCTCTGGTCCTGGACTCTCCCACCAGTGGAAACATCCTTTCCATGTCCACTCTATCCAAGCCTTTCATTATTCTGTAAGCTTCAGCATCTGCAGTTCCTTGTGTCATATTCATTAGAACATCTGATAATAAGAGGCAGGGATCAGCTATTTAGCCTCTCTCGTTCCACCATTTAATATAATGATGCATCACCTACCGCAGCACCATTTCCTGTACTAACATAAATCAACGCCTAGATTTCTTTCATATTTAAAAATCAATTGATTTTTCCCTTGAACCACATGGGTAGATAATGCCGTGGAATCATTATCCTCTGGATGGAGAAATTTCATCTCTATCCTGTGTGGCAGATATTTATTTTGTGCTGGAGTAACTCAGCAGGTCAGGCAGCAACTCTGGAGAACATGGGTAGGTGATGTTTCGGGTCGAGACCCTCCTTCAGACTGATTGTAGTGAGGGAGAGGGGAGAGGCAGGACAAAGAGCTGCAGGTGATAGGTAGGACATGAGAGGGAGAAGGGTCTCGGCCCGAAACGTCACCCATTCCTTTCCTCCAGAGATGCAGCTTGACCCGCTGAGTTGCTCCAGCATTTCGTGTTTATCTTAAGTGTAAAACCAGCATCTGCAGTTCCTTCCTACACATATGCGGGGGGGGGGGGGGGGGGGGTGGGATTGTTGATAGGTAGATGGTTGGAACAAAGGGCAAAGATAAAAGCATAAGGCGTAATCAGAATTGAAGAGTTATGGGGCTGTCCCACTGTACGAGCTAATTCAAGAGCTCTCCCGAGTTAAAAAAAAAAAATCAGACTCGTGGTAAGCAAGTAGAATGTACGTAGCGGGTACGTCGGAGCTCGGGGACGTCTATTAGCGGCTCGTAACACCAACGGCAGGTACTCGGGAAACGGGTAAGCTCGGGAAGACTCGTGAAGATTTTTTGCGATATGTCGACAATTGTCCACGTGAGCCCCGAGTACCTACAAGCGGCTATTACCGTAAATCTCCGAGTTCGAATCAGGGGAAACTGGGGAGAACTCTTGATAATTCAAGCTCGTTCAGTGGGACAGGACCCATTACGAACTGTGAAGCACGAGGGAGGAAAGTAGGTGGGGGACGGGGAGAAATAGGGGCGAGACCGACATACCTACTTTGTTCAGCCCTGTGAGAATCTTTGGAAGTTTCAAGGAGATCACATCTCATTTTACAAACACCTCTCTTTTGACAATCCCAGTAATCTATCTGATTAAACCTTTGCCACACTCCTTTTGCAAATATATTTCCCCCTGTTTTGGGAGACCAGCACTATATGCAGTGCTCCAGGACAGTGCTTCTTAAACTGGTGAATGGTTCACCCAAGGGCGAATTACATTATTTTGGGTTGAATGATGGTCCATGGTTTTTTGAGCTAGTTTTCCAAGAACGAAACTGCAGTAATCAAAGCCCGAAAGGGCAGGATGGGGCTGGAGCCCAGTGTTTAGACAGTAGGTCGGCAACCTACGGCCCCCGTAACCCGACATCATCCGGCCCGCGGGCGGATTCTTTCCCCCCGTAATCATCTGGCCCGCCAAGCGCGGCTGAGCGCCAAGCTCTGGCTGTACCGCATCACGCGCAAAGCTGCCGGCACGGCCACGCACCTTCTGTGAACACACGTTTAGGAAAGAACTGCAGATGCTGGAAAAATCAAAGGTAGACAAATATGCAGGAGAAACCCAGCGGGGTGGGACATGCATGGATTGCACGAGGCTGCCTTGCTCGCTGAGTTTCTCCAGCATTTTTTGTCTACCTACTGGGAAAACGTGATTTGATGCCTGCCATGGGATGGGGGCGGGATCCATGTGTACACGTGATAGATGTGGCCCGCCATCCGTTCACAGACATGCGTCCCGGCCCCCATGCAGAACAAGGTTGCCCACCCCCGGTTTAGACATTGGAATATTTTTTTTATCATTCTAATTGAATGATTTTCCAACTCCAGTGGTAATTAAACTTTTTTTTTACTCCTAGTTTTCTTTACATATTTTTAGGATGTTTAAAAAGTTGAATAAAATAAACCCATAAGAAATGAGTTAATTTATGTTTTTTGCTCATGTGACAAAGAAAATGACATATACAATTATGCACCAAGGAGAATAAGATGAAAATTACCAAAAAACATAAGAAAATGCAGTCGAGGGTGAATGAAATTTTGTGATAAAGACTCGAGGGTGAATGACACTGAAATAGTTGAAGAAGCACTGCTGTAGGATCATGTATAATTGGAACAAGCAGACTTTTTACTCAGTAGTCAGATCTCTCTTCAATAAAGGGCCATGTATGGTTCTCCATTTTATATGCTTGCCTTTCCTTAGAGCTGCATTGAAGTGCAAATGTGACACTGGAGCTACTGAATTGTTGTAAAGTGGATCAGAGAAGAAGCCTGCCGCTCTTGCCTTGTTTGGCCTCCGTTCAGTCCCTTGTCTGTGCGGTCGATTCTCAATGGCCCTTTGAAGTGGCTGTCACTGGCAGGCAACTCAGCAACCAAAGATGGGTCGGCACGGTGGCGCAGAGTGGCTGCCTTATGGCGCCAGAGACCCGGGTTCAATCCCGCTGACTACGGGCGCTGTCTGTACGGAGTTTGTACCTTCTCCCCGTGACCTGCGTGGGTTTTCTCCGAGGGCTCCGGTTTCCTCCCGCGCTCCAACGACGTGCAGGTTTGCTGGCTAATTGGCTGCATGGGCGTGTAAATTGTCCCTGGTGCGTAGGATAATGTTAGCGTGCGGGGATCGCCGGTCGGCGCGGACTCGCTGGGCTGAAGTGCCCCTTTCCGCGCTGCATCTCTAAACTAAACTAAAAGATGGTTAAGCAATGGTGCTGAGAGTCTGCACCAGGTAGCTGAGGCTTTGTAGGCAGCTACTTGTTTTGATTCATGAAATCTGAACAGAATTGATTAGAAAACTGGGCTGTATTCCTGTTGTCAAAGCCACTTTTGATTTATTTCTTATGAGCAACGAGACTAAGACCCGCTGAGCAAACAAATCAGACACTTTCATGTTCCTGCAAGTGCGGAGTGGGCACACGGGGAGAGGGATTGACGGGAGACGCGGTTCGAGAAGCCGGTAATCGGTGATCTCCTTCCGAGCTGGCTAAAGTTGATTTTGTCGATGAGAATGGCAGGCAACGCGCAGCACAAGAGCAGACTGATTGACACAAGGTTTGGGGCCACACAGTGGTGAAGCTAGTGGAGCCATGGCCCACAGTGCCAATGACCCAGGTCCACTCGCGAGTTGTAGACTCCCACACTGTGTCTGGAACTCTGTATATGCCCAGAAGTTGAGGTATTGCAATGGGACATCGCAGTGCAGAAGGCAGCGCAGACAATGGTTCAATGGCACTTTGTTGCCACCTGTAACTAGGTATAGTCTTCTTCTTGCGTATGGCGTGTACAGCCTAAAGTTGGAGGACAACTTGTTCTATTTGATCTTATTTGATTGTGCACGCCAGGTTCTTCTTCTTCTTGCGTATGGCGTGCACGGCCCAAAGTTGCGTATGCCAGGTTGATTGCATTCGTTGAAACAGGGCGGACCACGTGAAGGTTGCAATCTCCCACCCCAACCAGGTATAGTGAAATAGACAATTGGTGCAGGAGTAGGCCATTCAGCCCTTCGAGCCAGCACCACCATTCAATGTGATCATGGCTGATCATCCCCAATCAGTACCCTGTTCCTGCCTTCTCCCCATATCCCCTGATTCCGCTATCTTTAAGAGCCCTATCTCGCTCTCTCTTGAAAATATCCAGAGAACCGGCCTCCACCGCCCTCAGAGGCAGAGAATTCCACAGACTCACCACTCTCTGTGTGAAGAAGTGTTTCCTCATCTTACCCTTTATTCTTAAACTGTGGCCCCTGGTTCTGGACTCACCCAACATCGGGAACATGTTTCCTGCCTCTAGTGTGTCCGAACCCTTAATAATCTTATATGTTTCAATAAGATCCCCTCTCATCCTTCTAAAGCCGAGCCGCTCCATTCTCTCAGCATATGACAGTCCCGCCATCCCGGGAATGAACCTTGTAAACCTACGCTCAATAGCAAGAATGTCCTTCCTCAAATTCCACAAAGAGTAAAGAATAAAGAATAAATCTAGCAATTCAAAGAATAAACCTAGCAATTATAGACCTATTAGTTTGACGTCAGTGGTGGGCAAATTAATGGAAAGGATACTTAGAGATAATATATATAAGCATCTGGATAAACAGGGTCTGATCAGGAACAGTCAACATGGATTTGTGCCTGGAAGGTCATGTTTGACAAACCTTCTTGAATTTTTTGAAGCGGTAACTAGGGAAATTGATGTGGGTAAAGCAGTGGATGTTGTCTATATGGATTTCAGTAAGGCCTTTGACAAGGTTCCCCATGGAAGGTTGGTTAAGAAGGTTCAATCTTTGGGTGTTAATGGCGGAGTAGCAAGATGGATTCAACAGTGGCTGAATGGGAGATGTCAGAGAGTAATGGTGGATGGCTGTTTGTCAGGTTGGAAGCCGGTGACCAGTGGGGTGCCTCAGGGATCTGTGTTGGGTCCACTGTTGTTTGTCATGTACATCAATGATCTGGATGATGGGGTGGAAAATTGGATAAGTAAGTATGCAGATGATACTAAGATAGGTGGTGTTGTGGATAATGAAGTAGATTTTCAAAGTCTACAGAGAGATTTGGGCCATTTGGAAAAGTGGGCTGAAAGATGGCAGATGGAGTTTAATGCTGATAAGTGTGAAGTGCTACATCTTGGCAGGACAAATCAAAATAGGACGTACATGGTAAATGGTAGGGAATTGAGGAATGCTGTGGAACAGAGGGATCTAGGAATAACTGTGCATAGTTCCCTGAAGGTGGAATCACATGTAGATAGGTTGGTAAAGAAAGCCTTTGGTGTGCTGGCCTTTATAAATCAGAGCATTGAATATAGGAGTAGGGAAGTAATGTTAAAATTGTACAAGGCATTGGTAAGACCAATTCTGGAGTATGGTGTAAATTTTGGTCGCCTAGTTATAGGAAGGATGTCAACAAAATAGAGAGAGTACAGAGGAGATTAACTAGAATGTTGCCAGGGTTCCAGCAACTATGTTACAGAGAAAGGTTGAACAAGTTAGGTCTTTATTCTTTGGAGCGCAGAAGGTTAAGGGGGGACTTGATTGAGGTCTTTAAAATGATGAAAGGGATAGACAGAGTTGACGTGGATACGTTTTTCCCATTGAGGGTAGGGAAGATTCAAACAAGAGGGCATGACATGAGAATTAAGGGACAGAGGTTTCGGGGTAACGTGAGGGGGAACTTCTTTACTCAGAGGGTGGTGGCTGTGTGGAATGAGCTTCCAGCAGAAGTGGTGGAGGCAGGATCGATTTTAACATTTAAGAGTAAAGTGGCTAGGTATATGGACGTGAAGGGAATGGAGGGGTATGGTCTGAGTGCAGGTAGATGGGACTAGGGGAAAACAAATGGTCGGCACGGACTGGAAGGGCCGAGAGGGCCTATTTCCGTGCTGTAATTGTTATATGGTTATATGGTTATAAGCACAGAGGTCAGTCCCACAATTAACCTGGTGAACCTACGCTGCACACCCTCAGTAGCAAGAATACATGATCCATCTAATAAAGCCTTTGGTCATTTCCCTGCGTCAAATTTGTGTATCAATACGGACAATGATTACATTAAAAGCAATGTATAATTGGATGCTGTTATTGTGGTGATATCACTGCATAAATCTGTGATCGTTTCTATCAGCCTTAATATCATTAAAGTCGTTTTGTGGCTGAGTTTGTTTTCATTTCCTACGCTCTAATGAGCTTTAAATAGCCCAGACCATCACACAAACCAACCTCCCTTCCATTCACACCATTTATACCTTGCGCTGCCTCGGCAAGGCCAGCAGCACAATCAAGGACGAATTGCTCCCCGGCCACTCGCTCTTCTCCCCTCTCCCATCGGGCAAAAGGTATAGAAGTGCGAAAATGCACACACCTCCAGATTCAGTAACAGTTTCTTCCCAGCTGTTATCAAGCAACCTACCACAACCAGAGAGTAGTCCCGAACTACTATCTACCTCATTGGTGACTCTCAGACTATTCTTGATCGGACTTTGCTGGCTTTACCTTGCACTAAACGTTATTCCCTTATCGTGTATCTATACACTGTGAATGGCTGGATTGTAATCATGCATTGTCTTTCCGCTGACTGGATAGCACGCAACAAAAGCTTTTCACTGCACCTCGTTACACGTGACAATTAAACTAAACTGAAACTGAACTAAACTAAAACAGTCATGGAGAGAGGCACTGCAAAATTTGGACCGCTTTGTGGAAAGGTTGGTGCACGAGCCCAGCCATTGCATGCCGCAAGTCAACACTCGCTGTTTGAACAGATAGCATCCTGCTCATTGGAGTCCAATCGCGTCTGGAGGGAGCTGCCTGCGACATGTAGTCTGACCACATTCGACAGGAGATTGCTTTTTAAAACACCGTTGAGGGGAGCAGAATGTGTTTTTTCCCCCCCTGCCTAAATGCATTTTAAATCCTGCTGTGGGATTGAAATGAAACTTCAGCTCCAATTATACAGCAGCATACAGCCACCAGCTATCACAGCCACGGTTCACACTTGCGGAAATTGGGCGTACATATAAATATATATACGTTGAAGGGAGGAGGGTGAGAGGAAAGGAAACCAGAAGTCGTTGCCCATTAACATTCTGTCAGGATACCCACTCTCCAACAGTAATCTATATTTATGCGTCAGCTGCGTTTAAAATCTTCCAATTAACATGCCAGTCCATTGTTCCGGAGGCTTTGCACTTTTCACCATTCACTTTGTCCTATCAATCATGATATTTATTAGCAGCTGATGTGAGCCCCCCCAACACCTGGCACCCAACCTCACTGACAAATTGCCTCCACTCTTGGCCATTTTAGTGCCGAGCATCTTCAGCCACCACACGGTCCTTGACAGATCTGGGTCGGGATCCAGTGGCGTGGAGTCCAAGACGACCGGAGACCCTTTTCTGCCGCAGCCTTCATCCATCCGCCTTCCCAGCCGTTGTGACGCTCCACTAAGGTCAGCCATCGTCCTCCGCCTGTTCCACCGTTGAGGTCTTGGTTGGATTGCTCTTTGTCAGAGACCTCCCCCTCGACCTTACCGCTATGGGAGGCCCTACCAGGAGCATCGCTCCAGACGGCATCGCTCTCAGGATCTCAGGTCCACACAAGCTTCTCCACCACGACAAGGTGACAATCCACGGTGACCACTATGTACCTGATTGGAGACCCTCGGGCTATCTTTGACTGGACTTTACTGGCTGTACCTTGTACTAAACGCTATTCACGATATTCCCTTTATCATGTATCTGTACACTCTGGACGGTTCGATTGTAATCATCTATTATCTTTCCACTACCGGTTAGCACGCGACAAAAGCTTTTCACTATACCTCGGTGAAACGCACACCTCCAGATCCTTCTGAAGAAGGGTCTCGACCCGAAACGTCACCCATTCCTTCTCTCCAGAGATGCTGCCTGCCCCGCTGAGTTACTCCAGCTTTTTGTGTCTGATCTCCAGATTCAGGGACAGTTTCAGGACCATCTTACCACCAACTCGAGAGTGGTCCTCAGCTGCGATCTACCTCATTGGAGACCCTCGGACTATCTTTATTCTGACTTTACTGGCTTCAACTTGCACTAAACATTATTCATGTTGTTCCCTGTATCGTGTATCGGTACGCTGCGGACGGCTCGATTACCTCAGCGCACGTGACAATAAACTAAACTGAAACAATACTTTCATTAATATTCAGCCTGGCACCGGCTCTGATGCCAAGAATGGTAAAGGGCCTCTCCCACTTGCATGCGACTGCATGCGTTAAACAAACGGAAGCGGTAAGCACACACAAAGTCACGCACAGGCGTCCTCCATGAGAGGACAGTCGTACTGGTTTCGAGTGACCGCCACTGATGACATAGTAGTAGTTCAGGACTGCTGTCGGGTTGGGGTAGGATGGTTCAGTTGCCTGGTAACAGCTGGGAAGAAACTGTCCATGAATCTGGAGGTTGTAGCGGGGACTTGCTGGAGTCCAGCCAAAAACGAATCAGTGACTAGCGCCTTCCACACCAAGACGCCGCCCTCCAGAGCCGAGGTTTCGTTGTGCCTTTGGGTTCCCACCAGCTGCCGCCACAAGGTGTGCGTTGCACTATGATGCAGTGAAAAGCTTTTGTTGCGTGCTAACCGCCCAGTGGAAAGAGGATACACATCGCAACTGAGTCATCCACAGTGCACAGATACGTGGCAAAGGGAATAACGTTTAGTGCAAGATACGGTCCAGTGAAGTCCAATTAAAGATAATCCGAGGTAGATTGGAGCTTAGCACTGCTCTCCAGTTGTTGATAGCTTGGGTCTCGTGTTCGTCTCTCCAGAGTGGGGGCAAGCCAGGTGAGAACGTTCCAACCCAGGTCAGAGATTGTCTCACTGGGCCAAGACTGTGAGTTCGGAAGGCCGCCTACTTTGAGGAAGTTCTCCTCCTCTCTCCGACGGCAATTCTGGGGAGACCCTCTCTCACTGCTCCCCCTCTGCGACCTCCAGCTCCCTCCCAAAGGCTTCTCATCCTCTGCACCGAGCAGACGGCTTATCGCACGGAGAACAGACAACCTGGAGTTGATGGACACGCAGTGGAATCATCAGGCAGTGAATGGACTCAGATAACGATCATGCCTGATCAGGACAAACAGAACTGAAGCCTTGAGAGACTGCTGAGATAAGGTGCAGGGATAGAGGACGAGATATCGCCCGCAGACACACATCGAGATAACTAAGACATAACTCATTCGCCAGGAGCATTCCTTTTGTGCACAATTCCGCGACAATAATGCACACAGAAGTGAATGGTATCAGACCCGATTGAGGGGTTGTTAATACTCAAGGAAGACAGGTAGACATTGTAGGCAGGCATGTGTGTGTACCGATCTAGTCTTTTCCTAAGGGGCAGAACGGTGGTGCAGTGGTTGCCGAACAGTCAGAGACCCGGGTTCGATCCTGACTACGGGTGCTGTCTGTACAGAGCTTGTACATTCTCCCTGTTTCCACGCTGTATCTCCAGACGAAACTAAACTAAAGGGTTCGTCTCTGTCATCTCCTTCAGTCACGGACAACTGCAAGAACTGTGCTGTCTGCCAATTCCGGTTTCTCGAGCATTTGCCATCTTATTAGTGACTGTGTCTGCAGTTGCTAGCCCCGAGCCCTGCACATACCTTTGTTTCTCTCTCTGCACTCTCTTTACTGCTTTGATGTTTTGAGCCTCTGTTCAGCCAGAACAGCCAAGTTGATGATCCGTCCCATATTGCAGTTCCATTCACTCCACATGATATCCAGCCGTTGCCGTGTGTAATGAACACTGCACAGGCTGAGGGACCAGTGAGTATTCCCGAGATGGTACTGAAGACGTTACTCTAAGAAGTGGTTGCGTTACTAAACCAAGCTGTTCCAGTGCTGCTACAGTCGTATTTCCTTTGCCAGACAATGTGAAATAACACCAGGGACATGCTCCTTATTAAAAGCGGACAAACCCTGTCTAAATGAACACTGTTCGATCAGTCCATTCATGTTCATCAGCCTTCTTCTTCCTTCGTGTCCATCTTCCATGTTCCAAATGTTGACATCGCTGTCATCGTCCGCTCTGAAAAGGACGCAAGCTTCCGGCAACAGTCAGTGGGAGCCATCACCTGTCGCAATAGATGATGGTGGTAGCAGAACTAGCTCAGGATACGTCCAGTTCGCAGCCCCACGACTGTGGACGCTTCTGCTATGGGGCCAGTTCATCAGCGACGTGGTGGGGTTGGATTTGCTTCACAATATGTTTCTTCCCGGCTGTTCTCAGGTAAACGGCACCATCCTACAACTCAACAACTAGAGAGCGGTCCTGAGCTGCCATCTACCTCATTGGAGATCCTCAGGCTACCTTTAATCGGTCGTCACTAGAGTTTATCTTGCACTGGGCTGCACAATGGTGCCTTGCAGCGCCAGATACCCGGATTTGATCCTGACTACAGGTGCTGTCTGTACAGAGTTTGTACGTTCTCCCCGTGGCCACATGGGTTTTCTCCGAGTGCTCCGGTTTCCGATTAGATTCATAGAGTGAAACTATGTGGAAACAGGCCCCTCGGCCCAACTTGCCCACACTGGCCAACATGTCCCAATTACACTAGTCCCACCTGCCCGCGATTGGTCCATATCTCACCAAACCTGTCCTATCCATGTACCTGCCTAACTGTTCCTTAAATGTTGGAATAGTCCCAGCCTCAGCTAAATCCTCTGGCAGCTTGTTCCATACACCATGTGAAAAGGTTACCACTCAGATTCCTATTAAATCTTTTCCCATTCAACTTGAACCTATGTCCTCTGGTCCTTGAATCGCTTACTCTGGGCAAGAGATTCTGTGCATCTACCCAATCTATTCCTCTTAGGATTTTATACACCTCAATAAGGTCACCCCTCATCCCTCTGCGCTCCATGGAATAGAGACCCAGCCTACCCAACCTCTCCTTATAGCTCAGACCCTCTAGTCCTGGCAACATCCTCGTAAATCTTCTCTGAACCCTTTCAAGCTTGACAATATCTTTCCTATAACATGGTGCCCTGAACTGAACACAATGTTCTAAATGCAGTCTCACCAACGTCTTATACAACTGCAACGTGACCTCCCAACTCTTATACTCAATACTCTCACTAATGAAGGCCAATGAGCCAATGGCCTTGTTGACCACCTTATCCACCTGTGACTCGAACTTCAAGGAACCACGCACCTGTACTCCTAGATCCCTCTGCTCTCCAACACTCCCCAGAGGCCGACCATTTACTGTGTAGGTCCTGCCCTTGTTAGACCCCCCGAAATGCAACACCTCACATTTCTCCGTATTGAATTCCATCAACCATTCCTCCGCCCACCTGGCAAATCGATCCAGATCCTGCTGCAATCTTTCACAACCATCTTCACTATCTGCAAAACCACCTGCTTCTGTACTATTTTTCCCATTTTTGTATTTATTTTCTATGAGGAGGAATGCAGTGGTTTAAAAGTTAGAACTCCACCATTTTCTCAAGGACAATTGGGAACGAGCAAGAAATGCTGCCCATGATGATACGCATTGATAAATAAGATTATGCAGCAGCTTTGATGACAATGCGATGTGAGTACATGTTGTTGTCTCACTATTTTTCATGTGCATGCCAGTTTTCCTCAGGTCTACCTAGGGAAATCTATCTCTAAAATCTGTTTACACTTTCCCCAGAGTTGCCAGAGTAAGTCTTCATACAGCAAAGAGCTCCCTCGAACAGCTGGATAAAACCATAATCCCTGCAGAGAAATCAAAACACTGCACTTGCTAGAAAGCTGAAAGAAAGGCAAGAATATTCAGTCGACCAGTTGCATTTTTTTTAGACGTACCGCGCGGAAACCGCCTGCTGAATCCGAGCCGACCAGCGATCCTGTACGCCAGTTCGATCCTACAGAAGAGGGGCGATTTACTGAAGCCAACTTCCTTACAAACCTGCACGTCCTTGGAGTGTGGGAGGAAACCAGAGCACCCAGAGAAAACCCACGTGGTCACAGGGAGAACGTACAAACTCCGCACAGACAGCACCCATAGTCTATTAAGGCTGGAACGGGGTACTGATTGGGGATGATCAGCCATGATCACATTGAATGGTGGTGCTGGCTCGAAGGGCCGAATGGCCTACTCCTGCACCTATTGTCTATTGTCTATTGTCTATAGTCAATATAGTCATCTGGATGTCAGATGTGGGAGGTCAGGGAATCTGATAGCCCTCCAGACATCCACATCTGCGCCAGGTGTGTCGAGATGGGGCTCCTAAAGGATCGTGTTAGGAACCTGGAGCAGCAGCTCGATGACCTCCGTCTGGTCAGGGAGAGTGAGGAGGTCATAGAGAGGAGCTACAGGGAGGCAGTCACTCCCAAACCACAGAGGCAGACAAGTGGGTCACGGTTAGGAAGGGCAAGAGGCAGGGGCTAGAGAGTACCCCTGTGACCGTACAACTGGAAAATAGGTACTCGGGTTTGAGTACAATTGGAGGGGACAGTCTACCTGGGGGCAGCAACAGCGGCCGGGTCTCCAGCACAGAGACCGGCCCTGATGCTCAGAAGGGTAGCAAAAAGAGGAGGGCAATTGTAATAGGGGACTCTATAGTTAGGGGGTCGGATAGGCGATTCTGTGGACGCAGTCGGGAAACCCGGATGGTAGTTTGCCTCCCTGGTGCCAGGGTCTCGCATGTGTCAGAACGTGTCCAAAAGATTCTGAAAAGGGAGAGAGAGGAGCCTGATGTTGTGGTACACATAGGTACCAATGACATAGGCAGAAAAAGAGATGAGGTCCTGAAGGGAGAATTTAGGGAGTTGGGGGGAAAGTTAAGGAGAAGGACCAAAAGGGTAACGATTTCAGGATTACTGCCTGTGCCACGTGACAGTGAGAGTAGGAATGAAATGAGGTGGAGGATAAATGCGTGGCTGAGGGACTGGTGCAGTGGGCAGGGATTCAAGTTTCTTGATCACTGGGACCTCTTTTGGGGAAGGCATGATCTGTACACAAAGGACGGGTTGCACTTGAACCCGAGGGGGACCAATATCCTGGCAGGGAGATTTGCAAAGGCTACTGGGGAGACTTTAAACTAGAAAGGCTGGGGGGAGGGACTCAGGTAGAGGGGGCTAGGGGTCAGGGTGTGGGGCAAGAGGCAGAGAAGGGAAGCACTCGGACCCAAAATGCAGGCGAGAAAGAGGAAAAAGATAATAGACAGAGAATAAGGGATGGTGGGTTTATAAAATGTGTATATTTTAATGCTAGGAGCATTGTAAGAAAGGTGGATGAACTTAGAGCCTGGATTGACACCTGGAAATATGATGTTGTGGCAATCAGTGAAACATGGTTGCAGGAGGGCTGTGATTGGAAACTAAATATTCCAGGATTTTGTTGCTTCAGGTGTGATAGAATTGGAGGGACCAGAGGTGGAGGTGTTGCATTGCTTGTCAGAGAGGATATTACAGCAGTGCTTTGGCAGGATAGATTAGAGGGCTCATCTAGGGAGGCTATTTGGGTGGAACTGAGAAGTGGGAACGGTATAGCAACACTTTTAGGGGTGTATTATAGACCGCCAAATGGGGAGCGAGAATTGGAAGAGCAAATATGTAAGGAGATAGCAGATATTAGTAGTAAGCACAAGGTAGTGATTGTGGGAGATTTCAATTTTCCAAAAATAGACTGGGAAACACATTCTGTAAATGGGCTGGATGGTTTGGAGTTTGTAAAATGTGTGCAGGATAGTTTTTTGCAGCAGTACATAGAGGTATCGACCAGAGAAGGGGCAGTGCTGGACCTCCTGTTAGGAAATGAGGCAGGACAGGTGACGGAGGTATGCGTTGGTGAGCACTTCGGGACCAGTGATCACAATACCATTAGTTTCAATATAATTATGGAGAGAGTCAGAACTGGACCTAGGGTGGAGATTTTTGATTGGAGAAAGGCTAACTTTGAGGGAATGCGTAAGGATTTAAAAGGAGTGAATTGGGACACTCTGTTTATGGGAAGGATGTAGAAGAGAAATGGAGGACATTTAAAGGGAAAATTGTAAGAGTACAGAATCTTTATGTCCCTGTTAGGGTGAAAGGAAATAGTAAAAATTGGAAAGAGCCATGGTTCAAGGGAAATTGGACACTTGTTTCGAAAAAAGAGAGATATCTAAAATAATTATAGGAGATATGGAGTAACTGAGGTGCTAGAGGAGTATAAAGAATGTAAAAAGAATCTTAAGAAAGAAATTAGGAAGGCTAAAAGAAGATATGAGGTTGCTTTGGCAAGAAAGGTGAAAGTAAATCCAAAGGGTTTCTACAGCTATATTAATAGCAAAAGGATAACGAGGGATAAAATTGGACCATTAGAGAGCCAGAATAGACAGCTATCTGCAGAGCCAAAAGAGATGGGGGAGATATTGAACAATTTCTTTTCTTCGGTATTCACCAAGGAGAAGGATATTGAACTGTGAGGTAAGGGAAAAAAGTAGAGTAGCTATGGAAACTATGAGATTCAAAGAGGAGGAAGTACTGACACTTTTGAAAAATATAAAAGTGGATAAATCTCCAGGTCCTGATAGGATATTCCCTAGGACATTGACGGAAGTTAGTGTAGAAATAGCAGGAGCTATGACAGAAATATTTCAAATGTCATTAGAAACGGGAATAGTGCCGGAGGATTGGCGTACTGCGCATGTTGTTCCATTGTTTAAAAAGGGTTCAAAGAATAAACCTAGCAATTATAGACCTATTAGTTTGACGTCAGTGGTGGGCAAATTAATGGGGTGGAAAATTGGATAAGTAAGTATGCAGATGATACTAAGATAGGTGGTGTTGCGGATAATGAAGTAGATTTTCAAAGTCTACAGAGAGATTTGGGCCATTTGGAAAAGTAGGCTGAAAGATGGCAGATGGAGTTTACTGCTGATAAGTGTGAAGTGCTACATCTTGGCAGGACAAATCAAAATAGGATGTACATGGTAAATGGTAGGGAATTGAGGAATGTTGTGGAACAGAGGGATCTAGGAATAACTGTGCATAGTTCCCTGAAGGTGGAATCGCATGTAGATGGGGTGGTAAAGAAAGCCTTTGGTGTGCTGGCCTTTATAAATCAGAGCATTGAATATAGGAGTAGGGAAGTAATGTTAAAATTGTACAAGGCATTGGTAAGACCAATTCTGGAGTATGGTGTACAATTTGGTCGCCTAATTATAGGAAGGATGTCAACAAAATAGAGAGAGTACAGAGGAGATTTACTAGAATGTTGCCTGGGATCCAGCAACTATGTTACAGAGAAAGGTTGAACAAGTTAGGTCTTTATTCTTTGGAGCGCAGAAGGTTAAGGGGGACTTGATTGAGGTCTTTAAAATGATGAAAGGGATAGACAGAGTTGACGTGGATAAGCTTTTCCCATTAAGGGTAGGGAAGATTCAAACAAGAGGGCATGACATGCGAATTAAGGGTCGGAAGTTTAGGGGTAACGTGAGGGGGAACTTCTTTACTCAGAGGGTGGTGGCTGTGTGGAATGAGCTACCAGCAGGAGTGGTGGAGGCAGGATCGATTTAAAAGTAAAGTGGATAGGTATATGGACGGGAAGGGAATGGAGGGGTATGGTCTGAGTGCAGGTAGATGGGTCTAGGGGAAAAGAAATGGTCAGCACGGACTGGAAGGGCCGAGAGGGCCTGTTTCCGTGCTGTAATTGTTATATGGTTATATGGTTATAGTCAAGATCGATCCCGGGTGTCTGGAGCTGCTTATACGTTCTCCCCGTGATAGCGTGCCTTTTTCCACCGTGCTCCGGTTTACATCCACACTCCAAAGACGTGAAGGTTTGTAGTTTAATTGGCTTCTGTAAAACTATTTGATATTTTCATCCTGGGGTTCTGATTGTCGACTGTTTTGACCCTATTTAGAAACATAGAAACATAGAAAATAGGTGCAGGAGTAGGCCATTCGGCCCTTCGAGCCTGCACCGCCATTCAATATGATCATGGCTGATCATCCAACTCAGTGTCCTGTACCTGCCTTCTCTCCATACCCCGCTGATCCCTTTAGCCACAAGGGCTACATCTAACTCCCTCTTAAATATAGCAAATGAACTGGCCTCAACTACCTTCTGTGGCAGAGAATTCCAGAGATTCAGCACTCTCTGCGTGAAAAATGTTTTTCTCATCTCGGTCCTAAAAGATTTCGCCCTTATCCTTAAACTGTGTCCTCTTGTTCTGGACTTCCCCAACATCGGGAACAATCTTCCTACATCCAGCCTGTCCAACCCCTTAAGAATTTTGTAAGTTTCTACAAGATCCCCCCCTCAATCTTCTAAATTCCAACAAGCACAAGCCAAGTCTATCCAGTCTTTCTTCATATGAAAGTCCTGACATCCCAGGAATCAGTCTGGTGAACCTTCTCTGTACTCCCTCTATGGCAAGAATGTCTTTCCTCAGATTAGGAGACCAAAACTGTACGCAATACTCCAGGTGTGGTCTCACCAAGACCCTGTACAACTGCAGTAGAACCTCCCTGCTCTTGTACTCAAATCCTTTTGCTATGAATGCCAACATACCATTCGCTTTCTTCACTGCCTGCTGCACCTGCAGGCCTACTTTCAATGACTGGTGTACCATGACACCCAGGTCTCGCTGCATCTCCCCTTTTCCTAATCGGCCACCAGATTTAGTTTAGTTTAGAGACGGAGAACGCACAAAACTCCGTAACAGACAAGCAGCTGCAGTCGGGGTTGAACCCGGGTCTCTGGCGCTGCAAGGCAGTAACTCTACCGCTGCGCCACCGTGCCGCCCCATCTTGAGTTGCTGGGTGTTTGAAGCATTCTCTGCTGTTAATTCCGTTTTTGCAGCATCTGCAGTTTTTAACGCTGCCGTTGTTTTCTCTTGCAGAAGCCGAAGAGGAAGGACTGGCATCCTCCCGACGGATTCATCCTTGGCCTCTGGACCCTCATCCTCCTGGTCTTCTTCAAGAGCTACGGCGTGAAGCACCTCAAGCATGTATTCTGAGAGGCGTTACTGAGCTGTCGACGAGAGACACATTCCTTGGTGCACTGATGCTGTAAACTCTTTCTCACTCATTCTTTTTGTGGAGTTTTTATTTAGTTTAGAAATTACGGGCCCTGGAAACAGGTCCTTCAGTCCCAGTCTCGAGACCAGACCGACCATCGTTCACCCGTTCACACTCCTTTCCACGTTACCCCATTTCCCCCCACCCAACACCCTGGCGGCAATTCACAGAGGCAATCTGAACCTCCAAGGCCTACATGTCTTTGGGATATGGGAGGAAACCAGAGCACCCGGAGAAAACCCACACGGTCACAGGGAGAATGTGCAAACTCTGCACTGACAGCACCCAAGGTCAGGACCCTAGCGCTGTGAGGTCAGGACCCTGGCGCTGTGAGGTCAGGGCCCTGGCGCTGTGAGGTCAGGACCCTAGCGCTGTGCCACTGTGACGTCCTCATCCCGATTTGTTTGCTGCTTATGAGTGTTGATGAAAGATGAAGGGAACGGTGGGTCTGAAGATGGCACTTGCTCGTCACATTTAAAGTCGGGGCAAAGGCAAAGATGACATGTGGATAGGTTCAGAGCTCCTGCTTGAAGCAGGGGACTCAGCCAACGGTCTCCCATAAGTCAGGGGGCGAAGATAGACACAGAATGCCGGAGTAACTCAGCGGGACAGACAGTTGGGGGTGAGTCTGGATTAGACAATAGACAATAGGTGTAGTAGTAGATAATGCAGCCCTTCGAGCCAGCACCGCCACTCAATGTGATCTTGGCTGATCATCCAAAATCAGTACCCCGTTCCTGCCTTCTCCCCAGATCCCCTATCTTTAAGAGCCCTATCTAGCTCTCTCTTGAAAGTATCCAGAGAATTCCACAGACTCACCACTCTCTGTGTGAAAAAGGTTTTCCTCATCTCCGTTCTAAATGGCTTACTCCTTATTCTTAAACTGTGGCCCCTGGTTCTGGACTCCCCCAACATCGGGAACATGTTTCCTGTCTCTAGCATGTCCAAACCTTTAATAATCTGATATGTTTCAATAAGATCCCCTCTCATCCGTCCAAATTCCAGAGTGTACAAGCCCAGCCGCTCCATTCTATCAACATATGATAGTCCCGCCATCCTGGGAATTAACCTGGTGAACCTACGCTGCACTCCCTCAACAGCAAGAATGTCCTTCCTCCTCGAGTTCACGGTTGAGGTGGAGAGGTGACATTGAAAGACCATCACATTTGTTATCAAAGCACATGTGGAGAAACACATCAGGCCAGGCAGCATCTGTGGAGGGAAGTGGCCAGTTTGGGTCAGGGCCTTTCATCCTGACCCGTCCTGACGGAGGGTCCCGACCCAAATCGTCATCTTTCCATTTTCCTCCACAGATACGACCTGGCTCGCTGACATCCTCCAGCAGATTGGTTGCTGCACCACATTCCAGCATCCGTTACGTCTCCATCACATTTGTTCCATTAGTTTCCACTTGGATGATGGCGAAAGAAAGAAAGCTTTGAATGTAGGCTCATAACAATTAGGTTGTGGAAATAACATACGCTCTAAAAATCGACCAGGCAACGAGGACTCCCACGCAATTTAATATCTCTTTTCATCCTCTTGAGGAGTAATTAATCAGCTTGTTGGTTCGATCCAGAACAAGGGGTCACAGTCTAAGGATAAGGGGGAATTCCTTTAGGACCGAGATGAGGAAAACATTTTTCACACAGAGAGTGGTGAGTCTCTGGAATTCTCTGCCACAGAAGGTAGTTGAGGCCAGTTCATTGGCTATATTTAAGAGGGAGTGAGATGTGGCCCTTGTGGCTAAAGGGATCAGGGGGTATGGAGAGAAGGCAGGTACGGGATACTGAGTTGGATGATCAGCCATGATCATATTGAATGGCGGTGCAGGCTCGAAGGGCCGAATGGCCTACTCCTGCACCTATTGTCTATGTTTCTATGATCTTCTACCTGTGATGTGAATCGGCATGGCCATAGTCTACATGCAATGTAAACCGGGCAACACTCGGCTTGCAGTTAGCTCCTGGGGTCCCTCCCAAGTCCGTGTCACACTCCCACAGAGATCTCTTGAGTTTGCACATTTCTGATGACAACTCAGAGGCACAGCAGGAGTTAACACATCAGCCGCTATCATTCAAGGTGGACACAAAATGCTAGAGTAACTCAGCGGGGACAGGCAGCGTCTCTGGAGAGAAGGAATGGGAGACGTTTTCGGGTCGAGACCCTTCTATCCAGAGATGCTGCCTGTGCCGCTGAGTTACTCCAGCGTTTTGTGTCTATCCTCAGTGCAAACCAGCATCTGCAGTTCCTTCCTACAGCTGCTATCATACCCCAATATTGTCCTCGCTGCACTGAGCGATTACTATAGTGTCATGGCCAACTGGTACAAAGTGGTTATAAGGTCATAAGTAATAGGAGTAGAGTTAGGCCATTCAGCCCATCAAGTCTACTCCACCATTCAATCATGGCAGATCTATCCCACCCTCCTGACCCCATTCTCCTGCCTTCTCCCCATACCCTCTGACACCCGTACTAATCAAGAATCTATCCATCTCTGCCTTAAATATATCCAATGACTTGGCCTCCGCAGGCTTCTGTGGCAAAGAATTCCACAGATTCACCGCCCTCACAATGAGTTCAACCACACTTACACTGGGGCGCAGTCAGATAAGACTTCTCCCATAACCTCTGACACCTGTGGTACTACTTTGAGGAAGAACAGGCTTCTCCCTGTATCCCGGCCAACATTCATCCCTTGAACAAAGCAATTAAAAGCCGTGATCAGCAGGACAGATATACATTTTAAAAGGGTCTTATTGTCCATAGACGTATAAACATTCACTAGAGATATGGTGTTGATCATTCCTTGGATGTCATTTAATCACCAATAAAGTTCAGTTATTGTTGGTTTCTGTTCAAATGTGCGTCATTGTAAAAGAAGGGCACTATTGCTGAAATGTGTGGGTTGGGCTGCATCTCTGGAGAGGATGATCCTTCCGGTCGAGATCCTCCTCCAGACTGATTGTAGCAGGGGGAGGAAGCTGGGGTAGAGGTGGGGTTGGAAAACGTAGCAACTATTCTGCAGTCACGGGCGTTGGAGTTGGCGGACCAGGCCGTGATGCAACATGCCAGTATCATCTCTACCGTACACCTGTAGAAGTTCAGGAGAGCACTTGTCGACATTCCCGATCGTCTCAATGTTCAAAAGGAAGCAGAGGCACTGGTGAGCTTTCGTTGTGATTGCATTAACGTGCCGGGTCCAGAACGGATCTTCACAGCTGAGCACCCCAGGAACTTGAAGCTGTTGACTCTCCCCACTGCAGTCCCGCCGATGAATTCAGGTTTGTGGTTATCGAGTCAAACAGCTTGGAAACAGACCATTCAGCCCAAGTTGCCCATGCTGACCAGGTTGCCCATATACACTAGTCCCACCTGCCCTCGTTTGACCCATATCCCTCCAAGCCTTTCCCAAGCACGCACCTGTCCAAATGCTAATTTAGTTTAGAGATACAAGCCACTCAGCCCATCGAGTCCATGCGGTCCAGTGGTCACCCATACACTCGTTCCGACAAGTTGGGGACAGCTTACAGAAGCCCATTAACCGACAAACCTGCTCGTCTCTGAAATGCGGGAGGAAACCGGAGCACCCGGAGAAAACCCACACGGTCACAGGGAGGAACATACAAACTCCGTGCAGACAGCAACCTCGGCCGGGATCGAACCTGGGTCTCTGGTGCCGTGAGGCAGCACCTCTACCTCTGTGCCACCGGGCTGCCCACTGTTCGTCGGTTTTCAAGAGAGAGAGTTAGATTTAGCTCTTAGGACGAACGGAATCAAGGGATACGGGGAATAAAGCAGGGTCAATATCAATGATCACATTGCATGGCGGTGCTGGATCGAAGGGGCAAATGGCCTACTCCTGCACCTATTTTCTATGTTTCCATGCTGTACACCTCTCTAAAACTCTCTGAATAAAGCAGTTTCTAGGTTTACCTCTGCAGCAGAAATTGATGCGAAGGTAGATTAATGGATGTGTAATTTAACTCGACAGAAACAATAGACAATAAACAATAGGTGCAGGAGTGGGCCATTCGGCCCTTCGAGCCAGCACCGCCCTTCAATGTGATCATGGCTGATCATCCCCAATCAGTACCCTGTTCCTGCCTTCTCCCCATATCCCCTGACTCCGCTATTTTTAAGAGCCCTACCTAGCTCTCTCTTGAAAGCATCTAGAGAACCGGCCTCCACCGCCCTCTGAGGCAGAGAAACATTGGGTGAAATCGATTTAATAGTCAACTGATAAGATGTAGTTTACACCCTGGGTGAACAAATGTAAGCACGCTCTCTGAGCTCACCGCACCACTCTGTATTTTCTGCTGCTTCAAATCCTTCTCTCAGCGCGCGCAGTGTCCCGCAGCGATGCATGCCATGCACCTGAAACTCATCTTTCCCCATCACTCCTCTTGCTCATCTCCTGCCTATTCCTCTCTTGACAATGCAGAGACAACAACCTGGCTGCACAACACCCGGCTCGAGATCTAACTATTCCTTTGGTTTATGTTTCATTCGCAAGGGGAAGAAGAAGACTTGCCAATTCTTCATTTCAACGGCCAGATGCGGGGAAACATGAGGGGGGGAGGGAACCTCATAGAAACGTACAGAATCGTGAAAGGCTTGGATAGAGTCGGTGTGGAGAGAATGTTAGCATTAGTGGGAGAGTCTAGGACTAGAGGTCACAGCCTCATAATTAAAGGACGTTCTTTTAGGAAGGAGATGAGAAATTTCTTTAGTCAGAGGCTGGAGAGTCTGTGGAATTCTTTGCCACAGAAGGCTGTGGAGGCCAAGTCAATGGATAATTTTAAGGCAGAGATAGATAGAGTCTTGATTAGTACAGGTGTCAGAAGTTATGGGAAGAAGGCAGGAGAATGGGGTTAGGAGGGAGAGATAGATCAGCTATGATTGAATGACGGAGTAGACTTGATGGGCCGAATGGCCTAATTCTACTCCTGGCACTTATGACCTTATGAACATTTTCGCAGCTGTCAAGGGTGATGGTGCCGTTAGAATGATAGAAACATAGAAAATAGGTGCAGGAGTAGGCCTTTCGGCCCTTCGAGCCTGCACTGCCATTCAATATGATCATGGCTGATCATCCAACTCAGTATCCCCTGTACCTGCCTTCTCTCCATACCCCCTGATCCCTTTAGCCACAGGGGCCACATCTAACTCCCTCTTAAATATAGCCAATGAAGTGGCCTCAACTACCTTCTGTGGCAGAGAAATGTTGGGGTATAGATGTTGGGGTCACAGTGTTTGTGACGCTGTGTGGATTTGCAGAGCAACATTCAAATGAAGGAAATAGTAAGATTAAATGAGAACTTACCAGTTCGAAGTTTGATCTGTATTTTATGAGGATTTACGATGAGGGATTACGTGAAGACCCCGTCCAGCACGCATGCGCGACATTTCTTCAAAGCAGCGTTGTGGATTCACAGAAAAACACAAACAATTGAAATAAATATAGTAAAGAAAAAAATAAGAACTTAATTACCAGTTGATCTGTATAATAGAGGGTGGGAGCGGAGGGCACGTAATCCCTCATCGTAAACTCCTCATAAAAATACAGATCAAACTTCGAACTGGTAAGTTCTCATTTAATCTTACTATTTTACTTTGGAGTCACGTGAGTGACTACGTGAAGACTTCAAAGCTCTGTGAATCCGAACCGTGAACCAGCTCATTCTTCACTCACTGCCTGAAGACCTTAGAGGGAGGAAGCATGTTATTACAATCAACAATAACCTGTTTGTGAAAAATAAAGGTTTATTAATGATAACAAAAAACAGAGAGCTCCCCGGCTTAAATTAAATATTAGCTGCAGACTCTAAAATTCTGTCTGCAAATGTAGCAGGTTCCGCCAGCGGCTTATTATAAAACCTTTGGAAAGTTCTCTCCGAGGACCATCCTGCTCTGGCCAGAATATGGTCCATAGGCACATCCATTCGCCTAGCCGCCGACGTAGATGCAGCCCTGGTGGAATGAGATTTGTAAACATTAGTATCGACTCCCGCGGATTTAAGCACCTGTTTGAGCCATCTTGAAATGGTTTGGCTCATCACCTGACCATGAGGCTTCTTGTGGCTTATCCATAAGGCTTTTTCTCTCCCTCTTAAGTTATATGTTGTGTCTATGTAATTGGCGAGACGGGTCTTTGGCACACAACCGTGGGTCAGGTGAATATGCCCGGAACTCCATTACTGGAGGCGTGGTACCTGGTCTAGTTTGTTTGACCAGTCCCTGAATGTGAAATGTGATACAGTCCAATGACTCTGTCATGCTGTCCAGCCGCAGAAGGTGGAGGGACTGTACCCTTTGAGCTGACACTAGTGCCATGAGCATGACTGATTTCAGTGTAAGTTGTTCCAGCGTGAGTGACCTGGGTGGTGGCCATCCCCTAAGGTATGTCAGTACAATGCTGACATCCCAGATCTGAGTGTACCTAGGCCTAGGGGAATTGGTGTTAAAAATGCCCCTCATGATTTTGACCACTAGTGGATGGGACCCCAAAGTCAGTTGTCCTGCTGCTGGAACCAAATAAGCTGACAACGCACTCCTGGCTGTATTAATGGCGCTGTAGCTGAGTCCTTCCCGATGTAATCCAACCAGAAACTCCACAACACTGGTGGCTGTAGCTGTAGTGTAGGTAGTTCCTGTTTTGGAGCAATACCGTTCCCATTTTCTTATGTTGGTCAGGTATTGTCTCCTGGTGGACTCCCGGTGGGATGCGGTCATCATGTTGATGGCGTCCTCAGACAGTCCCAGGCCCAGTAGAGGTCTTTTTAGAATCTGCAAGCCAGGAGATTGACTCTGTCATGGCACGGGTGACTAATGCCTGACACTGGGTGGATTAATAACTCTCGACTGCTGGGGAATTCCAACTGTGTTTCAACAGCCATGTCGAGGGCCACTGGGAACCATGGCTGTGTAGGCCAGTCGGGTATTATCAAGATTCCTGAAGCGGAATCCAATTGAATCTTGCGCAATACCCGACTAATGAGGCAGAAGGGAGGAAAAGCATAAAAGAACATTTTCCCCCAATGCAGCGAGAATGCATCAACTGCTGCTGCCTCAGGGTCTGGTTTCCCAAGCGACATACGTTGGTACCTGGTGATTCAGCCTGGATGCAAATAGATCGATATCTGGTGTGCCATATTGCTTTGTAATTTCAGCAAATATTTTGGGATTTAACATCCATTCGATGTTATCATTGAATCTGCGTGACCTGGTGTCTGCCACTATATTTTGCTTACCTGGTAGGTAAGTTGCTGATAACCAAATATGTCTTTCAACACACCATTGCCAGATTAGGTTGGCCAAATTGTCACACGATATCGACTTTACACCACCCATGTGGTTGATATAAGCCACCACCGTGGTTATTATCTAATTGCAACCGGACATGTGCATGATGCGTATTAGATGAATATGCTTTTAACCCATAAAACGCACGCAACATTTCTAAGTAGTTGATGCCCCGTGTCTGTAGGCAAGATGATTCAAATTTAGTCCATCTGCCCCCCTGTGCTGGATTGCATGTTAGTTGCTCCCCAGCCCAAAGCACTGGCATCCGTTTGAATGGTTAATACTGGGTTGGTGATTATTATGGGACTGGAGCTGAGCCTTACGTTCCTTACCCACCATTGTAACTCTGGAATGGATTCAGCAGTTAAACTCATAGCTCGGTCAAAGTGACCTGAGTTTTTGCTTTAGTGCATGCACGTTTGCTCTTTGCAAATTTTGATAGTGCAAAGGCCCAAATTGTACAGCTGGAAAGGCTACTACCATTTTGCCAATAACTCTAGCTACCTCCCGTATGGGTTGGCTGATGTTTTTATTCATGAGTTTGTTGCATGATAGTGCCAATTCTGATGCTTTCCCCTTCGGCAGAGTTACAATCATGCGAACAGTATCAATCGTAAATCCAAGATAGTCCATGGCAGTGGACGGTGTAAAATTGGATTTATCTGGATGTATGACAAACCCCAAAGTTTCAAACAAACGTTTGGTGGCTGCTACTGCCAAAATGGCTGTCTCCAAGGTTTTCCCTACTATTAAAATGTCGTCTAAATACGCCATGACTATATGCTTTTGTTTCCTCAATATGCCAAGGCAGGTTTTTAAGATTTTAGTGAACAGCCTTGGAGCGGAGGTTAGCCCATTTTGGTAAGGCTTTAAATTGCCATAGCTGTTTCATCCAGATAAATTTTAAATATTTACGATGCTCCTTGTGTATGGGTACTGAGTAGTAGGCATCTTTTAAATCAATGCTTGCTAGAAAGTACCCTCTAGAAACCAATAGTCTGGCTGTTTCAAAAGTATCCATCTTGAAATGTATATACCTGACAGACTTGTTTAAAGTAGTTAAGTCAATGATGATGCGACGTCCACCATCTTTTTTGATTTTAGTGAAAATATTAGACACAAATTCCAAAGGTTCATGTTTTGTTCTTTCAATGACACCTTTTGCTTGTAACCTCATCATCAGTTCAGCTTGACCCTCTTGTTTCTCTTTGACTGAGAGGGTGAATACCCTTTTGGGTATATGCTGAACTGGTGGAATGTTTTCATGAACAAAGTCAATTTTGTAGCCATGAACGCTGCTGAGTATATACTTGTCATTAGTGATGGATTCCCATGCATCCAAAAACAAGTGCAATCTCCCCCTGTTAGTATAGAGCCCCTACTGCTCATATGCTGAGAGGAACCAGACCCACCTACCTCCATGGTTATTGGTGCTTCTTCTTCTGCCTCTTCGCTGGGCGATGAGGCGTCTGCTGGGCTGTAGAGGGTTGATGTTGATGTTGATGTTGTTGGGGGGGTGGCGCATTTTCCATGGGGTCCGCTCTAGGCCCTGGCCTAAAAAAGGCTTACGGGGAATGGTTGCGGACCCCGAGCTTTCACCAGTCCCATA
>CM069140.1:73816550-73859050 GCA_035221665.1 Okamejei kenojei | reverse complement strand
CCATATCTTGTCGATATTAAAAGCACTTGCAGCGCTGAAAACTGTTGCTGGATTAATTTATCTAACAACCAGTGCCTTAATTAGCCATCATATTTGCACAAATGATTTATTTGTTTCGCGTTGTAATATTGGAAATAGTTATTTTACGCAGTCAGCTGGAGTGCAGTTGTGCCCTATATATTCACAGCATCTACCCATTGCTATTCTGTGTTTAATTGAGTGCTCTAGTCAGACCGTGCTAAAGGCATCACCCACTAAATATTACATTTATAGATCTCTGCTATCTAAAGAGGATCTAAAAGTGTTTTTTTTTTAAATGTTGAAATTAAAACAGAAAATGCTGCAAGCGCACAGCGGGTCAGGCAACATCTGTTGAAAAGGGGACAATTAATATATTTTAAGAAGGGCAACAGGGACAACAAACCAGGGGACTATAGTCAAGTCACTTTTATTTCTATAGCACATTTAAAAAACAACTCTCGTTGGCCAGAGTGCTTTACATTGGTATAAGAATAGTATAACAAACAACAGTGGTTCATAGATTAAATACAAACTTCACTACATACATATAGCCCTCGCTCAGAGGACGTCAAGAAAGGCTTGGGAGTAGAGATGAGTTTTTAGTCTCGACTTAAAGGAGTCGATGGAGGGGGCAGTTCTGATGGGAAGAGGGATGCTGTTCCACAGTCTAGGAGCTGCAACCGCAAAGGCGCGGTCGGTCGCCCCTGAGCTTATGCCTAGACCGCGGGATGTTCAGTAACCCCAAGTCGGCCGATCTGAGGGACCCGGAGGTGGTGTGGTGGGTGAGCAGACTTTCAATGTAGGTGGGGGCAAGCCCATTGAGGGCTTTGTAGACATGAAGGAGGATCTTGAAATTTATTCGGAACTACTGGTGAGCCTGACATCATTGGAAGGGAAATTGGTTTAGTTTAGTTTAGAGATACAGCATGGAAACAGGCACCGAGTCCCGGCGCTGACCGGCGATCCCCGCACACTCAAAGCCCTGCCCCACTGTACGAGGTAATTCAAGAGCTCTCCCGAGTTTAAAAAAAAATCAAACTCGTGGTAAGCACGTAGAATGTACGTAGCGGGTACGTCGGAGCTCGGGACGTCTCCTAGCGGCTCGTAACGCTAACGGCAGGTACTTGGGTAAACGCGGTAAGCTCGGGAAGACTCGTGAAGATTTTTCAACATTTTATGTCCCCGAGTACCTACGAGCGGCCATTACCGTAAATCTCCGAGTTGGAATCCTGACAAAACTAGGCAGAACTCTTGCATGAACTCGTACAGTGGGACGGGGCTTTGACACTATCCTACACACACTGGGGACAATTTACAATTATACCGAAGCCAGTTAACCTACAAACCTGCCCGCCTTTGGAATGTGGGAGGAAAGCGGAAATTCCAGCGGAGAATACCCACGCGGGTAACGGGGAGAAGGCGCAAACTCCATACAGGCAGGAACTTCGGAGTCACGTGAGTGACTACGTGAAGACCCCGACAGCACGCATGCACGACATATCGTCGAACGCATTGCGGAAGCGACAGTCAGGAGGAAGCGCCGCTCCTCCAGCGTAAGTTTAAAAAACTTACTGAAGGTAAGACTTACCATTCTGGTGAGCGTGGCGACTGGGTGTGTTTGTTTTTCAGACGGAACACTATGGAGTCGCGCAAATCGAGGAGAGCAGCGGCAAAAACCGCTGCTGTGGAAAGCAGCCAGCAGCGTGCCGTCTCTCCAGAGCTGCAGGCGCTGCCAGCAGTTCCCGACTTCCCGCCGCTACAGTCCGAAGGTACGCTGCGGCCCGGCGGCAAAGCCACCCGGAAGTCGAACACGACCGTTGACTCAGCTGGGTCCGGACCTGAAGACACCCCCTTCACGGACAGCGACGGGGGGCGTCTTTCCCCAGATTGTGGAGTGGATGGTGGAGCAGTTGCTCCAGCGTGACCTGCTTATGCAGGGGCAGAGTCACGGTGGGTCTCCTCGCAAACCCACGGCAGGATCCTTTAAAGGACTGCCAAATGCCTCACCCTCTTCGGAGGGGAGCATTAGGGGTCAGAGCTGGGCTGACCCTGAAGAAGGGGCAATGGCTGAACAGTCGACTGTGTTAGGGGTGCCAGAAGAACTGCTGGGCATGGCAAATAAACATGCTGTGCCAACACAGAAAGCACTGCCTATACACCCAAAGCTGGCAGCCAGCATCAATTACATGGCTACAAACCAGCTGCAGGAGCAAGCCATAAACTCTACAGCTGAAAAATACCTCGCTCCAGAGAACTGCATTTCTCTCAATGTACCAGCAGTCAACAACATGAGCCCATCTATAAGGAGCCAGGAGGTGAAGCTCCAGAGAATCCTTAAACTGCTGGCTGCAGGGATCACAGCAGTGACGAGGACAGCTGATGGGGTGGATTTGCCAGAAGAGCTACAAGATGCTCCAGCATTACTGTGTAATACTCAGTTCGAGATTAACAGTTTCAGGAAGAGCATCATTAAGACTGCACTTAATCCCAAATTTGCGGGATTATGCAGGACCAGTAGCATTCAGCCGCCAAATTTGCTGTTTGGGGACAACCTTCCGAAGCAGGTGAAAGACCTGGATGAAGAGGCCAAGGCTATAGGCCTGATCAGGTTGCCAAACACCTCTAAATCCCACTATCAACAGCGGCAGCACCCCTACACAACCACCAGACATCGGTACGATGAAAGAACACCTGGTGGTGAAAGCTCGAGGGCCGGTCAACCTGCACAGCGGTCATTTTTAGGCCATGGCCCAACCCGGCCTTCCTGGAAAATGTGCCAACCCCACAACGCAGCAACACAACACCAGAAGAAACAAGGGCAGAGACAACCAGGCACATGCCGTGAGTAATTATTCAGGGTAGGCAGTCAGCTGGCTTTTAAAAAAAAACTTAAACCGCGCATGCGCAGATTGTTCTCTTCGTAAAAAATAAGTAACAATTCAATTTTACCAAGGCTTCTCAATCTCCTTCATTTTCTAATCACTGAATGGGTGGGGGACGGAGGATGAAGGCAGGTGGAGAGATGGTGGGAAAAACGGGAGCACACCGGGATGTTGAATCAGTTGTCATCTTATTGAATGACAATACTAATTCAAGGGTCCATTTGGAGGGAGAGTTCCTTTCACAGCGTGTGGAGAGTCTGTGCCAGGGGTTAATGATGCGGGGAGGGCAGGAGTGTTGAAAAGGAGGGGGGTCAGAGATCATATCAGTAACTCACTCACCGCTGCCGCAGCGCTCCGGGCACGGACAGCAGAACTGGCCGCCACTTCCGAGGATAGAAGCAGCTCGGGTGCGAGCGGCCGCCGGGACCCGACAACAGAACCGGCTGTCACTTCAGCGCCTTCTGCCGGCCCGCTCACCTCTGGCAGTGCTCTCCGTCTGAACATCTCTCACCTGCCGCTCGCCGGCTTCGCTCGTGTCAACCGCATCCCGCAAATCCTTAAATTCCCACAGCTGAGTAACCTCAACTGGTCCCGTGAACGCGCTGTCAGAATTTAAAAGATTTGCGGGATGCCGGCCGGCGAGCGGTAGATAGAGATGTTCAGACGGAGAGCACAGCCAGAGGAGACGGGGACTAGCAGACGGGGCTGAGGTGGCTGAAGTGGCAGGGTCCCGGCGGCCGCTCAAAGTCAGTCACCCGAGCTCCTTCCTTCTTGAAGTGGCGGCCAGTTCTGCTGTCCGTGCCCGGAGTGCTGCGGCAGCCACTCCCCGGGCCACAATAAAACCATATAGCAGTTACATCACGGAAACAGGCCATCTCCGCCCTTTACTCCGTGCCGAACACTTACTCTCACCTAGTCCCATTTACCTGCATTCATAGCGGAGTGTGGCAAGTGGGTTACTGACCTCGAACCTCTCCTTCACAACGCCAGACTCCCCAAACACTGTGAACGGAGCTCTCCCCCCCACCCCGGGAAATACAGTATTTATAAAAAATTAAGCACCAAGAAATGCACTTACCACGTTATTGGTAGATTAATTCCATTCTTCACTCTTTGTTTCCTGAGAAACTATTAAAATAATGGCAATCCATATTCGAAAATCCAGCCAAGAAAACTCGCGCTGGGCCTGTGCAGTAGAATTTCTGCTGCCTTTAGCTTCCCTTGAAACTGACGGCTCAGGCAGCGCTGACGGCCCGTGGGCTTGCACAGACCTTCCCGTGTTACAAGCGCTGCGGATGAAAGGCATGGAGAATTATGCCTACCTAAGAGATCCATCTCTTAGAGAGGCATAATTCTCCCATGCCTTTACTATTTATATTTAACAATTGCCATTTCATAATTTTAGTCAGGGTAGGCAGTGCCTACCTTGCCTACCTGACGGCACGTGCCTGGAGACAACCCACACAACGCCGGCGGTAACCATGGAGGTAGGTGGGTCTGGTTGCCTCAAAAACATTGCATGTTTAGATTCATCAAAAGTTGGTGGATGGTTGTACTTGTTTCATCATGTGTGGAGCACCTTTACCTCTGATCCTTATATACTCGGAAGTATTCAGGGTTACAAAGTTGAATTTGTATACGAACTCCTGATCCCAGTTCAGCATACGCCTAGCCGGAAGTTCATACTTTCACAAAAAGAGAGAACATCAGGCCATGCTGAACTGTTGAGATTAAACAAAAAAGGGGTAATTGAGAAGACAATCAGAGAATCTCAACAGTTCGTATCTAATATATTTGCAAAAAATATAAAGGATGGCGGTTGCCACATCATTATAGATTTGACCGAACTAAACACTTCCGTTCAGTATGCCCATTTGAAAATGGACACGTTTGTCACAGCCAAACAGCTAATTTCTGATAGGTACTACATGGCTTGCATCGATCTTAAAGATGCATACTATTCAGTACCAATACACAAGGATCATCGTAAATACCTGAAATTTGTCTGGATGGGACAGCTATGGCAGTATAAGGCCTTACCCAATGGGTTGTCATCAGCACCCAGGCTGTTTACTAAATTATTAAAACCAGCTTTAGCATACTTAAGGAAACATAACCATATCGTCATGGCTTACCTTGATGATATTCTCATTGTAGGTGAGAATTTGGAGATGGCTACATTGGCAGTATCAGCCACAAAACATCTTTTTTCAAAAGCTGGGATTTATCATACATCCAGATAAATCAAAATTGGAACCCTCCACTACCATGGATTATTTGGGGTTCACTATTGACTCTGTTCATATGTCTATCACCTTGCCACCAAACAAAGTGACAGACTTGATGGGAGCATGCAAAAGCCTCACTGGCATCAGGGAACCATCCATTCGGCAAGTAGCCAGAGTGATTGGGAAATTAGTGGCTGCGTTCCCAGCAGCACAATTTGGACCTCTCCATTATCAAAATCTGCAAAGAGCAAAAATTTCAGCTCTCAAAAATCATGCAGGCCATTTCGATGGGCCTATGAAACTGCCAGGGAAAACAAAATCAGAATTAAACTGGTGGATAGAAAATGCTCAGCATTGTTCTAACCCCATCACTATCATGAATCCCTTGGTTACATTACAAACTGGTGCCAGTGCTAAAGGTTGGGGAGCAACCAATACCACCACAAGTTGTGGTGGCAGATGGAGTGCACAGGAATTAACCCTGTTTAAAGCACTAGGGATTAATTATCTAGAAATGCTGGGAGCATTTCATGGACTCAGGTCCTACTGCTCAGATATGCACCACTTGCATGTACGGTTACAAATTTATAATACCACAGTGGTGGTCTATATTAATCATATGGGTGGAATAAAGTCGATATCATGTGATGAATTGGCTAATAATATCTGGCACTGGTGTCTGGAAGGAGAGATTTGGATTTCAGCCACTTGCCTTCCAGGTAAGCTAAATACCGTGGCAGACACCAGATCACGTAAATTCAACGACAACATTGAATGGATGTTGGATCGGAAAGTGTTTACAGATATTATAGAACGGTATGGGACACCAGATATCGACCTTTTTGCATCCAGACTTAATCACCAACTTCCAACATATGTTGCTTGGGAACCAGACCCAGGGGCAGCAGCGATGGACGCTTTCTCGCTGCATTGGGGGGATTTGTTTTGCTATGTATTTCCCCCCTTCTGCCTCATCAGTCGGGTCTTACAAAAAATTAAACAAGACTCCGCAACGGGTATTTTGGTTGTTCCCGACTGGCCTACCCAACCATGGTTCCCAGCAGTACAAAAGATGGCCTCAGAACCCTGCATCCGGATCAACAAACGGCCGAGTTTGTTGGTACACCTCGTTGACAGGGGAAAGTCATCCGTGCCATGACCGCATGAACTTGTTGATTTGCAGATTCTGAACAGGCCATTCCTGGGATACGGACTCTCCGATAGGACGATCAATGCCATCTCAGCGTCGTGCAGGGAGTCCACGAGGAAACAGTACCTGACATATGTCAGGAAATGGGAAGTGTTCTGCATCCCTACTCCTTTAACACTACATATGACTCAACCACCATCACTGAAGTGCTGGAGTTTCTGGCCACCCTTCATTTCGATGAAGGATTGAGTTACAGTGCCTTTAATTGTGCAAGGAGTGCCCTATCTAATTATCTGGGCAGAGGGAGCGATCACCTGGCTATAGGATCACACCCACTAGTATCCAAACTAATGAGGGGTATATTTAACTCCAATCCCCCCCGGCCCAGATACACCCATACATGGGACATAGGCATAGTATTAACTATGTTACGAGGATGGACACCCATATCGGGCTCACTCTGGACAAACTAACATACAAGATGGTAATGATAATGGCACTTGTAACAGCACAACGGGTCCAGTCCTTACACAAGCTAAATATGGACGCCATGTATGTCACTAATGGGAAGATAACCTTTCTAATACAGGGGTTACTCAAACACAACCGACCCAGTTCCTCTGGCCAAAATTAGAGTTTTTGGCCTATCCTGCAGATAGGCTCTGCATTGTGACACATATTTTGCAATATATAGAAGTCACTAAGACTCTTAGCGGCACGGAGAGAGCTCTACTCATAAGCCATAAACGCCCTCACCATAAGGTCACAGTGCAAACCATATCCAGATGGTTAAGGGTGGTATTAGATGCAGCGGGGGTGGATACTAATGTTTTCAAATCTCACTCCACCAGGGCTGCATCTACATCGGCGGCAAGGATGATGGAAGTTCCTTTGGACCACATCCTTGCCACAGCGGGTTGGAGCAATGAACAAACTTTTCAACGCTTTTATAATAAACCTGTGGCCGCTCCTGACACGTTTGCAGGAACATTTTGAGTTCTGTACAATAAATTACCCAATGTGGGGCATATTGTTTTAGGTATGAATAAATACCTTCTTTTGTTTTTCAGCACAGTGTCATGACTCCATTTCCTAGCATGGCAGTGTGTGAGCATGGACTCGTTCCAGGGCATGAAATCACAGAGCTTTGAAATCTTCACGTAGTCACTCACGTGACTCTGAAGTAAAATAGTAAGATTAAATGAGAAATTACCAGTTTGAAGTTTGATTTTTATTTTATGAGGAGTTACGATGAGGGATTACGTGCCCTCCGCTCCCAAAACCCTCTATTATAAAGTTCAACTGGTATGGAAGTTCTCTCTTATCTTACTATATTAGTCTACTCTGGTATCTGTGATTTCACACCACTGCTTTGAAGAATGTCGCGCATGCGTGCTGGCGGGGTCTTCACGTAATCCCTCATCGTAAATCCTCATAAAATAAAGATCAAACATCAAACTGGTAAGTTCTCATTTAATCTTACTATTAATTTGGTAAATGCCAGGACCCGGAAGTGCACTGCTGTACAGTACGTTGGTACCTTGGGGGTCTATAGCTCCCTGAAAGTGACAATACAACTGGATAGTGGTGTCGATCCATCACTATTAGCTGATTTGATCCATGTCTGGTTTTACTGTTGTACACCCGATCCGTAATCCAGTTTGGGTTTCCACTACGTTATCCAGTGTGCAGGTTCGGCTATTCTTCAGATTCATCTAGGAGCTTGAACCTACATGTGTATTTACTCTATGTGTTCTGCTAATAAAGAACTTAGATACGAAGCTGAACGACTCTGCGTTTATACATCTTCGTACAAGTGGGGTATAGAAGGCATGCAATGTCACTGTATGTCATATTGTCACTTGCGGGCGGAGCACCAAGGCAAATTCCTTGTATGTGAATACTTGGCCAATAAACGTATTCACTCATTCATTCATTCAAAATACAGCGTCTCTCAACCCGAAACATCACCCATTCAGTTTCTCCGGACATGCTGTCTGTCCCGCTGAGTTACTCCGGCGTTTTGTGAGTTCGGCGTAAGCCAACATCTGCAGCTCCTTCTTACACATCCAAATTACATGTCTTCACCGGGAACGTCTTCTTCTTTTGAATGCTTTTTGTTTGTGTAAGCATGTTAAGAGCATGTAAGCATATAAAGAGCTGTACAGACACGGTTTGGTGTTCAAAGTCAGCTTTAATCATCAAACGTTGTGGTGCCCAGAACATAACGCAGTTAGTTCATCTCTGCCACCAGCGCAACTACGTAAGATGGCAAGTGAGCGTTAATATAAAGTGTATAGTAAGGTGGAGTTAATGTTAATGCATGACTCTGATTGGTCCGCATACAATGACCAATCTACAGTTTGGTTATTAAATGTTATATTGAGTACCCTGCCTACAAACCCGCTATGCTGCCACTACAAGTAAGAATTTCATTGTTCCAGCTCAGTGCCGAAGGCAATAAAACACTCTTGACTCTTGGAACTGATGTATAACATGGAAGGGAAATCTGTTCATGGAGTTCCCTGGTGCCCGGCATCCTTCTCCCACATGGTTGGGGTCACAAATAAGGAAGGTGCTGTCTCGTCTTCAACCGTGTGGTGGTGCAGCGGCAAGAGCGTCAGGCTCGATCCTGACTACGGGCGCTGTCTGCACAGAGTCTGCACGTTCTCCCCGTGACCACGTGGGCTTTCCCTGGTTTCGATATCAGTATCAATATCAGTTTCCGTCGTCACTTGCACACAGAGTGCAAGTGAAATGAATTTGTCACATTCCTCCCACATCCCTCTACAAAGGTGTGCCAGTTTGTAGAGGGATCAGTGGTGAGACCACTGTTGTTTGAAATATGTATCGATTTGGTCGTCCGATTCATAAATTTTTTGCGAAGACACGAGAAATGGTGTGGACAGTGCGGAAGACTGTAGCGTGTAGGTCAGTTGGACGTTTGGACGTGGAGTGCAGAAAGGAACTGCAGGTGCTGGTTTATACCGAAGACAGTCACAAAGTGCTGGAGTAACCCAGCGGGCCGGGCAGCATCTCTGGAGAAAGGACGGGTCCTGACCCGAAATGTCACGCCTTTTTCTCCAAAGATGCTGCCTGAGCCGCTGAGTTACTCCAAAGTGTGAGATAATGTACGTTGGGATATCGAATACAAGAGAGAATTGGCCTCTGTAATTTACCCCTAGAGTGTAGGACAGAACTAGTGTACAGGGTGATCGCTGGTCAGCGCAGACTCGGTGAGTCGAAGGGCCGTTTCCACGACGTACCTCTAAACTAAACTAAACTAAACTTAAACTAAATTACGGGAGGCACGGTGGCACAGCGGTAGAGTTGCTGCCTTACAGTGCAAGAGGCCAGGGTTCGATTCTGACTATGGGCGCTTGTCTATAAGCAGTTCTCCCCGTGACCACGTGGGTTTTCTCTGCACTCCAAAGACGTAGAGATTTGTAGGTTAAATTGACTTGGTACTAATGTAAAATTGCCCCTAGTGTGTGCAGGATAGTGTTGAAGTGCGGGGATCGCTGGTCGGCGCAGACGGTGGGCCGAACGGCCTGTTTCCGTGCTGCATCTCTAAACTAAACTAAACTACAGCATTGGAGAATCAGTCTAGATTTTGCACTCGGGCTTCAGGAGAGGTGGACTTGAACCCACGGTCTTTCTTTTCTCTGCACATCTCGTATGCGTACAGTATGTGACGAATAAACTTGACTTGACCTGACTTTTGTCTCAGGAACAAAACAGTCACTGCTGGAGAGAATCTAGTGAATGGCTTGCCAACAAGGGGGGGGGGGGGGGGTGCGTTTTCAGGAGAGTTTTATCAGAGTAATGGAGCATAGCAAGATGGAGAAGATTATGGAGGATCACGGATGAGCAGTGACTGAAGGATCTATGGAGGGGTGACGGGCGAGTCACGTCTGTCGCTCGCTACTGAAAGGGAAGTTGTACACGGCTACTTATTTGAAAGATTGACTTTTCGTTTTCAAAATAAATTGCTTTGCTGTGGATTTCTATCAGCTGGTCATAAGGTGATCTACGAAATCCAGATGTTTTAAGATTTATATTATTTCTTCTTGCCCAGTATTTTCAGCGGTCAAGTTGTTATCTCATGCTGGGATTTGCACAGAAGCGGAAGTGCCCAAATATCCGATCCATTCTTTTTTTTAAGAGAGACAGCGCGGAAACAGGCCCTTTGTCCCACCAAGTCCGCGCCCACCTCCCCGACCCTGGCACTATCCTACACACTAATAGGGACAATGTACAATTCACAGAAGCCAATTAACCTACAAACCCGTCTTTGAAGTGTGGGGGGAGATCGGTGCACCTGGAGCAAACCCACGCAGGTCACAGGGAGAAATTCCGTACAGACAACACCCGTGGTCAGGATCGAACCCGGGTCTCTGGCGCTGTAAGGCAGCAACTCTACCGCTGCGCCACTGATTCCTGGCTGGGGAACCCACTGTTTGCAGAAAGTACGATTTAATAGGCAGAAACAATGGAGAGCGAATGCTGGTTAATACACAAAAGGACACAGAGTGCTGGAGTTACGCAGTAGGTCAGGCGGCGATCCCGGAGAGCATAGATAGGTAACGTTATCGGTCGAGACACTTTGGACTTTAGAGATGCAGCGTGGAAACAGGGCCTTCACCCCACCGAGTCCGCTCCGGACAGCCAGGGACAATTTACAATTGTTTTTTACCAAAGCCAATTAACCTACAAACCTGTAAGTCTTTGGAGTGTGGGAGAAAACCGGAGCAGCCAGAAAACGCCTGAGAAAACTCGGGAAAGGGGATGACAGGACAAAACGTGACAAGTAATAGATGGACAGAGGCAAGGGCGTTCTTGGATAGGCAGATTGTTGGAACAAAGGCCAGAGATAAGAGTGCGGGGGGTGTGGGGTGGGGGTTGGGGGGTGGGGGTGCGGGGGTGGGGGGTGGGGGTGGTGGTGCGGGGGGTGGGGGGTGTGGGGTGTGGGGTGGAGGGGTGGTGGTGCGGGGGGTGGGGGTGCGGGGGGTGGGGGTGTGGGGTGGGGGTTGGGGGGTGGGGGGGGGGGGGTGGGGGTGTGGGGGGGGGTGGGGGTTGGGGGTGTGGGGTGTGGGTTGTGGGTGCGGGTGTGGGGTGGGGGGTGGAGGTGCGGGGGGTGGGGGTGTGGGGGGTGGGGGGTGGGGGGTGGGGGTGGGGGGGGTGGGGGGTGGGGTGTGGGGTGGGGGATGGGGGGTGTGGGGTGGGAGGATTAGCTGGGAGTCCTGGTCGGGCACAGAGGAGAGAAGAGGGGGGGGGGGTGGTGGAGAGTATGGGGGTGTGTTTGGGGGAAGTTTAGTGGGAGGTTACCTATAATTGGAGAATGCGATGTGCAGAGGTACAGTTTTCTTCATCGTGCGTAGATGTTGTGCAGTGATTGACGATTCAGGGGTTTGGTTCAGGACATAGTTTGACTTGTTCCCTCTGTAATCTTCCTGTTATCCAGTGCATTATGGATCAGCAATAATTGCGCCTTCTTATAACATGTTAATTGTCAGCTGGGATGTAAATGCTTAATTGGGGTCAGTGCGTTCAGCTCCCACAGCAATGCGCACGGATCACAGCCACTCTTGTAGCCAGCGGCTGCCGGTGGCCATTTCAAGCACAGCGGTAGCATTTCCAAGCAGCATTGGTAGAGCTGCTGCCTCACCCCGCGCCGGAGATCCCGGTTCGATCCTGACGATGGGTGCTGTCTTTATGGAATTTGTACATTCTCCCCATGTCCGCATGGGTTTTCTCCGGGTGCTCTGGTTTACCCCCCCCCACACACACACACTCCAAAGACGTGCAGGTTTGCGGATTAAATGGCTTTGGTAAAAATTATAAATTGTCCCAAGTGTGCAGGATAGGGCTAGTGGGCGGGGATCGCTGGTCAGCGTGGTCTCGGTGGGCTGTAGGGCCTCTTCCCCTGCTGTACCTTTAAACTAAACCAAACTATACTAAACTAAATTATGCTTCAGGCCTTCCCGAGGCAGCATGCGGTATAAATGGAGTCAATACTAGGGATGTTTAAGAAGGAACTGTAGATGCTGGAAAATCGAAAGTAGACAAAAATGCTGGAGAAACTCAGCGGGTGAGGCAGCATCTATGGAGCGAAGGAAATAGGCAATGTTTCGGGTCGAGACCCTTCTTTAGACTGATGTGAGGCGGGGGGGGTCAGGAACCTTTTCTTCTTCCCACCCCCCCCCCCCCCACCCTCACACCAGTCTGAGGAAGCATGCAGGTACAGCAGGCAGTGAAGAAAGCGAATGGCATGTTGGCCTTTATAACAAGAGGAGTCGCGTTTAGGAGCAAAGAGGTCCTTCTGCAGTTGTACAGAGCCCTAGTGAGACCACACCTGGAGTATTGTGTGCAGTTTTGGTCCCCTAATTTGAGGAAGGACATTCTTGCTATTGAGGGAGTGCAGCGTAGGTTTACAAGGTTAATTCCCGGGATGGCGGGACTGTCATATGCTGAGAGAATGGAGCGGCTGGGCTTGTACACTCTGGAGTTTAGAAGGATGAGAGGGGAACCTATTGACACATATAAGATTGTTAAGGGTTTGGACACGCTAGAGGCAGGAAACATGTTCCCAATGTTGGGGCAGTCCAGAACCAGGGGCCACAGTTTAAGAATAAGGGGTAAGCTATTTAGAACAGAAACGAGGAAACACTTTTTCTCACAGAGAGTTGTGAGTCTGTGGAATTCTCTGCCTCAGAGGGCGGTGGAGGCGGGTTCTCTGGATGCTTTCAAGAGAGAGCTAGATAGGGCTCTTAAAGATAGCGGAGTCAGGGGATATGGGGAGAAGGCAGGAACGGAGTACTAATTGGTGGTGCTGGCTCGAAGGGCCAAATGGCCTACTCCTGCACCTATTGTCTATTGGTACAACATTTAACAGGAATCTGAGGGGTAACTTTTTCACACAGAGGGTGGTGGGTGTATGGAACGAGCTGCCAGAGGAGGTAGTTGAGGCTGGGACTATCCCAACGTTTAAGAAACAGTTAAGACAGCTACATGGATAGGGCAGGTTTGGAGGGATATGGACCCAGCGCGGGCAGGTGGGACTAGTGCAGCCCAGTGTGGGATCGTTGGGCCACGGGGCCTGTTTCCACTCTGCATCACTCTATGACATTGACTCTCTAACGTTTAGTGCAAAGATATAATATTGAAGACAGATTGAAGGCCAGGCATGCAGATCGTTAGAATTGGCCAACCCTGGAAAGGCAGACCTGCTTGGTACATTTATAAGTACAGTATGAGCATTAATTTGGTTATTGTGACAGTTGTTTCTCTGTGTGATTTATTCTCGCTCCTTGCGTACACTCTGCCCGCTGAGCTAATTAACGAGGAGGCTTTTAAGTACAGAGAATCCATATTTACCGCTGCCGGAACCCCAGTCGCTTAAGGGACTGATACAGTCCGACCGTTTCCTCCTGCATTTACTGATTGGTTTTCAAGTGGGGCAGCGATACCTGAAACTCTCACACCGCAGCTGTGGATAAGCATTGATTAAGGGCGGCACGGTGGCGCAGCGGAGGAGTCGCTGCCTTACAACGGTTCGATCCCGGGACTGTGCGTGCTGTCTCTACGGAGTTTGTGCGTCTTCCAGTGACCGCCTGGGATTTCTCTGAGATCTTCCCATTTCCTCCCACACTCCAAAGACGTACAGGTTTGTAGGTTAATTGGGTTAGAAGCTGAGAAAATAGAAAATAGGTGCAGGAGCAGGCCATTCGGCCCTTCGAGCCTGCACCTCCATTCAATATGATCATGGCTGATCATCCAACTCAGTATCCTGTACCTGCCTTCTCTCCATACCCCCTGATCCCTGTAGCCACAAGGGCCACATCTAACTCCCTCTTAAATATAGCCAATGAACTGGCCTCAACTAGTTTCTGTGGCAGAGAATTCCACAGATTCACCACCCTTTGTGTGACATTTTGTTTTCTCATCTCGGTCCTAAAAGACTTCCCCCTTATCCCCCTTATTAGGTTTGTACAGTTGGTATAAGAGTAAACTGTCCCTGGTGTGTGTAGGGTTGTGTTAATGTGCAGGGATCGCTGGTCGGCGCGCACTCGGTGGGCTGAAGGGCCTGTTTCCATGCTGTATCTCTAACCTAAAGTGTGCGAGTGTTTACCCTCCCCTCACCGAACGTGCCTTTGGGTCTCGTATAGAGATACAGCATGGACGCAGGCCCTTTGGCCCACCCGGGTCCATACTGACCATTGGTCGCCCCTTCACACTAGGGTCAAGTTGTCTTGGAGTGATGCTGTTACCCCAATTTGCGTTTGGCCTCACTTCATACAATGGAGGTGTTCAGCGAAACGATCGCCCAGTCTACATCTGGTCTCGCCGATGTGTGAGAGTGCACACCTTGAACAGTGGATGCACAGTAGATGAGGTTGGAGGAGGTGCAAGTGAACCTCTGCCTCACCTGAACGTTCCTCTCCAACCGTAGGAGATGCAGCACCCGATACCTCTTCCCGCAACGCCGTCCAGGGACCCTGACAGTCCTTACAGGTTAGTTTGATCATTCTGCCTGTTGATCACCCCAGTCATTCCTTCTTCTCACTGCTCCCGTCTGGCAGAAGGTACAGAAGCTTGAAAGCGCGCACCACCAGACTCAGGGACAGCTTCTTCCCCCTCTGTTATCAGGCGTCTGAACGGCCCTTCCATTAGCTAGGCTGCTGTCCGATTCACCTCTACCCCATTGCGGACATTGGACTTTGTCTCTGGAACTGATGCGCTACCATGTTGGGAATTGTGAATGGTCCTTCCATGCTGTGTAGGGAGGAACTGCAGGTGCTGGCTCACACTGAAGATTGACTCTGGATGCTGGAGTAACTCTGGGACAGGCCGCATCCCTGGAGAGAAGCAATGGGGAGCTGGAGAGCAGGAGGAATCACTTCTGAAGAAGGGTCTCGACCTGAAACGTCACCCATTCCTTCTCTCCAGAGTTGCTGCCTGTCCCGTTGAGTTACTCCAGCTTCGTGTGTCTATCTATTGAGGACATTGAACTTTGACTAAGGAACAATGCCGAGAACTGTATTCTGCATTGAGCTCCCCCCACTCACCATCAACAACACCACAGTCACATGTGTGGAGTCAATTAAGTTCCTTGGAACCATCATCTGCAGGGACCTTAAAAGTGGGGCCACCATCGACTCCACAGTCAAAAAGGCACAACAGAGGATGTACTTCCTGCAATAGTTTGAGGAAACACAATCTGCCACAGGCAATGATGGTCCAATTCTACACGGCCATCATAGAGTCTGTCCTCACCTTCTCCATCATGGTCTGGTTTGGCTCAGCCACCAAGCACGACACCCGGAGGCTGCAGCGAATCGTCCGATCAGCTGAGAAGGTTGTTGGCTGCAACCTTCCCCCCATTGATGAACTGTACACTGCAAGGGCCAGGAAGCGAGCGGGCAAGATCATCTCTGACCCCTCTCACCCTGGCCACACACTCTTGGGATCACTTCCCTCTGGAAGGCGACTCCGGACCGTCAAAGCCGCCACAGCCGGGCATAAAAACGGCTTTTTCCCCACAAGCAGTAGCTCTACTCAATAACCAAAAATCTGTAGCCTCCTTTTGCTCGGGTATTTTATTTCATTCTTCACGTGTTTAAATTATAATGTTTTATTTTTAATTGTGTACTGCATATCGTGTTGTTACCTGCGAGCAAAGCACCAAGGCAAATTCCTTGTATGTGTACATACTTGGCTGATGACATTTATTCAATTCAATTCAATTCACTCTGTATCTTCACTTTTGCTTTACCTATTGTACTTGAGTTTGTACTGATTGTATCTATGTAGGGTATATCTGATCTGTTTGGCTAGATCAATTGACCCCTTGAACCCACTCATTTCCACTAAAATTGATCTGAAACGAAGGCCTCCAGTTCCCCCCCCTCTCTCCCCCCCTCTCTCTCTCCACCCCTCTCTCTCCCCCCTCTCTCCCCCCCCTCTCTCCCCCCCCCCTCTCTCCCCCCCCTCTCTCTCCCCCCCCTCTCTCCCCCCCCTCTCTCTCCCCCCCTCTCTCTCTCCCCCCCCCCCCTCGTCACTAGACGTCAAGTCAAGTTAAGTCAAGTCAAGTCAAAAGAGTTTATTGTCATGTGTCCCTGACAGGACCATGACATTCTTTCTTTGCTTAGCACAACAGAACATAGTAGGCATTGACGTCCCATCTAAGCTAGTCCCATCTAAGCTAGTCCCGTTGGCTCCCGTTTGGCCCAACATCCCCGATGTTGGGGGAGTCCAGAACCAGGGGCCACAGTTTAAGAATAAGGGGTAGACCGTTTAGAACGGAAACGAGGAAACACTTTTTCACCAAGAGTTGTGAATCTGTGGAATTCTCTGCCTCAGAAAGCAGTGGAGGCAATTCTCTCAAGATGCTTTCAAGAGAGAGTTAGATAGAGTTGTTAAAGATAGCGGAGTCAGGGGATATGGGGAGAAGGCAGGAACGGGGTACTGATTGTGGATGATCAGGCAGGATCACAGTGAATGGCGGTGCTGGCTCGAAGGGCCGAATGGCCTACTCCTGCACCTATTGTCTATTGTCTATATTCTTCTAAACTTTTCCTATACATGTCCCTGTCCAAATGTCTTTTAAATGCTCTTATTCCAATAGCCTTCATAAGTAAAAGAAACACCATGTCAGGCAGCGTCTGTGGAAGGAAAACTCGGGCGATGTTTTGGGTTGTGACCCTTCTTTCGACAAATGGATCTCGAACTATCGACTTTGAATTTGATTTCCAGGAGATCTTCGGTTTCCTCTCGCACTCCAGAGACGTACAAGTTTGTAGGTTAATTGGCTTGATACCATTGTAAATTGTCCCGAGTCTGTGTAGGATAGTGTGTTGGCGTGCGGGGATCGCTGGTTGGCATGCACTCGGTGGGCTGAAGGGCCTGTTTCCCCGCTACATCTCTCCTAAACCCTGACACTCTCTGAATGAACCGGTTTCCAGTGAATAATTCCCTCTCGGATTTATCAATGATTACCCTAGCTTTAGTCTCGCTATGTTTGGAAATATATAGCCTGTCAAATCTTCGTGTCACTTTGCAGACATCAATTAAATTCCTTTTCACCAAGAGAGTCAGGCATTTCCCCACATCCTAGTCTTGGCAATCTCTGTTTATACATTCTTTGCAGCTTTTCCAGTATCTCTGTGTGTTAAAGATGCTATCTGGTGTTATTAACGCAGAGCAACCTTGTTTCGATGATCACAGATAGCCTCATGAGCAGTATATGCTGAGCATGGAATTTGGAAGAGGAGCTTAGATTAGAGATACAGCGTAGAAACAGGCCCTTCGGCCCGCACTGCGTCCGCGCCCACCAGCGATCCCCGAATGCCAGCACTATCCAACACACACTCGGGACAATTTACAATTTTATCGAAGGCAATTAGCCGACAGACCTGTACGTCTTTGGAGCGTGGGAGGAAACCGGAGCACCCGGAGAAAACCCACGCGGGTCACAGGGAGAAGGTACAAACTCCGTACAGGCAGCACCCGCAGTCGGGTTCGAACCTGGGTCTCTGGGCGGCGTGAGGCAGCAACTCTACCGCTGCGCCACTGTGTCTCCAGTTGATAGTTTCGATTATTGTCGCGTGTAACAAGGCGCAGTGAAAAGCGTTCTTGTTGCATGCTAACCAGTCAGCAGAAAGATTATACATGTTTACAATCTAACCACCCACAGTGTACGGATGCAGGATAACGGGTATGTCATTTTGCGCAAGATAAATTCCATTAAAGTCCAAATTAAAGATAGTCCAAGGGTCTCCAATGAGGTAGACGGTAGGTCAGCAACACTGTTTAAGAAGGAACTGCAGATGCTGGAAAATCGAAGGTAGGCAAAGATGCCGGCGAAACTCAGCGGGTGAGGCAGCATCTATGGAGTGAAGGAAATAGGCGACGTTTCGGGTCGAAATCCTTCTTCAGACTGATGTGGGAGGGGGGGGGGGGGGAGCGGGAAGAAGCAAGGAAGAGGTGGAGCCAGGGGGCTGAGGGAGAGCTGAGAAGTGGAGGAGACAGTAAGGACTACCTGACATTAGAGAAGTCAATGTTCAGACCGCTGGGGTGTAAACTGCCCAAGAGGAATATGAGGTGCTGCTCCTCCAATTTACGGTGGTCCTCACTCTGGCCATGGAGGAGGCCCAGGACAGAAAGGTCGGATTCGGAATGGGAGGGGGAGTTGAAGTTCTGAGCCACCGGGAGAGCAGGTTGGTTTTTTGCGAACCGAGCGGAGGTGTTGGGCGAAGCGGTCGCCAAGCCTACGCTTGGTCTCACCGATGTAGAGCAGCTGACATCTAGAGCAGCAGACTCGCTAGTTGGTGATAAAATTGTTCAGTTGCCTGATAACCCCAGCTGGGAAGATACTGTCCCTGAATCTGGGGGGTGTGCATTTTCACGTTTCTGAACCTCTTGCCTGATAGGAGAGGAGGAAGAGGGAGTGACCGGGGAGAGACTGGTCCTTGATTATGTTGGTGGCCTTGCCGAGGCAGCGTGAAGAGAAGATGGAGTCAATGGCAGGGAGATTGGTTTAGACAATAGACAATAGTGCAGGAGTAGGCCATTCGGCCCTTCGAGCCAGCACCGCCATTCAATGTGATCATGGTTGAGGCCGGTTCTCTGGATACTTTCAAGAGAGAGCTAGATAGGGCTGTTATAGATAGCAGAGTCAGGGGGGATATGGGGAGAAGGCAGGAACGGGGTACTGATTGGGGATGATCACATTGAATGGCGGTGCTGGCTCGAAGGGCCGAATGGCCTACTCCTGCACCTACCGTCTATTGTCTAAAAGTTGGACTACTGTAGTTCGTTGTGGGCAAGTTGGGCTGAAGGGCCTTCTTACATTCCTGAAGGATCTGTATGACTCTGTATCTCTCTCTATAACTCTATAAGTAAATCTATTCTATCCCGATAGTAAAGGAAATGTCTGTATGCGAGCGAGTCCATGAATAACCCTAGCGTGATTGGGCAGGCGATTTTGAACAGTGTTTCATAGCTTAGCGTTAAACATATTCAGCTAATAAAATATTGATATGAAAAATCCCCTTGTGTCTAATTTCCAGTGAATCAGACCCCTCGTTTGTGAGCCGCATGTGTTTGTGGAATGCTGACGGGTTGGTAGTCCTTGGAAACGGAGCAGTCTTCCGGCTCTTCCATTGGAGGCGAGCGGGGGAGAGAGGTGCAGATGAGCGAGTAACGTTGACCGCTGCAGCACGATCACTGGGAAACCACAAGACCCTCTCCCGCGAGGGCATCCCCCTCCTGCGATGAAGGGTCGCCTGCAGTGGGATTGCAAACTCTCTCTCACTTCTCCACCGAGCTGGGGCCGGTGAATGCCCCCTTCATCCTGTATCTGTGCACTGCGGACGGCTTGATTGTAACCGTGTATTTCCTTTAGATTTAAGATTTTAGAAATACAGCGCGCAAGCAGGCCCCGAGTCCGCCCTGAGCGGAACAGTAACGGGTCCGGCACCGAGCCCCGAGGCACGTCACTAGTCACAGGCCTCCAGTCCGAGAAGCAACTTTCCACCATCACCTTCTGCTTCCTTCCGCGAGGCCAACTTCCTGTCCATTCGGCTAGCTTTAGTTTAAGTTTAATTTTTTTTTTTTTGTTTAGTTTAGTTTAGAGATGCAACGAGTCCGCATACTAGCACTATCCTACACACTTTGGGCTAATTTACAAATTTGTTACCGGGGCCAATTTACCGGCAAGCCTGCACGCCTTTAGAGTGTGGGAGGAAACCGGAGCACCCGGAGAAAACCCACACTGTCGCAGGGAGAACGAACAAACTCCTGAAGAAGGGGATCGACCCGAAACGTCACCCATTCCTTCTCTCCAGAGATGCTGCTGAATCCCGCTGAGTTACCCCAGCTTTTTGTGTTGATCTTCGGTACAAACTCCACACCGACAGCACCCGTGGTCAGGATCGAACCCGGGTCTCTGGTGTGGCTTTTTTCTGACCGGATAGCGCGTGACAAAAGGCTTTTCACTGCCCATGGAGTCACCCAACAACCTGCCTCATTGTTGCCAGAGCAGTAGGAATGTTTGTAATGTTATCAACACTTGGGTAGATCACAGGTGGAGTATTGTGTATCATTCCTATCACAGAACATGCAAAATAGGTGCAGGAGTAGGCCATTCGGCCCTTCGAGCCTGCACCGCCATTCAATATGATCATGGCTGATCATCCAACTCAGTATCCTGTACCTGCCTTCTCTCCATACCCCCTGATCCCTTCAGCCACAAGGGCCACATCTAACTCCCTCTTAAATATGGCCAACGAACTGGCCTCAACTACCTTCTGTGGCAGAGAATTCCACAGATTCACCACTCTCTGTGTGAAAAATGATTTTCTCATCTCGGTCCTAAAAGATTTCCCCCTTATCCTTAAACTGTGACGCCTTGTCCTGGACTTCCCCAACATCGGGAACAATCTTCCTGCATCTAGCCTGTCCAACCCCTTAAGAATTTTGTAAGTCTCTATGAGATCACCCCTCAATCTTCTAAATTCCAGCGAACCTCTGACACCCGTACTGAATCAAGAATCTATCTATCTCTGCCTTAAATATATCCACTGACTTGGCCTCCACAGCCTTCTGTGGCAAAGAATTCCACAGGTTCACCACCCTCTGACTAAAGAAATTCCTCCTCATCTCCTTCCGAAAGGAACGTGCTTTGTGATGTGAACATTCCCACGTGATGCATATCCCTCCTTTCCCTGCACATCCATGTGCCTTTAAGTAAACACCACCCTCGTATCTCTCTCCACCACCACCTTTAGTCAGAGGGTGGTGAATCTGTGGAAATCTTTGCCACAGATGGCTGTGGGGGCCAAGACAGTGGATATATATATATATATATATTTAAGGCTGAGTGACAAATTCTTAATTAGTATGGGTGTCAGGGGTTATGGGGAGAAGGCAGGAGAATGGGGTTGAGAGGGGAGATAGATCAGCCATGATTCAATAGGGGAGCAGACTTGATGGGCCGAATTGCCTGATTCTGCTCCTAGAACTTGTGAACTTATGAACCGTCCCCGGCAACATGTTCCAGGCCCCCAACTACTCTGTGTAAAAAAAGACTTGCCCTGCACTTCTCCTTTAAACGTTGCCCCTCTCACCTTAAAGCTGTGCCCTCCCTGACATTTCCACTATGAGGAAGGAAAGGTTCTGACTGTCTACCCTATCAAAGCCTCTCATTATTTTATATCGCCACAGTAATGGAAGGCCTGGAGAGGCCGATGTGGAGATTCACCAGAATGTTAATGGTTATGCGCAGAAACTCTTGGCTGGGATTGTTTTCTCTGGAGTAGTCAAGGCGGAGGGGAGAGCCGATTAAGGCGTTCAAAATTGTTAGGGGCATCGACAGGGTCGGGGGTAGAACGATCTTCTTTGTGGCAAAGATGTCAAAAACAAAAGCTGGAGTAACTCAGCGGGACAGGCAGCATCTCAGGAGAGAAGGCATGGGTGACGTTTCGGGTCGAGACACTTCTTCAGACTGGGCCGGAGACAGAGCCTGAAGAAGGGTCCCGACCCAAATCGTCACCCATTCCTTCTCTCTCTAGAGTTACTCCAGCATTGTGTGTCTATTTTCAGCAACTCTGATCTGATCCTTGAGCCTGGAGATGGGTTCCGACCTGAAGCTCACCAGAGATACCTATGTCTAAGCTCACCAGAGATAGTGCCTAACCTGCCCCAGTTACTCCGGCACTTTGCATTCTGCATAAGATTCCAGTAACTGGAGTTCCTTTTTGTCTCTCACAAAAAACTAAGGCCATGCTTAGGGTAAGGGCTGCGAGGTATATATGCCCCACCTACACTAGTCCCACTTATCTGCGTTGGGCCCACATCCCTCTAAACCTGCCCTACCCATGTACCTGCCAAAATGTTTCCTAAACGTTGCGATGGCACCTGCCTCAACTGCACCCGGCAGCTCGTTCCACACACCCACCACCCTTTTCGTGATGAAGGTACCTCTCAGGTGGCAACGGGTGACGCAGCGATAGAGTTGCCGCCTCACAGCGACAGAGTCCCGGGTTCGATCCTGACTACGGGTGCTGTCTGTGCGGTGTTTGCACGTTCCCCCCGTGACCTGTGCTGGTTTTCTCCACGATCTTCTGGTTTCCTCCCACACTCCAAAGACGTACAGGTTTGTAGGCTAATGGTAAAAAAAAAAATTGTCCCTCGTGTGTGTAGGATGGTGTTAGTGTGCGGGGAACTCCGGTCGGTGCGGGCTAGATGGGCCGAATAGCCTGTATCTATAAGCTAAATTAACCTAAATCTTTCAGCACTCACGTTAAACCAATATCCTCGTGTCGAGTTGAAGGATAGAACAGAAAAGAGGGGCTGACCGGCCTCCTTCTGTCCTCCACATTTAAGACTGAGGTGAGAAAAAACTTTTATCACCCAGAGAGTTGTGAATTTGTGGAATTCCCTGCCACAGAGGGCAGTGGAGGCCAAATCACTGGATGGATTTAAGAGAGAGTTGGATAGAGCTCTAGGTGCTAGTGGAATCGAGGGATATGGGGAGAAGGCAGGCACGGGTTATTGATCGGGGACGATCAGCCATGATCACAATGAATGGTGGTGCTGGCTCGAAGGGCCGAATGGCCTCCTCCTGCACCTATTTTCTATGTTTCTATGTCCCACACTCCAGTCACCTCTTAGCTGAGAAGCTGAGTCGAAACTTTTATTTTTCCCAACAGGATTTTGTCACAGTGAGAGTATTCCTTGGCACGCAGGAAGATTAATTAGTGTCTCCATCTTCCAGCGCTCCATGCGATTTGGTTAAAATGTCAGCAGAAGTTCAAAAGTGACTCATTGCCGCCCAACACCGTAATAAATTTCTTTTGATATAAATTGTAATACAGGTCCGTGACCGGGACCAGATCTGCGACACACGTACACACGCACACATACACGGAAATCCCCAAATACCCTGCAGGAATTGTGAAAGTCTGCATGCAAGATGAACAAAATCAGTATTAATAATTTAAACCTTGCCCCTTTGCTATGTTTGAAAACAAAAGGCAATCCGTTTCCCAGATGTAAAGAGATCCCTGCCTTCCCTTGTTCCACACGTTGGCTGTCTGAGGGATCTCCTCCACAAAGAGAGACACAAGACTGTTGGAGTAATTGAAGTCTGACGAAGGGTCCCGACCCGAAAGGTCACCTGCCCGTGTTCTCCAGCGTCTGGTGTCGAGGTGTGTCTACTTTGAAGAGGTTCTCCTCCTCTCTCCGGCGAGAGCTCTACTCAGTCTGAAGAAGGGTCCCGGCCCGAAACGTCACCTATTCCTTCTCTCCAGAGATGCTGCCCATCCCGCTGAGTTACTTGGGCACTTTGTGTCTCCTTCCCCCTTCCCCCCCAATAAACCAGCATCTGCAGTTCCTTGCATCTGCTCGTGCCTTCCCCGAATATCGCAGTGGCTCTCGACGGCCGTGAACGGTGTCTTGTCAACGCACGCTCTCTCGTCTTCCGTGCGATGGGAGGTTTATGAAAGAGCTTGGAGCTTGAGTTTATTGTCCTCTCGGGGCTCGGGGCTCGGCGGGTAGTGCGAGTGCGCCGCTCGCGGCTCAGGGGCGGGCGTTGGCCGCGGTGTGGTTGGAGGCCGGTGCCTCGGAGACGGGACCCCACTCGGGCTGGTGGAAGTGGAGGCTGTGCGTCCGGGTCCAGCGGGCGAACACGCGCTTCTCGGTGATGAAGCGGTGGTGGCTCCCCTTGCGGCCCAGCTCGTGCGAGATGTACATGGTGCACTCGTCGATGCCCGCCGGCTCGTAGTAGTGGTAGGGCACCTGGCGGTGGGTGGGGTCCCTGCGGCAGGAGGCAAGGACAGTCACGTCAATACACTCTGAAGGCTCTTCACTTTAGTTCAGTTTTAGAGATACAGCGCGGAAACACGGGCCCTTAGGCCCACCAAGACCGCGCCGACCAGAACGGTAACGGGCCCAGCACCGAACCCTGAGGCACCACCAGTCACAGGCCTCCAGTCCAAAAAGCAACCTTCCACCATCACCCTCAGCTTCCTTCCATGAAGCCAACTTAGAAACATAGAAACATAGAAATTAGGTGCAGGAGCAGGCCATTCGGCCCTTCGAGCCTGCACCGCCATTCAATATGATCCTGGCTGATCATCCAACTCAGTATCCTGTACCTGCCTTCTCTCCATACCCCCTGATCCCTTCAGCCACAAGGGCCACATCCAACTCCCTCTTAAATATGGCCAACGAACTGGCCTCAACTAACTTCTGTGGCAGAGAATTCCACAGATTCACCACTCTCTGTGTGAAAAATGTTTTTCTCATCTCGGTCTTAAAGGATTTCCCCCTTATCCTTAAACTGTGACCCCTTGTCCTGGACTTCCCCAACATCGGGAACAATCTTCCTGCATCTAGCCTGTCCAACCCCTTAAGAATTTTGTAAGTCTCTATGAGATCACCCCTCAATCTTCTAAATTCCAGCGAGTACAAGCCGTGTCTATCCAGTCTTTCTTCATATGGAAGTCGTGCCATCCCAGGAATCAGTCTGGTGAACCTTCTCTGTACTCCCTCTATGGCAAGAATGTCTTTCCTCAGATTTGGAGACCAGAACTGTACGCAATACTCCAGGTGTGGTCTCACCAAGACCCATACAACTGCAGTAGAACCTCCCTGCTCTTGTACTCAAATCCTTTTGCTATGAATGCCAACATACCATTCGCTTTCTTCACAGCCTGCTGCACCTGCATGCCTACTTTCAATGACTGGTGTACCATGACACCCAGGTCTCGTTGCATCTCCCCTTTTCCTAATCGGACACCATTCAAATAATAGTCTACCTTCCTGTTTTTGCCACCAAAGTGGATAACCTCACATTTATCCACATTATACTGCATCTGCCATGCATTTGCCCACTCACCCAGTCTATCCAAGTCATCCTGCAGCCTCCTAGCATCCTCCTCACAGCTAACACTGCCCCCCCAGCTTCAAGATGTTGCATTTAATTCCCTCGTCCAAATCATTAATGTATATTGTAAATAGCTGGGGTCCCAGCACTGAGCCTTGCGGCACCCCACTAGTCACTGCCTGCCATCCTGAAAAGGACCCGTTCACTGCTACTCTTTGCTTCCTGTCTGCCAGCCAGTTCTCTATCCACATCAATACTGAACCCCCAATACTGTGTGCTTCCTATCCATTCTGCTATTATCAGTTTAGTTTAGTTGACTTTTGTTTTAGTTTAATTTGGAGATACTGCCTGGAAACAGGCCCTTCGGCCCACCGAGTCCGTGCCGACCAACGATCCCTACACACTAACACTACCCTACACACACACTAGGGGCAATTTTACACTTATAACAGGCCAATTAACCTACAAACCTGCACGTCGTTGCAGTGTGGGAGGAAACCGAAGATCTCGGAGAAAACCCACGCCAGTCACGGGGAGAACGTGCAAACTCCGTAACAGACAGCGCCCGTAGTTGGGAAGGAAGCCAGCTCTCTGGCGCTGCAACTCTACCGCTGTAGGTTACATCCCATGTGTATCCAAGGACACACGGCGGGCCGCACGGTGGCGCAGCGGTGGAGTTGCTGCCTCACAGCGCCAGAGACCCGCGTTCCATCCTGATCACGGGCGCTGTCTGTAAGGAGTGTGCACGTTCTCCCTGTGACCTGCGTGGGATTTCTCCGGGCGCTCCGGTTTCCTCCCACACTCCAAAGACGCACAGGTTTGTAGGTTAATTGGCTTGGTGCCAATGCGAATTGTCCCTAGTGTGTGTAGGGTAGTGTTAGTGTGCGGGGATCGCTGGTCAGTGCGGACTCGGTGGGCCGAAGGGCCTGTTTCCACGCTGTATCTCTAAACTAAACTAAACTAAACTAAACTAAACTAAAGAAGCAGAGGGTGATGGTGGAAGGTTGCTTCTCGGGCTGGATGCCTGTGACTCAGGGTTCGATGCTGGGCCCATTACTGTTTGTCATCTATATCAGTGATACAGGGCAAGATTAGCAAGTTTGCTGATGATACAAAAGTGGGTGGTTTTGCAGAGAGTGAAGATGGTCGTGAAAAATTGCAGCAGAATCTTGCTCGATTGGCCAGGCGGGCTGAGGAATGGTTGAATGGAATAGAAATGTGAGGTGTTGCATTTTTGAAAGTCTAACATGGGCAGGACCTGCACAGTCGTTGGGGAGTGTTGTAGAACAGAGGGATCTAGGAGTTGAGGTGCATAGTTCCTTCAAAGCGGCGTCACGGATAGATGCGGTGGTCAAAATGGCTTCCAGCACATTGGCATTCATCAGGCAGAGTACTGAGTACGGAATGTTGGGAGGTCATGTTGCAGATGTATAAGACGTTGGTGAGGCCACATTTAAAGTGTTATGCTTTGGGGATCATATTATATGTCAAGCTGGAAAGGGTGCAGGGAAAATTTACAAGGATGCTGCCTGGACACGAGGGCCTGAGCTACAGGGAGAAGTTGACTTGGCTGGGACTCAGTTCCTTGGAGAGCAGGAGGATAGAAACATAGAAACATAGAAATTAGGTGCAGGAGCAGGCCATTCGGCCCTTCGAGCCTGCACCGCCATTCAATATGATCATGGCTGATCATCCAACTCAGTATCCTGTACCTGCCTTCTCTCCATACCCCCTGATCCCTTCAGCCACAAGGGCCACATCCAACTCCCTCTTAAATATGGCCAACAAACTGGCCTCAACTACCTTCTGTGGCAGAGAATTCCACAGATTCTGGGGTGAGGGATGATCTAATAGATGTGTATAAGATCATGAGAGGAATAGATCGGGTAGAGGCACAGAGTCTCGTGCCCAAAGTAGGTGAATCGAGGACCAGAGGACACAGGTTTACGGTGAGGGGGAGAAAGATTTAAAGGGGACATGGGAGGGGTAGGCTTTTCACACAAAGGGTGGTGGGTGCCTGGAACGAGCTGCCAGAGGAGGTAGTTGAGGCAGCTGCTGTCATAATATTTCAGAAACATTTAGACAGGTACATGTTTAAGAAAGAACTACAGATGCTGGAAAAAATATCGAAGGTAGACAAAAATGCTGGAGAAACTCAGCAGGTGAGGGAGTATCTATGGGGCGAAGGAAATAGGTGACCTTCTTCTCGACCCGAAACGTTGCCTATTTCCTTCGCTCCATAGATGCTGCCTCACTCGCTGAGTTTCTCCAGCATTTTTGCCTACCTGGTACATGGATAGGTTGAGAGGGACATGGGCTAGATTATTATTTAAATGGTGGCCGATTAGGAAAAGGGGAGATGCAGCGAGACCTGGGTGTCATGGTACACCAGTCATTGAAAGTAGGCATGCAGGTGCAGCAGGCAGTGAAAAAAGCGAATGGTATGTTAGCTTTCATAGCAAAAGGATTTGAGTACAGGAGCAGGGAGGTTCTACTTCAGTTGTACAGGGTCTTGGTGAGACCACACCTGGAGTATTGCGTACAGTTTTGGTCTCCAAATCTGAGGAAGGACATTATTGCCATAGAGGGAGTGCAGAGAAGGTTCACCAGACTGATTCCTGGGATGTCAGGACTGTCTTATGAAGAAAGATGGATAGACTCGGTTTATACTCTCTGGAATTTAGGAGATTGAGAGGGGATCTTATAGAAACTTACAAAATTCTTAAGGGGTTGGACAGGCTAGATGCAGGTAGATTGTTCCCGATGTTGGGGAAGTCCAGGACAAGGGGTCACAGCTTAAGGATAAGGGGGAAATCCTTTAAGACCGAGATGAGAAAGACTTTTTTCACACAGAGAGTGGTGAGTCTCTGGAACTCTCTGCCACAGAGGGTAGTTGAGGCCAGTTCATTGGCTATATTTAAGAGTGAGTTGGATGTGGCCCTTGTGGCTAAGGGGATCAGAGGGTATGGAGAGAAGGCAGGTACGGGATACTGAGTTGGATGATCAGCCATGATCATATTGAATGGCGGTGCAGGCTCGAAGGGCTGAATGGCCTACTCCTGCACCTAATTTCTATGTTTCTATGTTTCTATGTTAGATATCTACGGATGCTGCAATATGAGGCCCTCAGAGGAGTGTAGGCGGGTCGTGTTACATCTCCCCCCCCCGCGTCTCATATAGCAGTATCTGCACATATTTGCGTTTCTCACACTTGGTTATTCCTGGAGCCTCTCACCGTCAAATTCTGGCCAGCTCATCACCCTGGCTTTAATTGCTGCACGACTAGCTGACTCATCAGCTGCCAAGGCCCTAAGCCAGGCATTTGTCTGCCCAGACCTCCGCACTTCATCAGGTTTTAAGCTGCTCATTAAAACCTGTCTCACTGACCAACTCACTGGAATTTAGAAGGACGAGAGGGGATGTTACGGAACAAGGTAACATTCTTAAGGGATTGGACTGGCTAGATTGTGAATTTATGGAATTCCCTGCCACAGAGGACAGTGGAGGCCAAATCACTGGATTGATTTAAGAGAGAGTTGGATAGAGCTCTAGGGACTAGTGGAGTCAAGGCAGGCACGGGTTATTGATAGCGGACGATCAGCCATGATCACAATGAATGGCGGTGCTGTCTTGAAGGGCCGAATGGCCTCCTCCTGCACCTATTTTCTATGTCTATGTTTCTACGTTTCTATGCAGGAAAAAATGGTCCCGATGTTGGGGGAGTCCAGAATCAGGGGTCACACCGTTTAAGAATAAGGGGGTAGGGCCATTTAGGACTGAGATGAGGAAAATCTTTTCCACCCAGAGAGTTGTGAAACTGTGGAAACCTCTGCCACAGAAGGCAATGGAGGCCAATTCACTGGATGTTTTTCAAGAGAAAGTTAGATATAGCTCTTAGGGTTAACAGAATCAAGGGATATGGGGAAATAGCAGGAACAGGGTGCTGATTGGGGATGATCAGCCATGAATAATATTGAATAGCGGTGCTGGCTCGAAGGGCCAAAGGCCTACTCCTGCACCTATTGTCTGTGTTCCTATGTTTCTATAAGTTCCTGGTCCCATGCCTGAACATATTTCCCTCGATGTCCATCCCATTTGTCCTGTTTTCACACCTTACTCTTCAGTATCTATGTATCTCCCTTGACATCAGTCTGAAGAAGGGCCTCGACCCGAACCTTCTCTCTGGAGACGCTGCCTGTCCTGCTGAGTTACTCCAGCATTTTGTATCTTTCCCATGCCCGAATATCTCCTTCAGGTCCTTCAGTTCTTGCTTGACATCTCTACAGTACCCCGAGCTGCAGTCATAGAGTGATAGAGTGACACAGCGTGGAAACAGGCACTGTGGTCCAACTTGCCCACACCGGCCAACATGTCCCAGCTACACTAGTCCCAGCTGCCTGCGTTTGGTCCTTATCCCTCCAAACCTGTCCTATCTGTACGTCCACAATGAAGCCTTTCCACACTACACACTTCCGCAACACAGTCCTAGTAGCGGTAGAGTTGTTCCCTTACAGCGCCAGAGACCCGGGTTCGATCCTGGCTACGGGCGCTGTCCGTATGGAGTTTGCACGTTCTCCCCGTGACCCGCGTGGGTTTTCTCCGAGATCTTCGGTTTCCTCTCACACTCCAAAGACGTACAGGTTTGTCGGTTAGTTGGCTTGGTATGAATGTATAAACATAATAAAATTGTCCCTAGTGTGGGTGTGTAGGATAGTGTTAGTGCGCGGGGGTCGCAGGTCGGGGCAGATTGAGTGGGCCAAACGGCCCGTTTACGCGCTGTATCTCTAAACTAAACGAAGCTACACACGCTGCATCAACACAGTCCTAGCAGATCCCACGGACTCGGGTGTGAGACTAAACCGCATAACGTTCAGATGACTACCTCAATACAAAGCTCGCACCGATTGCCCACTGAGTTCAGATGAAAGTTTCGTTCAGTTTAGTTTAGAGATACAGATCTGTAGGGGAATCGAGAACCAGAGGGCATAGGTCTAAGGTGAAGGGGGGGAAGATTTTATAGGAAGCTGAGAGATAACTTTTTCACCCAAAGGGCGATGGGTGTATCGAACAAGCTGCCGGAGGAGGTAGTTGAGGCAAGGACTATTGCCACTTTTTAAGAAGCAATTAGGCAAGTACATGGATAGGGCAGGTTTAGGACAGGTTTAGCTACTAGTGTAGCTAGGATTGCCAACTCTCCCGTATTTTGGGCTAAATTGGTTTGTCCCGTACGGGACCGCCCTTGTCCCGTATTTGACTGTCACTACTCGGGTCGAGGGGACTGTCGTGTCGGAGCGCCACGTCCGGCCCCGCCTCACACGTCCCGACGTAGTGCAGCCCATGGAGTGCAGCAGCAGCAGCAACGCCTCGCCCGTGGCCCGTGGCCCCGTCAGTCGGCAGCCCGGCCAGCTGTCCGACCTTCGGACCTTCGCTTACTGCCGACACCACCACCTTCTCACGGCCGATCATCGGTTCACGAGTTGGATGGGGCGCCGGACTTTGGTGCGGCCCGGGCCAAAACTCCTCAGCTGGCCCGCCGGCTGGGCTTTGTGAGCCGGGCCAACTCATCATTCACCCAGACATGGCCGAGTCGGTCAACGAATTGCCGTCGGGAATTTGTCCCTTATTTGGGAGTGAGAAAGTTGGCAACCCTAAACGTAGTTGGGACATGTTGGTCGAAGTGGGCAAGTTGGGCCCAAGTTGGACGTTACCTCAGTTATCTCCTCTTCCACAGCCAACAATGGACCATTGTGGGCTCCACCTTTCCTTGGTCATCAATGCCGGCTCTGATTTGTTCTGAACCTTTTCAAGCCTCTAGTTCCCCCCCCCCCCCTCCCCCCCCCCGACTCCCAGTCTGAAGAAGGATCTCAACCCAAAACGTCACCTTTTCCTTTCCTCCAGCGATGCTGCCTGACCCACTGAGTTACTCCAGCATTTAGCGTCTATCCAGAACAAATGTAAGAGTGTAATCTTTCACTGGCCGATGGAAAAGACTGTCAATGGAGCTTTTACAAAAATATTAATTACACCTCGGTAATATTTCAGTTTGCACCATAAGCTTTTTAATTCTGGAGGGTCTGAGCAATGGTTTATTAGCCATAATTCAATTCCATTGGGTTGAACATCAAGAAATGCAATATTTGAAAAATAAACTTGTTTAATTAGCAGTCTGATTACTCTGACAAATCCAGCGCTGAAATGCTTCACTGGAAGTATAAATGGGACTTTTTGTCTCTTTATTTTCCAGCTTGTAATCAAGCATTAATGTAAAAACCAATTTCCTAAAACACTATCAGTATAGTGACTTGCTTGAGCAGTCACTTAACAGAAATTTGCAGAGTACGTTTGCTTACAAGTGTAATTCAACAATTGTTAATCTGTGAGTTATGTCAGAATCATCTCTTCGTTTCCGAAGAACATGGTGACCACTGGGTCTATGTACTGGTGGTCCATGAGAGACAGAGACTGTGGGTGGACAGTCGGGGGAGAAAAACACCAAGTGCTGGAGTTAGAGGGGGGGCCCCCCGGTGGGGGTCCCTCTACGCAGAGATTCTCCTCCTCTACATCGGGGACCTGGGGTGGAGGGTACTGCACCGAGGTGTTCCCTGCAACCTGTTTCTCTCGCGGTTCACAGACTGGCCAGCCGCCTGCCGCTGTTGCCGGCTGTGTACCACATGTACATGGAGTGGGTGAGGCTGCAGCCACTGTTTGAATACCTGAAGGGGCTGCTCCTTGCCTCCTGGCTGCACTTCTCACCCGCCATCCTCATCTTTGGACACCCTGTGCGGAGGGGAGAGGGTAGGGCTGAAGGTGTCCTGGTTGGGCTGCTGCTGGGCCTGGCCAAGATGGCCACCCGCGCCAGGCGGTGGAGGCTGAACCCGAGCCGGCTGCCTGCCCCTTATCCGGGGTAACGTCCGTGCCCGGGTGGGGTTAGAAAGGGAATACACCCTGTCCATGGAGACCCTGGGGGAGGTCCGGGACTGCTGGGCACCGCCGGGTGTTGAACACATCCTTGACAAGGAGTGTAAGATCGCTGTACAGTAGTTTATTAAGGATAGATTTGTTTGTATTGTATTATGGTGGTGGGATCTGGTTTGTTTTATTGGAGTGTAATATTATTTTTTTAATAATTGAAAAAAAAAAAATTTTTTTTGAAGTGCTGGAGTTGGACACAAAAAGCTGGAGTCAGTCATTCAGCGGGTCAGACAGCGTTTCGGGTCAAGACCCTTTATCCGACCGAGAATCAGGGCAAAGGGAAACAAGAGATACAGATATATAGAGAGATATTGAACAAATAAAGAAAGAAAGTGACTACGATGAAGGAGGCAGGCCATTGGTAGCTGTGACCTCTGTGGAAACGAATTACAGGCAACGAGTCTCAACACGATGACTTCGAAGCGAGTACAACGACCTGGGTGGAGGAGGGATGGAGAGAGAGGAGGAAAGCAAGGGCGAGTTGGAAGTTAGAGAAGTCAATGTGTAAACTACCCAAGCGAAATATGAGGTGCTGCTCCTCCAATTTGCGCTGGGCCTCACTCTGACAGTGGAGGAGGCCCAGGACGGAAACGTCAGTGTGGGAATGGGAGGGGGGAGTCATTAACTTCCATCAGGCAACAGGTACAGAAGTGTGAAAACGCACACCTCCAGATTCAGGGACAGTTTCTTCCCAGCTGTTATCTATCAGGCAGCAGAACCGTCCTGCCAACAACCAGAGAGCTGCCCTGAACTACTATCTACCTCATTGGTGACCCTCAGACTATCTTTGATCGGACTTTCCTGGCTTTATCTTGCACCAAATGTTATTCCCTTTTCACGTATCTGTAAATGGCTCGTTTGTAATCACTCATTGTCGTTCTGCCGACCGGTTAGCATGTACCCCGGTGCACGTGACAATAAACTAAACTGAAGTAAATCAGCGGGTCAGGCAGGGTACACAAAAAGCTGGAGAAACTCAGGGGTGCAGCAGCATCTAAGGAGCCGAAGGAGATAGGCGGACGTTTCGGGTCGCATCACTGGAGAACATGGATAGGTGACGTTTCGGATCGGGACCCTTCCTCAGATAGTCAGAACCTTTTTCCCAGGGTGGAAATGTCAGAGGATAGAGGGCTCAGCTTCAAGGTGAGAGTTTAGTTTAGCTTAGTTTAGAAATGCAGCGTAGAAACAGGCTCTTTGGCCCATTGATTCCCCCCCCGTACGCAAGCACTATCCTACGCACACGATCCTGCACACGGTCTAGGTGCCAATTTTTCACGGAGGGGGATATCAATAGACAATAGACAATAGGCGCAGGAGTAGGCCATTCGGCCCTTCGAGCCAGCACCGCCATTCAATGTGATCACGGCTGATCATCCCCATCAAGCTTGGTCTCGTTATTTTGTCCGGATTAAAGTTGGTGCCGGACCACCAGTTGCCGGGATATCGGCGGTGGCCCTGTATTGGGAAGAACTGGGAAAATCCTCTCCGAAGCATCAAGGTGGTTGGACCTTGAGGGCTGCTGGCACAGCATGGATGGTCCGAGGGTGTCGGCAAGTGGGAGGGGTGGGGGCAGGAAGACCACGCAGGTTCCTCATGATGTGCTACCACAACACCCAGCCACATCTCACGGCCTACCTGCACCGGTCCGGTGGAACCATGCCGTAGACGTCAATTCTGTCGCAAAGTTCGAGAGCGATGATCATGGTGAACCAGCCAGTGCTCAGCCAAGAATTGGAGGTTTTCCTGGGAAAGGAACATTCTTTTGTATCAGTGGTGCAAAAGCATTTATTGATCATGTGAGACAATAGACAATAGACAATAGGTGCAGGAGTAGGCCATTCGGCCCTTCGAGCCAGCACGGCCATTCAATGTGATCATGGCTGATCATCCACAACCAGTACCCCGTTCCTGCCTTCTCCCCATATCCCCCTGACGCCGCTATCTTTAAGAGCCCTATCTAGCTCTCTCTTGAAAGCATCCAGAGAACCGGCCTCCACCGCCCTCTGAGGCAGAGAATTCCACAGTCTCACCACTCTCTGTGAGAAAAAGTGTTTCCTCATCTCCGTTCTAAATGGCTTACCCCTTATTCTTAAACTGTGGCCCCTGGTCCTGGAGACAATTAGTTTTATTAAAAAATGAATCACTTGTTAAAAGTAATCCACCCTTTTTTAGAGGTTTTAGTTAAGTTTGGAGATGCAGCGCGGAAACAGGCCCTTCGGCCCACCGAGCGCGCCGACCAGCGATCCCCGCCCCCTACGCACTCTCCCACACACACTAGGGACAATTTACATTTACACCAAGCCAATTAACCTACAAAGGTGCACGTCTTTGGAGTGTGGGAGGAGACCGAAGATCTCGGAGAAACCCCGCGCAGGTCACGGGGAGAACGTACAAACTCCGTACTGACAAGCGCCCGTAGTCAGGATCGAACCCGGACATCTGGCGCTGTGAGGCAGCGGCTCGACCGCTGCGCCACCGTGCCGCCCAGATATTAAGGGACAGCAGGGATATGGGGTGAGTGCACGGGAGTGCAAACCCGTTCCATACTTTGTGTACGGTTAACAAAACAAAGGATTTCTCTGTGATACGTCACGTATGATAATAAAGTATAATTCATCAACGTATCCTCCGTTCATTAATTAATTCATTCATTAATTCATTAATTGAAGTGGAACTGAGGTAAAAGATCGGCCCTGATTTTTTTGCCAGGTGCCGCTAGTTCGGCTGCTGCCCCATTGCTCCGACAGCCTAGGCGTCATCTGGTGCAGTCTGTGTGGAGTTTGCAAGTACACCCAGTGACCATCTGGCTTCCCCTCCCCCCGGCCACGGGCTGGATGCAGTATTTGGATGCTGTGAGCTCTTCCCCCTATAGTTTAGTTTAGTTTGCGGAAACAGGCCCTTCGGCCCACCGAGTCTGCACTGACCAGCGATCACCCTTAACACAGGCACTTACACACACCAGGGACAGTTTACAATGTACGCACACTAGGGACAGTTGACGATTCTTCTGAAGCCAATTAACCTTCAAACCTGCACGTCTCGAGAGCGGTGGATGAAGGAGGAAACCTACGCAGGTCACGAGGAGAACGTGTAAACTCCGCAAAGACAGCACCCGTGGTCAGGGTCGAGCCCGGGTCCCTGAAGCTGCAAGGCAGCAACTCTACCGCTGCACCACCTTTCCATCCTTAATATATAAATAACCATATAACAATTACAGCACGGAAACAGGCCCTCTCGGCCCTTCCAGTCTGTGCCGACCATTTGTTTTCCCCTAGTCCCATCTACCTGCACTCAGACCATACCCCTCCATCCCCTTCACATCCATATACCTATCCACTTTACTTTTAAATGTTATAATCGATCCTGCCTCCACCACTTCTGCTGGAAGCTCATTCCACACAGCCACCACCCTCTGAGTAAAGAAGTTCCCCTCACGTTACCCCTAAACCTCTGTCCCTTAATTCGCATGTCATGCCCTCTTGTTTGGAATCTTCCCTACCCTCAATGGGAAAAGCTTATCCACGTCAACTCTGTCTATCCCTTTCATCATTTTAAAGACCTCTATCAAGTCCCCCCTTAACCTTCTGCGCACCAAAGAATAAAGACCTAACTTGTTCAACCTTTCTCTGTAACATAGTTGCTGGAACCCTGGCAACATTCTAGTAAATCTCCTCTGTACTCTCTCTATTTTGTTGACATCCTTCCTATAATTAGGCGACCAAAATTGTACACCATACTCCAGAATTGGTCTTACCAATGCCTTGTACAATTTTAACATTTTACCTCATATTTTACAATTTTAATATATTACATAAATATATTATGAATGGGGGGGGATGACACATCTTTACATACAAAATATAATCTTATATATATCCCACACACACACACACACAACACAAACACACAACACACACACACAACAGATTTTTAATATATATATATGTTAATATTTTTTATAAATTTATATATATTAAAATAATTTATTTAATAATTATTTAATAATATAAAATATATTAAAATAATATTAAAATATATATATATATATATATATATACGGTGGTGCAGCGGATTTGCCAGAGACTCGGGTTCAAACTCGGCTGAACCTCAGGTTGTTTATTGTTCAAACGCTCCTGACTGTACCTGTCCTTGCCGGTCTCTCGCTCGAAGAGCTGGTCAAAGTAGAGCATCTTGTGGCGGCTGATGGCGTGCAGCCTGAGCGCGGGCACGAAGCGGTGGATGAGCTGCAGCTGGTTGTAGAGCCGCCCCTTGCCGTCCCTTCTCAGGCAGCTGCTGGGCCCCCAGAAGATGAAGGCCGGGTTGTGGCTGGCGTTGAGGAGCTCCCCCCCCTTCTGCAGCAGCCGCTGGATGCTGGAGTGGGCCACCACCCTCAGGCTGGTCCTCCGGCCCACGTCCTCCTGGTAACCCCGCGTCGGGGCGTCGTTCATCCGGATCACGCACTCCGCCCGGTCAATCTCCGACCCTCGCCCGCTGCCGATCAGGTGCCCCGAGCTGGTGACCAGGGCACAGCTTGTGCAACGCACCTGCAGACCCTGGGCGCACAAAGAGGGAGGCCGTTTTTAGGTGCGTCGGTGTTTCACAGATCGCAGACACAAAGGTGGATGTTGCCAGGACTGGGGGGGGGTCTGCGTTTCCAGGGAGAGGTTGTCGGGCTGTGAGAGCCTCTATTCCCTGGAGCGCAGGAGGAAGAGGGGTGCATAGGGAACAAGGTTGGCGAGATACGGGCCAACGCAGGCAGGTGGGTTTAGTGCCGTGGGATAGTTGCGGGTGGGACTAGTGCCAGCGGGGGACATTGTTGGCCGGATGTTGGGGGCATGTTGGTTGATGGGCTTGTTTACCACACTGTATCACTCCATGACGCTGTTTGAGAGGTGTGCAAAAATCATGAGAGGAAGGTTCGGGTAGATTAGATGCACAGAATCTCTTGGCCAGAGTGGGGAATCGAGGACCAGGGCCCATTACAGAGGGAGAGTTTAAGGTGAGGAGGGAAGGATTTAGAGGAGCCTGAGGGGTATCTTTTCATACAAAGGGTGGTGGGTGTATGGAACGAGCTGCCAGAGGAAGATAATGAGGCAATCAACGTTTAAGAAACAGGTTTCGACAGGGTACACGGATAGGGCAGGTGTGGAGGGATATGGGTCAAACGCAGGCAGGTAGGACTAGTGTAGTGGGGACATGTTGGCCAGTGTGGGCAAGTTGGGCCGAAGGGCCTGTTTCCTTGTTGTGCGGCTCCTTAAATACAGATGTGCTGGTTTATACACAAAGGACACAAGTGCTGGAGGAGCACTTCAGCATCTCTGGAGAACATGGATGGGTGACGTTTTGGGTCCAGACCCTTCTTCAGGGCGAAGACCTGAAATGTCACCTATCCGTGCTCCCCAGAGAAGCTGCCCGACCCGCTGAGATATTTCCGCGCTTTGTGTCCTTCTGTCGTTCTAACAGGAAGGACGTGGAGGCCTTGGGCGAGGGTTTTGGGACAAGAGGGATTAAGACGACACTGCTGGATAGGTTTAAAGAGAGGTAAAAAGACACAAACGCTCGAGTAGCCGCGGCCTATAACACCTGAGGCCTATAACATCCATTCGGCACTCAAGGCTGCGGAATGTGTCGACCGTCCCGACCACGGAGTGTGGATCTTCGACGGGCAGGGCCTGTAATCCGGCCGTCCGTAGCGGCGCCTGCGGAGGGGTTATGGCCCCGGAACACAGGGGAAAAAATGGGGAGGACTGGCTGAACTTTGTTGCCTTCAGCACAGTGAAGAATGCTTGTGGTGGGATGTTTGGGTAAATTCTAATTGTGTATTGGGTAGTGTGGGTTTTTTAAACTGGTATCGCTGTGGCAATTTCATTTCCTGAGGTGCCGAATACAATTGACTTTGACTCAGAGGGTCAGGCTGCGTCTCCGTAGAGCACAGATTGGTGACGTTTCAGGTTGAGACCTCTCTTCAGACCTGAAACATCACCCATGCAGGTTCTGCGGAGATGCTGGCCGAACTGCTGAGTTACTCCAGCACTCTGTGTCCCTTCATACACACCAGAATGCTGCCGGAATAAGAGGATATTAGCTATAAGGAGAGATAAAAAATGACACAAAGTGCTGGAGTAACCCAGAGGGGCCGGTAGCATCTCTGGAGAACACGGTGTAGGTTTACTTTTGAGTCAGGACCCTCCTTCAGACCTGAATCATCACCCATGCATGTCCTGCAGAGATGCTGCCTGACCCGCTGAGTTACTCCAGCAGTGGGCAAGTTGGGCTGAAGGGCCAGTTTCCCTGTTGTGTGGCTCTCCATAACTGCAGATGCTGGTTAATGCACAAAAGGGCACAAAATGTTGGAGTCGCACTATAACACATCCCAAAGATGTGCAGGTTTGTAGGTTAATCGGCCCTCTGTAAACTGCCCCGAGTGTGTGGAACTAGTGTGTAAATGGGTCGGCGTGGTCTCGTTGGGATGGAGGGCCTGTTTCAATAGATAATAGACAATAGGTGCAGGAGTAGGCCATTCGGCCCTTCGAGGCAGCACCGCCATTCAATGTGATCATGGCTGATCATCCCCAATCAGTACCCCGTTCCTGCCTTCTCCCCATATCCCCTGACTCCGCTGTCTATCGATCAGTGTAATGCTTTTTTGTTTTTTTTTTGTAAAAATAAAACAAATAAAAGACCCTACGCCCACTAGTTTAACAGAGAGCTTCCCTGCCACGTACACACACTTTTAGAGTAACGTGCTAGTGTGAAGTTACTTATGCTGTAACGTTAATACAGTCTTTGGACCTTAATCACCGCGTGAGGCTTTGGTTATTCCACCAGCAGAATCACAACAGAGCCCTATCTAGCTCACTCTTGAAAGCATCCAGAGAACCTGCCTCCACCGCCCTCTGAGGCAGAGAATTCCACAGACTCACAACTCTCTGGGTGAAAAAGTGTTTCCTCATCTCCGTTCTAAATGGCGTACCCCTTATTCTTAAACTGTGGCCCCTGGTTCTGGACTCCCCCAACATCGGGAACATGTTTCCTGCCTCTAGCATGTCCAAACCCTTAATAATCTTATATAATTCAATAAGAAACCCCTCTCATCCTTGCTGTATCTCTAAACTGAACTAATATTCCAGAGCTAAAAGTTCAATGAATTCATGCCCTGATTTGATGTGTCGTGTACGATTCGACTTAGATAAAACATAATGTTCAATGTTCGTGAGTGGAAATTCTCCACACAATATTCACATTCAGTTCACTCTCAGCAAATGCAAGGAAAACCTTGATGTACTGCTCACGTCAGTGCGGGAATACTAATCACACGTCATTCTTCCCGAGACGTTTCACACAGAACACGGGGCAGCAGTGGTAGAGTTGCTGCCTTAATGGGCCTGTCCCACTTAAAGCCCTGTACACGATCTTGCAGAGCTCTCCGGTTTTAAAAAAAAAAAATCAAACAGTGGTAAGCGGATAATGAATGTAGCTCGGAGGATGTCGGAGCTCGGGGGACGTCTCTTCCGGCTCTCGTAACGCTAACGGCAGGTACTCGGGAAGACTCGCTTAACGGCAGGTAAGTCGGGAAGACAGCGATGAAGCTTTTTCAAATGTTGATAAATGTCCACGAGAGCCCCGGAGTAACGACGGACCGGCCATTTACCGTAATCTCCTGAGAACGAATCAGGGCAAACTCGGGAGCGCTCTTGGAATAACTCGCACCGTGGGACAGGGCGCTGTTAGGCTATTTTTTTCAAGCAACTGGCAGCGACTGTTCATTAAAAGGGCAATCGGGTGGGGGCTGGGGAGCGCTGTCTGAGTGATGAAATTCACCACGGTGCAAAGCCCAAGGGATACAGACAACACCCGATGAACAGAAGGTGGGTTAAAGACGGAAATAAAGCACAGTGTACGGTAGTCCTTTAAAAGAAGGATGAGAGGGGGGGTGAGGGGAAAGACGGAAAAGGAAGAGAGACAACTTTTAAGATGCCAGTGATACACGGCTGTGAAGCTCGGCGGACATTAACATTACTGGTCGGTATATCCTTGGTTCTGAAAACTACTGCTTACGTTTTTTTCCCCCAATTCACCGGTCAGCACCGGCTACAACCTACAAGAACCTACGAGAACCTTTCGACCTCCTAGCGACCCACCTACGGCACGAGAATTCTCGCTACTCCCCATGGCGCCTTCATTCTGGTCGCCGCTAATTTTTCAACACGTTGAAAAATTCACGGCGCCCAGAATGCGGGAACTCCTCGCGGCCATGAAGGGGACTCCCCGGCAACCACCCGCGAACATGTGTCGACCGTGTGGTGAATGCATAGTCTCCTGCAGTCGCCTACGTGGGACAGGCCCATTACAGCGCCAGAGACCCGGGTTCGATCCGGACTACGGATGCTGTCTGTCCCGAGTTTGTACGTTCACCCTGTGACCTGCGTGGGTTTTCTCCGGGTGCTCTGGTTTCTTCCCACATCCCAAAGACGTACAGGTTTGTAGGTTATATTAGCTTCGGTAAAAATTGTAAATTTGTTCCTCGTGTGTAGGATAGTGTTAGTGTACGGGGCGACGGCACGGCAGGTTAATTGGCCTCTGTAAAATTGCCCTTAGTGTGTAATGAAAGTGGGTTAACAGAATTAAGTGTGAATGGGTGATCGATGGTCGGAGTGGTCTCGGTGGGCCGAAGGGCCTGTTTCCATGCTGTATCTCTAAAACTAAAAGCACACTTCCCTCAGTGTTACACCCTCCCCACTACTACACCCCCCTCACTCACTACCACACTCATTCACTACCACACTCGCTCACTATCACACTCACTCACTATCTCACCCACTCACTATCACACCCACCCACTATCACAGCACCCAACAACTATCTCACTCTCATTCATTACCACACTCCACTCACTATCACACTCACTCACTATTCACACTCACTCATACCACACCCACCACTAACCTATCACACTAATTCACTACTACACTCATTCATAACATCACTCACTATCACACCACTCACTATCACACTCACTCAATTCACACTCATTCACTACACTCAATCACTATCACACTCATCACTATCATCCCACTCACTAATCAAACTCATGCATATTACACCAATACTATACACCAACTCACTTTCACACTCTCACTATCACACCCACTCATTATCACAACTCACTATCACATCACTCCACTTATCACACCACTCATATCACACTAACGCACTATTACACCAACTAACTATCCACACACACTCACTATCACACCCATCATATACACTCACTCATATCAACTCACTCACTACACACATCCCCTTCACTATCACACTCACGCACTATTTCACCAACTTCAACATATACACTCACTCACTATCACACTCATTCACTACCACACTCACTCATAACAACGCTCCACTCACTACCACAATCACTCCCTCACTACCAACACTCCCTCATACCACACTCCTCACTGACCAAATCCCTCCCACTACACACTCATCACTACCACACCCAATCACTATAACCATCCCTCAATACCACACTCCCTCAGTATCTGTGCCGTTACATCAGACTCGGTTCCGCATTCAAGTATCTGGAGGGAAACCTGAAGTCCTGGCTTCCATTTCAGAGGCGGCAGTGATCCCAGCTGGCTCCTGTGATTGGAAAGTAATCCTTTCTACAGGATCACTGTGAGTGGGAAGGGAGTTATGTGAAGTGTGTGACAGGGTGTAAAAAAAACAAATTGATCAAAGAGAGCAATGGTGTGAAAATGGAAACGCTGTCAAGCAATGTGTTGGAGTCAATTACTCATGGGATGGCAGTCAGTACTGAACACACCAGGTCAATGACCAAACCATCATACGGAACTGAGTGGGGAAGGGATGCAGATGCGGGTTTTTTTTAACCATAGACGCAAAAAGCTGGAGTAACTCGCGGGTCAGACAGCTTCTTGGATAGAAGGTATAGGTGACTGACTTTTGGGGGGAGACCTTTTTCAGACGAACGCACTATTCTCCAGAGATGCTGTTGACCGCTGAGTTACTCCAGCTTTTTGTGATGTACCTATTACGGATTGGTTTGTTTGGGAACAGCTCGTCCACGATATGCATGACATTGGAGCAGCAGAATGAAAAAAATTACCATTGATTTCCATTTAATAGTGCTTGGAATGAATAAAGTAGGGGTTATGGTCTGGGTATTTATCGCAGACTCGTTGTTGATAGTGATCTTTTGAATATAAAAACATTCTACAATAAATGAATTTAGGATTATTTTAAACTTACAAATCAATTACCAAAATCCACAAAATTTCCTTCTCATTCATACCCTTTACATACTTCACCCCTTAAAAAAAATATCATCTTAAAAA
>CM069140.1:73707174-73816050 GCA_035221665.1 Okamejei kenojei | reverse complement strand
GGGGTGGGGGGGAGTTGATTTTATAGAGGTGGTACAAAATCATAGAGGAATCGATCGGGTAGATCTATCTTTGCCCCCGAGTAGAGAATGAGACCATTATGTTTAAGGTGGCGGGCAAGATTTACCAGAGGGGTAACTTTTTTACACAGAGGGTGGTGGATGTATGGAACGAGCTGCAGGAGGAGGAGGTAGTTGGGAAAGGGATCATCACAACGTTTAAAGCCCCTGTCCCACTATACAAGTTTACCCAAGAGCTCTCCCGAGTAAAAAAAAAAATCAAACTCCTGGTAAGTACATAGAACGTATGTAGTGGGTACGTCGGAGCGCGGGACGTCTCTTAGCGGCTCGTGAGCTTGTGAAGTTTTTTCAACGTTGAAAAATTTCCACGAGAGCCCCGAGTACCTACGAGCGGCTATTACCGTAATTCTCGGAGTTCGAATCAGGGGAAACTCGGGAGAACTCTTGAATTACCTCGTACAGTGGGACAGGCCCTCAAGAAACATTTAGACAAGTACATAGATACCTGAGGGGCAACTTTTCACACCACGGAGATTGAGGGGAAGCATTTTGTCCGTCTACGCTTATTCTGCTAATTTGATTTACCCGAGTTTCCCCCCCCCCCACCCTTATATTTAAATTGGGACACAAGGAACAGCAGATGCTGGAATCTTGAGCAAAACACAAAGTGCTGGAGGAACTCGACGGGTCAGGCAGCACCTGTGGGAGGGAATGGACAGGCGACGTTTCGGGTCGGGACGCCTCTTCAGACTCCTGTCCCATTCCCTCCACAGACGCTGCCTGGCCGGCTGAGTTATTCCAGCAAATATATTTTTGCTGAATATAAATGGATGTCTGTCACGATTGCCAGATCATCCTCATTTTGTTGAGTTGAGTTTATTGTCTCGTGTACCGGGGGTATAGTGAACAGCTTTTGCTGCATGCTAACCAGTCAGCGGCAAGACACTGAGAGTAAGCATGCAGGTACAGCAGGCAGTGAAGAAAGCGAATGGCATGTTGACCTTCATAACAAGAGGAGTTGAGTATAGGAGCAAAAGGGTCCTTCTACAGTTGTACAGGGCCCTGGTGAGACCACACCTGAGTATTGTGTGCAGTTTTTGGTCCCCAATTTGAGGAAGGACATTTTTTCCCTATTGAGGGAATGCAAGTGTATGCGTTCAAAGTTAATTACCAAGGATGTGCGGACAAGTCATATGCAGAAGAATGGAGCGGCAGGACTTTACACTTTGAGTTTTAGAAGGATGGAGGGAATCTCATGAAACATATTCCCGAGTTTGGGGAAGCCAGAACAGGGGCCACAGTTTAAGAATAAATGAGACGAGGAAACACGTTTTTTCCTCACGGAGAGTTTGAGTCCTGTGGAATTCACTGCTCAGAGGGCGGTGGAGGCCGTCTCTGGATACTTTCAAGAGAGAACTAAAGAGGCTTTTAAAGATAGCGGAGTCAGGGATATGGGGAGACGCATGAACGGGGTACTGATTGGGGATGATCAGCCATGTCAACATTGTAGTGGGTGGCGCTGGCTCGAAGGCCGAATGCCTCCTCCTGCACTATTTGGTCTAAATGCATTGATTACCAATCGTGCCATCCACAGTTCACAGATGCAAGATAAAGGGGAATACCGTTCAGTGCAAGATAAAAGTCCAACAGATTCGATTACAGATAGTCCGAGGGTCTCCAATGTGGTAGATGGTAGCTTAGGACTGCTCCTAAGTTGGTGAGAGGATGGTTCAGTTGCCTGATAACAGCTGGGAGGAAACCGTCCCTGAATCTGGAGGTGTGCGTTTTCACACTTGCCTGATGGGAGAGGGGAGCAGAGGGGGTGGCCGGGGTGCGACTCGTCCTTGATTATGCCACTGTGTGCCTCTAAAATTCCCGAGTTACACCCTGCCCAAGAACTAAATTACATTCATGGTCACGCTCTGAAACGGCGTGCATTCACTGTCAAATTCTGCATGTGTGCCTGGTTTTGTAAAATAACACTTTGCCTTCAGTCATCTGTGGCGGAGAATTTTAAGTTGGAAAAATAAAGACTTCCATGCAAATTCAGATTCTGGCAGCTGCAACTGGATTTCCAAGAGTTCTCATTTCTTAAACACCCCAATTATCCGGACAAACGCAGTGTACTGGTACCAGGGTGAAAGTTGTCTGACGTTTGTTCATAAGTTCTCGGAGCAGAATTCGGCCCATCAAGTCTAGTCTGCCAGTCGATCCAGTGGCTGTCCATCTTTCTCTCTCAACCCCTCTCCTGCCTTCTCCCCATAGTCCCTGACACCCCCTACTAATCAAGAATCTATCTATCTCTGCCTTAAAACTATCCATGACTTGGCCTCCGCATCCTTCTGTGGCAGAGTCACCACCTTCTGACTAAAGAAATTCCTCCTCATCTCCTTCCTAACGGAATGGCTGAGGCTATGACCTCCGGTCCTAGACTCTCCCACTAGAGGAAACATCCTCTCCGCATCCACTCTATCCAAGCCTTTCACGATTCGGTAAGTTTCAATGAGGTCCCCCCCCTCATTCTTTTAAACTCCAGTGAGTACAGGCCCGGTGCCGACAAACGCTCATCTTGTTGGTGGTGAAGGGAGGGATCACCTCTAGCCGTTTCATAATACGAGTCAGTCTTCCCCCCCCACACCACCCCTCCCCCCAAGTCCACGCTGGCCACCAATCACCCGTTCACACTAGTTCTATGTTATCCCACTTTCTCATCCACTGGGGCAATTTGACAGAGGGCCATTTGACCTACAAACCTGCACGTCTTTGGGGCATGGGAGGAAACTGGAGCTCGGAGAAAACCCACACTGGGTCACAGGGATGAACGTACAAACTCCACATAGACAGCACCCGAGGTGGGGATTGAACCCGGGTCTCTGGCGCTGCGAGGCAGCAACTCTACCGCTGCTCAACTGTGCCACTTTGCCGAGGTGAAGTATTCATTGCTGGATACCCAACGTTGTGAGCCTTTCTTTGAGCCGTGGTATTTGTGGCCGATCTATTTCCTAGTCAGCGGTGAAGGGCACCACGGTGGCGCAGCGGTAGAGTTGCTGCCTTAGAAACACGGAAAATAGGCGCAGGAGGAGGCCATTCGGCCCTTCGAGCCAGCACCGCCATTCATTGTGATCATGGCTGATCGTCCCCAATCAATAACCCGTGCCTGCCTTCTCCCCATATCCCTTGATTCCACCAGCCCCTTGAGCTGTATCTAACTCTTTCTTAAATCCATCCCGTGCCTCACAGCGCAAGACCCGGGATCCATCCTGACTATGGGCGCTGTCTGTGCGGAGTTTGTACGCTCTCCCTGTGACAGCGTGGGTTTTCTCCAGGCGCTCTGGTTTCCTTCCGCGCTCCAAAGAGAGGTACAGGTTTGCAGGTTAATTGGCCCTCTGCAAATTGTCCCTACAGTGTGGGATAGAACTAGTGTATGGGATGTTCGCTGGTCGGCGGGCCGAAGGGCCTGTTTCCATGCTGTACCCCTAAACAAATCTAAAAATCCCAGCATGTTGAAGGTGAGGACCTAAATCACGAAGGTTGACGATGACCATCTTAGACCATCTTATTGGCGATGAGCAACATCTGTCTGAAGAAGGGTCTCGACCCGGAACGTCACCCATTCCTTCTCTCCAGAGATGCTGCCTGACCCGGTGAGTTAGTCCAGCATTTTGTGTCTAAATGTCTGGTATGGGCAGGATGGGAGGAAGGGCCTGTTTCCGTGATGTCTGACCTCCATCTTCCTGTGAGGCAGGACATCTCATATTTCCCCCCCTCTTCTTTTATAATTAATCGTTTTTTATTGGCAGCGAAAAAAAATAAATTATAGTACATCTGATGTATGGCATTACATTTTCCTCCATTTTGTTTTTTTATAAAATAATAATAATAATAATAATATAAACAAAATAACCCTAACCCACTCTCCCTAAACGCCCCTTGGCAGCTTATTTTTTCACAATCCAAATATATCACAAAATCAAATGCACTTTTTAACAATAACAAAGTAATAAAACAGAATAAAGGCAGATCCCCACTTGTCAAGTGCCCTCAGTCAACAGGTAGTTCCTTTAGACCCTCAAAGTATGATAAAAAAGGGTTCCCATTTCAAATAAAACTTTTTCACAGACCCCCTCAATGTGAATTTAATCTTTTCTAACCTTAAAAAAAAACATGGCGTCTTCCAGCCAAGCAGCGGCAGATGTGGAAGGACGGAAAATGAGCATTCCCGGGTTTCAACTCCTTCGAACGACAAAGCCAACAGTCCTTTTAACTATGAGAAACCCTTCAGTGATTAATTAGAATGAGGGAAAAGTCAATTGGTCATAAATTCACAAGTGATAGGAGCGGAATTAGGCCATTCGGCCCATCTAGTCTACTCCGCCATTCTCTTGCCTTCTCCCCAAAACCCCCGACACCCGTACTGATCAAGAATCTCTCTATCTCTGCCTTAAAAATATCCACTGACTTGGCCTCCACGGCCTTCTGTGGCAAAAAGTATTCCACAGATTCACCACCCTCTGCCTAAAGAAATTCCTCTTCATCTCCTTCCTGAAGGAACGTCCTTTAATTCGGAGGCTGTGCCCTCTAGTCCTAGACTGCCGCACTAGTGGAAACGTCCTCTCCGCATCCACTCTATCCAAGTCCCACTGGTTGAAGTTCCACTGAGTAAAGGCAGCCTCACACAACAGGACACAGACCTCAATTGTCTTTGTTGGAACAAAGCAAACCCTTGAAACAGTCCTTGATGAAAATGGTGATGACAGTTCCTCGACCAAGATTCTCTTCTGTCAATTAGCCCTGGTGTCCACAGGGAACCGCAGTGTTCAGAAATATACCCTGCTAGATTAAACTGCTGTCCATTTGCTTTCCTTTTTAACATAAAAAGCATGTAACTTCGACGAGCTGGTCCCTAATGGACAGAGAGGCAACAAGTGATTAATACAGAGTGGAAAATCTGTCTGCTGCTAATGTCATTGCTGAAAACGCTAGCTAATACCGACAAGCTGTTTCACCTTGTCCACAACTGGAAGAACCTGGGGACGCGTGTGACCTTATTTGGAAGTGGGGGGGGGGCCTAACGTTTAAGCCAAAACAAAAAGCACAGTCTTTTTTATCCAGAGTAGGGGCACCGTGAGCCAGATTGGCGTGGCACAGTGGCGCAGCGGTAGAGTTGCCGCATCACAGCGCCAGAGACCCAGGTTTGACCCCGGCGGCGCGTGCTGTCTGCGCGGAGTTTGTACGCTCTCCCGTGACCCGGGGTGGCTATCCCAGTGACTCCAAGTGGACAATATTTCAGGGAACGAAGGGTGGCCAGCGTGTGAAACTGGTTTACCAGGCCTCAATGTCCGTGCAGATTAATTCAATGGCGAGTTAGTTTAGATGCGCTCCAGGAAACAACAGTTTGCAATGCAGAACTGGAGCGATTGTTTCTATGGATGTATGGAAACTTAATTATTTCTTCTATGTAAAGCACTTTGGTTTCAATGCGAGTGGATTTAAACGTGCTATATAAATAAAATGTACTTACTTACTTACTATTGAAGGCATGTGGCAAACAGTGTGTGCCTGGGAGGATATTGAATCTCAAATGCTGCGAATGCAGGCAGAAAGGAGAGGGGGGGGGAGTGAGAGAGAGAAAGAAAGAGTACAAAGGGAGAGAAAAAGAGCAAGGGAGAGAGAGAAAAAGAGAGAGAGGGAGAGGGAAAGAGAGAGAGAGGGAAAGAGAGAGAGGGAGGAAAGGAACACGTGGTCTCCACGGGGACGCTGGAGGCCTTCCGTGGGCGCTGGTCACAGCGTGGGGTAGAGAGTATTGTAAATAATGAAGGCATCATTATACTATAATGACTATTTGATACACTGTGACCTGATTGTGTTTTGAGGTGATGTATCATGCGATTGTGCTGAATAAAGTTGTTGAAAAGAAAAAAAGAGGAAAGAGAGAAAGAGAGAAAAATGGAGAGAGGGAATGAGGAAGAGAGAGAGGGTGAGAGAGAGGGAGAGATTGAGAGGTGGAGAGAAAAAAGGGGAGAGAGATAAAGAGAGAGGGGGCGCAGGGGGGAGAGAGAGGGGGAGATGGAGAGATGACAATAGACAATAGACGCAGTAGGCCATTCGGCCCTTCGAGCCAGCACCGCCATTCAATGTGATCATGGCTGATCATCCCCAATCAGTACCCCGTTCCTGCCTTCTCCCCATATCCCCTGACTGCGCTATTTTTAAGAGCTCTATCTAGCTCTCTCTTGAAAGCATCCAGAGAACCTGCCTCCACCCCCCTCTGAGGCAGAGAATTCCACAGACTCACCACTCTCTGTGAGAAAAAGTGTTCCCTCGTCTCCATTCTAAATGGCTTACTCCTTATTCTTAAACTGTGGCCCCTGGTTCTGGACTCCCCCAATATCGGGGACATGCTTTCTGCCTCTTGTGTGTCCAAGCCCTTAACAATCTTATATGTTTCAATGAGATTCCCTCTCATCCTTCTAAACTCCAGAGTGTACAAGCCCAGCTGCTCCATTCTCCCACATGGGAATTAACCTTGTAAACCTACGCTGCACTCCCTCAATAGCAAGAATGTCCTTCCTCGAATTAGGGGACCAAAACTGCACACAATACTCCGGGTGTCGTCTCGCTAGGGCCCTGTACAACTGCAGAAGGACCTCTTTGCTCCTATACTCAACTCCTCGTGTTATAAAGGCCAACATGCCATTCGCTTTCTTCACTGCCTGCTGTACCTGCATGCTTACTTTCATAGACTGATGTACAAGGACCCCCAGATCCTGTTGTACTTCCCCTTTTCCCAACTTGACGCCATTTAGGAGAGAGAGAGAGAGAGAGAGAGGGGAGAGAGAGAAGTAAGTAGAGTGAATGTTGATGCACTTCTAATGAAGTGTGATCAGCTTTGAAATGTTCCTTTTCAGACTCAGTTTCTCTCTGAACTGGAGACACAAGAGACTGCAGATTCTGGAACCTGGAGCAAAGAACAAAGAGCTGGAGGAACTCAGTGTATCGGACCGCATCCGTGGAAGGTAAATAGACAAGTCAACTGTTCGGGTCGAGATGCTTCACCTGGAGTAGATTGAGGACAAGAGTCCAGATGGAGTGTCTCGACCCAAAAGGCCGACTGTCCATTCCCTTCCACAGTCCGACCCGCTGAGTTCTCTCCGCTCCGAAAAGGACACAGATTGCTGGAGTAACTCAGCGGGTCAGGCAGCATCTCTAGAGAACATGGATATGTCGGAAGAAGAGTCTCGACCCGAAACGTCACCGATCTTTAAGAATAAGGGGCAAGCCTTTTGGAACGGAGATGAGGAAACACTTTTTCACACAGGGAGTTGTGAATCTGTGGAATTCTCTGCCTCAGAGGGCGGTGGAGGCCGGTTCTCTGGATGCTTTCAAGAGAGAGTTAGATAGGGCTCTTAAAGATAGCGGAGTCAGGGGATATGGGGAGAAGGCAGGAACGGGGTACTGATTGGGGATGATCAGCCATGACCACACTGAATGGCGGTGCTGGCTCGAAGGCCCGAATGGCCTACTTCTGCACCTATTGTCTACCTGCTCCAGAGATGCTGCCTGTCCTACTAAGTACTCCAGCACTTTGGGTGTTTGTGTGGGCTGACATATAATGAGCATTTGAGACTAGGCCTCTACTTGCTGGAGTTTAGAAGGACGAGGGGGGGGACCTGATTGATACGTACTGAATCGTGAAATGCCTGGATAGAGTAGATGTTCCTACTAATGGGCGAGACAAGGACCAGAGGTCATAGCCTTAGAATTAAAGGACGGTGGTGAATCTGTGGAATATATTGCTGCAGAACACTGTCAATTGATATTTTTTAAGGCAGAGATATTCTTGATTAGGTACAAAAAGCTGGAGTAACTCAGCGGGACAGGCAGCTGAAGAAAGGCCTCGAACCAAAACGTCACCCATTCCTTCTCTCCAGAGATGCTGCCTGTCCCGCTGAGTTACTCCGGCTTTTTGTGTCTATCTTCGGTTTAAACCAGCATCTGCAGTTCCTTCTTACACATATTTCTTGATCATATTACTGATCATATTTACTGACCGCTAGGCTTTATGGGGATGCTTTGCATTTTTAATAGTTAATTATTGGGTCTTTTTAAGTAATTATTGCTTTCATAGAAACATAGAAATTAGGTGCAGGAGCAGGCCATTCGGCCCTTCGAGCCTGCACCGCCATTCAATATGAACATGGCTGATCATCCAACTCAGTATCCTGTACCTGCCTTCTCTCCATACCCTCTGATCCCTTCAGCCACAAGGGCCACATCCAACCCCCTCTTAAATATGGCCAACGAACTGGCCTCAACTACCTTCTGTGGCAGAGAATTCCACAGATTCACCACTCTCTGTGTGAAAAACGGTTTTCTCATCTCGGTCCTAAAAGACTTCCCCCTTATCCTTAAACTGTGACCCCTTGTCCTGGACTTCCCCAACATTGGGAACAATCTTCCTGCATCTAGCCTGTCAAACCCCTTAAGAATTTTGTAAGTCTCTATGAGATCACCCCTCAATCTTCTAAATTCCAGCGAGTACTGGAATTGTTTCAGGTGTTGTCCATATTGTATTTTATGTATTTTTTCGTCTGCTTTCGTTCTGAATGTGTGGGTTTGTTGGTTGTTGGCTTCTGAATTTCCCTGAGGGGATCAATAAAGTATTTATTATTATGATCAGTACGGGTGTCAGAGGTTATGGGGAGAAGGCAGGAGAGTGGGGTGAGGAGGGAGAGATAGATCAGCCATGACTGAATAGCGGAGTAGACGTGACGGCCTAATTCTACTCCTATCGCTTTTGAACCAGCATCTGCAGTTCCTTGTTTCTCTCTCTCGTCTGACACCGTCAGGTTTGCTGAGTGCTGCCAGTGCTTTAATTCGCTTTTCCGGCGTCTGCAGGGTTTTATTGCTGTGTGGGTGACTTTGAGGCCCTGGTCTCCAGAGGTCTCCGCACATGAAGTGTTCTCACTTCACGCCTGGGTCGACTCCTGGACAAGAGGCCAGTGGCTCTGGCTAATCGAACGTGTCGTGGTGTCTCTCCTTTTCATCTGCCACCAGGCGGGCAGGAGGCCAGGCTAAATAAACTTTTATTTTGTCGTTCAACAGTCCTGCTCCGTGTTGAACATACTGTCGTCGCAGAAGAAACGGGGCGGCATGGAGGAGCAGCGGGTGGAGCTGCTGCCTCACCCCACCAGAGGCCCGGGTTCCATCCGGACCTCGGGAGCTGTCTGTGTGGAGTTTGCACGTGCTATCTGTGACCACGTGGGTTTCCTCCGGGGAGCTCCGGCTTCCTCCCACGCGCCAAAGACGTGCTGGCTTGTAGGTCAATTGGCTTCTGTAAAAAATGGTACCTTGTCCCTAGTGTGTAGGATAGTGCTAGTGTACGGGGTGATCGTTGGTTGCCGTGGTGGGTCAAAGGGCCTGGTTCCACACTGTATCTCAAACGTAAAATTCTAACAAAGGAGGGGGCGGGAGGGGGGGGGGTGGAAACACACTAATACTTGGAGTCTCACCTGGTCATTCCCACTTTTCCTCTCTCCCACCAGGCAAAAGGTACAGGGGTGTGAAAACGCGCACCTCCAGATTCAGAGACAGTTTCTTCCCAGCTGTTATCAGGCAACTGAACCATCCTACCAACAACTAGAGAGCAGTCCTGAGCATCCATCTCCCTCATTGGAGACCCTTGGACTATCTTTAATCGGACTTGATCATGTACTAAAACATTATTCCCTATATCCTGTATCTGTACACTGTGGACTGCTGGATTATAATCATGTGTACTCTTTCCGCTATATTTTATGACAGCATGCAATTTTTCACTGTACCTCACTGCACGTGACAATACACTAAACTAATACTAAACTATCCATGTTCCCCAGCGATGCTGCCTGATCCTCTGAGTTACTCCAGCACTTTGTGACTTTAATTGTGAACTAGCATCTGCAGTTCCTTGTTTCTACGTTCTCTGTGTGGAAAAAGTTGCACCTCGAGTCCCTGTGACTAATACTCAGTGACTGGTTCTCGATGGCTTTGTTTGCTGTAGATTTGCAGTCATTTGCTACCTTCTGATGAAGAAATGTGTCATCTCCCCAGAGAATGACAGAAGCTTTACACTGAGATCCCTGGTACTAGACAGCCCAATCTCGTCAAGAGTCAAGAGTGTTTATCTTCATAAGGCAATAAGTGATGGGAACAGAATTAGGCCATTTGGCCCATCACGTCTACTCCACCATCTAATCATGTCTGATCTATCTCTCCCTCCTAATCCCATTCTCCTGCCTTCTCCCCATAACTTCTGACACCCGTACTAATCAATAATCTATCTATCTCTGCCTTAAAAAAATATCGACTGACTTGACCTCCACAGCCTTCTGTGGCAAAGAATTCCACAGATTCACCACCCTCTGACTAAATACATTTCTCCTCATCTCCTTCCTAAAAGAACATCCTTCAATTCTGAGGCTACGACCTCTAATCCTAGACTCTCCCACTCGTGGAAACATCCTCTCCGCATCCACTCTGTATGTGCACCTGATCGGAATGTGTAGGAAGGAACTGCAGATGCTGGTTTAAACCGAAGATAAACACAAAATGCTGGAGGACTTCGGAGGAAGAGGCAGCATCTCTGGAGAGGAGGAATGGGTGAGGTTTCAAGTCGAGATGGGCTGATGGGCCTGTTTTCACGTTGTATCTCTAACGCAAAAGCCTAACAAGGAGAGGGGGGAGGGTGAAGGGGGAGGGTGGGGGGGGGGGGGGGGTGGGGGGGGGAACGACACTCAGATGCCTGGAATGTCTGGAGAAAGGTCTCGACCTGAAACGTCACCCATTCCTTCTCTCCAGAGATGCTGCCTGACCCGCTGAGTTACTCCAGCACTTTGTATCTATCTATCTTTAACAATATCAACAGTTGCTGCAGCTTTTGAGACATTATCACGTGAGAATTAGAGAGTCGTGGCGAGTTATAGAGTCACACAGCATGGAAACAGGCCCTTTGGCCCAACCTGTCCATGCTAACCAACATGCCCCATCTACTCTAGTCCCACCTACCTGCGTTTGGCCCATATCCCTCTAAACCTGTCCTGTCCACGTACCTGTCTAAATGTTTCATAAACGCTGTGATATTACCCGCCTCGACTACCTTCCTTGGCAGCTCGCTCCATACACCCACCACCCTCTGTGTATAAAAGTTGCCCCTCAGGTTCCAATGGCATTTTACCCCCCTCACCCTAAACCCCATGTCCTCTGGCTCTCAATTTCACAACTCTGGGCGAAAGAGCATCTACCCGATCTGTTTCTCATGATTTTGTACACCTCCATAAGATCACCCCTCATCCTCCTACGCTCCGAGGAATAGAGTCCCAGCCTGCGCAACCTCCCCCGTAGCCCAGTCTCTCAACTCCTGGTAACATCCTAGTAAATCGTTTCTGCACCCTCTCCAGCTTAACATCGTTCCTATAATAGGGTGACCAAAACGGAACACAGTACTCTAAACGTGGCCTCACCGTCGCCTTGTACAACTGCAACGTGACCTCCCAACGTCTACACTCAATACTCTGACCGATGGAGGCCAATGTGCCAAAAGCCTTCTATCCCATCGTTTAGGAAACAGTTGAACAGGTACATGCAGAGGACAGGTTTTTGTTTATTCAAAAAATGTAATCAATTATTTAAAATATATATTACATTCCAATAAAACAAACCAGATCCCACCATCATAATACAATACAAACAAATATCCTTGATAAACTACTATACAGCTATCTTACACTCCTTGTCAAGGATGCATTCGACACCCTGCGGAGCCCAGCGGTCCCGGAACTCCCTCAGGGCAGATTCCCTTTCTAACCCCACCCGGGCACGGACGTAACTCCGGATAAGGGGCAGGCAGCCGGCTCTCACAGACCTCTCCAACGCCTGGCGCCATGACTCGCGGATGGCCATCTTGGCCAGGCCCAGGAGCAACCCAACCAGGACATCCTCAGCCCTACCCTCTCCCCTACGCACAGTGCAGCCAGAAGGCAAGGAGCAGCCCCTTTAGGTATCACACACACTCACTCTCCATGTACACGTGGAACACAGACTCTTCCAGACCGCAACTGCGGCAGGCGGCTGGCGAGTCCGTGAACCGCGAGAGAAACAGGTTGCAGGGAACACCCCGGTGCAGTACCCTCCACCCCAGGTCCCCGATGTAAAGGAGGAGAATCCCTGCGTAGAGGGACCCCCACCGCCCCCCCCCCCCCCCCCCCCCCCCTCAGATGACAGGTTTGGAGGGTTATGGACCAAGCGCAGGCAAGTTGGACTAGTGTAGCTGGGACATTGTTGGCCGGTGTGGGCAAGTTGGGCCGAAGGGCCTGTTTCCACACTGTATTACTCTATGACACTCCCAAGAGCCCCACCATTGATTGTACACATTACACTAGGGGCTCGGGGGGGGGGGGGGGGGGGTCCACAAAAACAAAAAATAAATGGGGAGGTTGGAAATCTGAAATAAATGCAGAAAAGACTGGAAGTGCTCAGCAGGTCAGGCAGCAGCTGTGGTGGGAAATTGAGTCACTGTATTCTGAAGTGGTCGTTCTGGTGCAGAAGCTTGGGTCCATTTGAAGGGTAAAGGGGACCCGGGGTAGTCAAAGGGAGCAGAGACTTCAAGAAACTGTTGAGTGGGAAGTTATAGATACTGTGTCGGTTACACGGATGAGGCAGGTTTAGAGGGATAGGGCCAAACGCTGGCGGGTTTCCCCCATGTATCTTTGTAGGGACTGGATGTAAAGGTTCAATTGACACTGTACCCAGGGCCTTTACGTGAGGGTGAAATCTATGGCACAACATCCGTGGAGAAAATTGAGTAACTCAGCGGGCCAGGCAGCATCTGTGGAGGGGCAAGACCTTGAGGAGACAGACAATAGACAATCGGTGCAGGAGTAGGCCATTCGGCCCTTCGAGCCAGCACCGCCATTCAATGTGATCATGGCTGATCATCCCCAATCAGTACCCCGTTCCTGCCTTCTCCCCATATCCCCTGACTCCGCTTTCTAAGCCCAGCCGCTCCATTCTCTCAGCTCATGACAGTCCCGCCATCCCAGGAATTAACCTTAAAGATTAGAGAAGAGTCTCGACCCTGAAACGTTGCCTATTCATTCCCTCCACAGATGCTGCCTGACCCTCTCAATTACTCCAGCACTTTGTGTTTTGCACTAGATTTGCAGCATCTGCAGTTCCTTGAAGGGTCTCGACCCGAAACGTCGCCTATTCCTTCGCTCCGTAGATGCTGCCTCACCCGCTGTGTCTCTCCAGCATCTTTGTCTACCTTCTATTTTTCCAGCATCTGCAGTTCCTTCTTAAACATTTTTGTCACAGTTATTCTCACAGCTTTTATAAACACTATAGACCTTCTTAACTCATGGAAATATAGGCCAGGTTCACATAGCTCAACCTTGATCTAATTTCTGGGTCAATATCTATCAGTGCAGCCACAATAATGACAGCACCTTCTATCTAGAGCTTGTCTTCTCACCCAAGCAAGTCCAAAATTAGTATGCGAGACACAACACACAGAATATGGGGAATATACAGAATTTGAGGAATAGATTGGGTAGATGCACAGTCTCTCTTTCCCAGAGTAGGTGAATCGAGGACATAGATTTAATGTGAAGGCGATATGATTTAATTAGAATCTGAGGAGTAACATTTTCACACAAAGGGTGGTGGGAGTATGGAACAAGCTGTCAGGGGAGATAGTTAAGGCAGGGACTATTCCCACTGTTTAAGATACAGTTAGACAAGTACATAGATAGGGCAGGTCTGGAGGGATGTGGACCAAACGTGGGCAGGTGGGACTAGTGATTCAGGGGCAGTTTCTTCCCCGCTGTTATCAGGCAACCGAACCATCCTACCACAACCAGAGAGCAGTGCTGAACTACTATCTACCTCATTGGTGACCCTCGGACTATCCTTGATCGGACTTTGCTGGCTTTACCTTGCACTGAACGTTATACCCTTATCACGTATCTAGGCACTGCAAATGGATCAATTGTAAGCATGTGTTGCCTTTCTGCACAATTGGTTAGCACGCAATAAAAAGCTTTTCACTGTACCTTGGTACACGTGACAATAAACTGAATTGAATTATTGTGTGCGTGTGTGTGTGCGTGTGAGTGTGTGTGCGTGCGTGTGTGAAAATTATTTATCTCATATACCGGCACATATGCCAGCGCAGCGGTAGAGTTGCTGCCTTACAGCGAATGCCGCGCCGGAGACCCGGGTTCAATCCCGACTACGGGTGCTGTCTGTGTAGCCGGGACATGTTGGCCGGTGTGGGCAAGTAGGCCGAAGGGCTTGTTTCCACGCCGATGCACTGTATGACTAATATAATGTGGAGAAATATGAGGTTGCCTGCTTTGGTAGATAAAGAAATATTAAAAAAAGCAGAATAATGTTATTGAGTTTTGATATATATATAAGATGGTGGCGCGACCGACATTCGCGGTGGCCTCTCTCAGTGGAAATGCAGTGCTTTTGTGTGTTACTGGAGCGAGTGGTGTGATTGCACAGTGTGTGGAAGGAAAGTGTATGTATGTGCGACAGTTTCCTATGTTAGGGATCGACTGTTCTGTCTGAATGTCTATTTTAGTTCTATTTTAGAGACGATAATGTTCAACTTGTAAGTATTTATTTCCGTTTTTATTAATTGCACTGATGACAAAACTGATGAGAAACATTTTTTTGTTTCTTCTGTGCGTGCAAGTACTCTAGTGAAATGACAATAAAGTGAATACATACTTAGTACTTATACTTATATTGGGAAGTGTTGTTGCGGTAAGAGACATAAGAGTTAGGAGCGGACGCAGGCCATTCAGCCCTTCATACCTGCGCTCCATTTGTCAAGATATTAAGAGTCATAGAGTTGTACAGCGCAGAATCAGGCCCTTCGGCCCAACCTAACCCTGCCCACCGAGTTGTCCACCTGAGCCAGTCCTATTTGCTTGTGTTTGGCCATAGATCCCTCTGCATCTTTAAGTTAAAAATCATAAGATTATAAGGCACAGGAACAGAATTACGACATTCGGCCTATCGAGTCTGGGGGGGGGGGGTTTGGGAAGGGAGGCTCCAAGTACAAAGGGGGACGATGGGGACTCTAACGGCACCAGAAATGTGGCGACTCTTTGCGTACTGTGTGTATTGTACGCATGTACAAAGAATATTGCTCTACTGAGGTACAGGTGACAATAAAGCCTCATTTAATAAAGTATCATTCAAACCTATGCGCCTCACTGATGTCTCGAGGATGGGAGATCTGTCTCCCCCCCACCTAGTCGGGCACTGACCAGACTTGTGTTTATGAAGGAACTGCAGATGCTGGAAAATTGAAGGTACACAAAAATGCTGGAGAAACTCAGTTGGTGCAGCAGCATCTATGGAGCAAAGGAGATAGGCGACGTTTCGGGCCAAAACCCTTCTTCAGACTGACCAGACTTGCCCTGGCACACATGACTATCTCCCGGGACTGAATGGGGACGGTTAGCAATGATCACAGTGAATGGCGGTGCTGGCTCGAAGGGCCGAATGGCCTACTCCCGCACCTATTGTCTATTGACTCGTGGAATTGCTGGCGCACGGTCATGGCCCTCAGCCCCAGCCCTCAGGGCGGGACGGTGGCGCAGCGGTAGAGTTGCTGCCGTACAGCACCAGAGACCCGGGTTCGATCCTGACTACGGGGTGCTGTCTGTGCGGAGTTGACACGTTCTCCCCGCGTGGGCGTGGGTTCTCTCCGAGGTGCTCCGGGTTTCCTCCCACGTGCCAAAGACGCGCAGGTTTGTCGGTTAATTGGCTTTGGTAAAATTGTAAATTGTCCCCAGTGCGTGTAGGATAGTGTTTCGAGAGTACTGTGTTTACATATCGGTCGTGCTGCTGCAAGCAAGAATTTCATTGTTCACAAATTCATCAAGTGATACGAGTGGAATTAGGCCATTCGGCCCGTCGAGCCTACTCCGCCGTTCAATCATGGCTGATCTCTGCCTCCTAATCCCGTTATCCTGCCTTCTCCCCATAACCCTCGACACCCGTTCTAATCAAGAATCTGTCTATCTCTGCCTTAAAAATATCCCCGCTGACTCTAGCCCTCTGTGGCGACGAGTTCCACACATTAACTACCCTCTGACTGAAGAAGTTCCTCCTCACCTCTTTTCTAAAAGAGCGCCCTGTAATTCTGAGACTATGACCTCTGGTACTAGACTCTCCCACCAGTGGAAACATCCTTTCCACATCCGCTCTACCCAGGCCTTTCCTTATTCTGTAAGTTTCAATGAGGTCCCCCCTCACCCTTCTAAACTCCAGTTATTCTAGTTAGGACTGAAATGAGGAAAAACCTTTTCTCCCAGAGTTGTAAATCTGTGGAATTCTCTGCCGCAGAAGGCAGTGGAGACCAATTCACTGGATGTATTCAAGAGAGAGTGAGATATAGCTCTTAGGGCTAAAGGAATCAAGGGGCATGGGGAGGCAGCAGGAACAGGGTACTGATTTTGGATGGTCAGCCATGATCATATTAAATGGCGGTGTTGGTTAGATGGATTGAACGGCCTACTCCTGAAACGGAAACTATTTTCTATGTTTCTATGTTTCCAGCGAGTGGATGCCCAGTGCTGTCAAACGCTCATCGCATGCTAACCCTGGAATCGTTCTTGTAAACCTCCTCTGGACCCTCTCCAGAGCCAGCACATCCTTCCTCAGATATGGGGCCCAAACGTGGCCTGACCAGCACCTTAAAGAGCCTCAGTTCTGGATTGGGACATATGACAATAAAACCCTCTTGATCATGGGTTCCCAACCTGGGGTAAATTTCACCTACCCAGGGGGGTAAGTTTGTTGATTGTGGATTTGTACATATTTTTTCTCATTGACTGACTGTGTTTGGTTCTGGGTATACTGGTATCTGCTCATCATTAGGTAGACAAAAATGCTGGAGAAACTCATGCGGGTGCAGCAGCATCTATGGAGCGAAGGAAATAGGCATTCTGACCGATGTGAGGGTGGGCGGGGGGGGGGGGAAGAAGAAAGGAAGAGGAGCCAGAGGGCTGAGGGAGAGCTGCGAAGCGGAGGAGATAGTAAGGACTACCTGAAATTGGAGAAGTCAATGTTCATACCGCTGGTGTGCAAACCGCCCAAGCGAAATATGAGGTGCTGCTCCTCCAATTTCCGGTGGTCCTCACTCTGGCCATGGAGGTAGGCCCAGGACAGAAAGGTCGGATTCGGAATGGGAGGGGGAGTTGAAGTGCTGGGCCACCGGGAGATCAGGTTGGTTATTGCGAACCGAGCGGAGGTGTTCATCATCAGTTGTTCATAAATAAGTGAAATAACATTGATATGTGCTATTAAAGTTGCCAGGGGTAAACGGGATGAAAAGGGTTGGGAGTCCCTGCTCTAGATTCTTGCTAAAGCTTGGTTCAGCGACATATCCCTGACTCCCCTAACAGAGGCTGGGACACAACCCCCTGTCAACCCGCCCCTCCATCTGAGAAAGTCAGCGTGATGCTAACAACTAGTCCCTCAACATCCTCCATCCCACAGCTCCTTCCCTCCATAGGTCCTGCAAATGTTATTTTTTTACCCCCTCAAATTAATGGCCAATTCTCTTAATCACCTCCAGAGGTTGTCAAAATCATGAGAGGAATAGATCGGGTCTCCTGTCCAGAGTATGGGGAATCAAGAAACAAACGGCAAAGGTTTAAAGTGAGGGGGAAAGATTTAATAGGAACCTGAGGGGTCACTTTTTTTTTACACAAAGTGTGGTGGGTGTATGGAACGAGCTGCCGGAGGAGGTAGTTGAGCCAGGTACTATCGCAACCTTTAAGAAACATTTAGACCGGTACATGGATAGGATTGGAGTGAAATGGACCAAATGCAGGCCATTGTGACTAGTGTAGCTGGGGCATGTTGGCTGGTGTGGGCAGGTTGGGCCGAAGGGCCTGTTTCCACACTGTATAAACAGAGAGCTCTTAAAAATAGCGGAGTCAAGGAATATGGGGAGAAGGCAGGAACGGGGTACTGATTGGGGATGATCAGCCATGATCACATTGAATGACGGTGCTGGCTCGAGTCGAAAGACTTACTCTTAGCGGGCAAAATTAGGGCACATGGTATTGGGGGTAGAGTGCTGACATGGTTAGAAAATTGGTTGGCAGACAGGAAACAAAGAGTAGGGATTAACGGGTCCGTTTCAGAATGGCAGGCAGTGACTAGTGGGGTGCCGCAAGGCTCGGTGCTGGGACCGCAGCTATTTACAATATACATCAATGATTTAGATGAAGGGATTCGAAGTAACATTAGCAAATTTGCAGATGACACCAAGCTGGGTGGCTATGCGAATGCAGGGTGACTTGGACAGGTTGAGTGAGTGGGAAGATGCATGGCAGATGCAGTTCAATGTGGATAAATGTGGCGTTATCCACTTTGGTAGCTAAAATAGGAAGGTAGATTACTATCTAAATGGTGTCAAGTTGGGAAAAGGGGAAATACAACGGGATCTGGGGGTCCCTGTTCATCAGTCACTGAAAGTAAGCATGCAGGTACAGCGGGCAGTGAAGAAAGCGAATGGCATGTTGGCCTTCATAACAAGAGGAGTTGAGTATAGGAGCAAAGAGGTCCTTCTGTAGTTGCATAGAGCTCTAATGAGACCACACCTGGAGTATTGTGTGCTGTTTTGGTCCCCTAATTTGAGGAAGGACATTCTTGCTATAGAGGGAGTGCAGCGTAGGTTTACAAGGTAAATTCCCCGGATGGCGGGACTGTCATATGCTGAGAGAATGGAGCAGCCGGGCTTGTATACTCTGTAGTTTAGAAGGATGAGAGGAGATCTTATTGAAATATATAAGATTATTAACGGTTTGGACATGCTAGAGGCTGGAAACAGGTTCCCGATGTTGGGGGAGTCCAGAACCAGGGGCCACAGTTTAAGAATAAGGGATAAGCCATTTAGAACGGAGACCAAGGAAACACTTTTCCTCACAGAGAGTGGTGAGTCTGTGGAATTCTCTGCCTCAGAGGGCGGTGGAGGCAGGTTCTCTGGATACTTTCAAGAGAGAGATGGATAGGGCTCTTAAAGATAGCGGAGTGAGGGTGAGGGGATATGGGGAGAAGGCAAGAACCGGGTACTGATTGTGGATGATCAGCCATGATCACATTGAATGACGGTGTTGGCTCGAAGGGCCGAATGGCCTCCTCCTGCACCTATTGTCTATTGGCTATTGTCCTGCACCTATTGTCTGTCACTCTATGATTCTAAGTGCTGGAGTGACCCAGCGGGTCAAACAACACACCTGGAGAGAAAAAATTCAGTCTGTGGAAGGGTCCCGACCCTAAACATCCCCAATCCATGTTCTCCAGAGATGCTGTCTGACCCGCTGAGTTAGTCCAGCACGTTGTGCCTATCTTCGGTATAAACCAGCATCTGCAGTTCTCTGTTTCTGCAAAGAATCTGAAGAATCTGAAGAAGGGTCTCGACCCCGAAAAAAACCCATCCCTCCTCTCCAGAGATGACCCGCTGAGTTACTCCAGCACTTTGTGTCTATCTTTGGTTTAAACCAGCATCTGCAGTTCCTTCTAACACCCATCCATCCGTGTTCTCCAGAGATGCTGCCTGACCCGCTGAGTTCCTCCAGCACTTTGTGTCTATTTTTGCTTTAAACCAGCATCTGCAGTTCCTTCTAACACCCATCCATCCATGTTCTCCAGAGATGCTGCCTGACCCGCTGAGTTACTCCAGTACTTTGTGTCTATCTTTGGTTTAAAACCAGCATCTGCAGTTCCTTCTAACACCCATCCATCCATGTTCTCCAGAGATGCTCCTGACCATCTGAGTTACTCCAGCACTTTGTGTCTATCTTTGGTTTAAACCAGCATCTGCAGTTCCTTCTAACACCCATCCATCCATGTTCTCCAGAGATGCTGCCTGACCCGCTGAGTTACTCCAGCACTTTGTGTCTGTCATCACATTCTCTGTCCAACTCTCCATCTGAAAGCTAGCCTTGACTGAACGCAGTCGGATCCCCACTTCATCTCCCAGCGTTTAAGTGGTGCGTGCTACCACAGCCACCGGGACCGCACGATATGTGGCTTCAACCTGACAGCGGCTGGCTGAGCGGCGGTACCTTGCGGTCGATGACATTGATGTAACCGGTCAGTGGAGGAGGCGGCGGCGGCGGCGGCGGCGTCGGCGTTGCCTCCGGGAGTCCTGCGCCCTCTCGGCTCCTTCCCTCCGCACCGTAGCCCAGCCCGAAGACGCCTCTGCCGGTGTAAACCACCAGGATAGTCCCACACATGGACAGACCCAAAAACAGTGCGATCAGATGCCGCTGCACGCAAAAAAAAAACAAAAAAAAAACACACACATAGACAGGAGACTAGAGAGAGAGAGAGAAAATAATACGACCACACACACACACACACACTGGAGAATTGCAATCACAAAAGTCACTTTGAAATTGCAAACACAGAAAAACCCATAACATGCAAAGTGCGTTTGCAAAAATGCACCCCCCCCCCCTTCCAGTTTAAACAATTTGCATAAAAGTTTAATTTGCATTGAGTGAATTAAGGTGCAATGAAATGGAGCGATCTGCAGCATTAAAAGTAGTTTTCCCCGTTCACACTGTGCATTAATTACCGCCAGGCTCTTCATTCTTCCTCTCTTCTGCTGTGGTCCCTTCTTCCCATGTTGGTTTACCTGCACCTCCCCGGTTCTCCGGCTCACACCGGCTGAGTGGTTGCAAAAAAGAAAACACGTACACAAAATCACACGCTCATTCCGCCAAGCTTGCACCCGATGCGAAGGCGAGCAGGCTCCTGCTGCTGGAGGCTCTCGCACCCCTCCCCTCCCCTCCCCTCCCCTCCATCTCCATCCCCATCTCCATCTCCACGCTTAATGCTGCCTGCAAACCCTCTCTCGACTCGAGCAAGTCGCCGAGACTCCGCGGGGTCCCAGCGCCTGCTCTCGGGCACTGAACGCCTTCGTCCCACCTCCCTTCTGCGTGTTTGTGTTTGTGTGTTTCCCACCTCCAGACAACGCAGCTCGCCTCGATTACACGTTTTAAAAAAAAACCAAAATAAAGAAAAGGAAACCCAGCCCCCCTTGTGTACAATAAAGGAAATTAATAGTACTTTCACCCCTAATGTCAGAAAATCGATTAAGGTTAAACGCTGACAAAGGCAAGGGCTTGAACAGAGGAGCGCTGAGACTCGGGGTATAGAGGTTTTATAGCACAGACTGAAGCCTTTTAGCTCAACACCATACGCGGGCTTCTCACCTAATCCCCTTTACCAACATTGCTTTGTAGATCACGACGCTTTAGCATTTATATTACGTTTATGGCAGGGAATTGTGTTGGCGCCCCAGACCATCACACAAACCAACCTCCATCCACACCTCACGCTGCCTCGGCAAGGCCAGCAACATCATCAAGGACCAGTCTCACCCCCGGCCACTCCCTCTTCTCCCCTCTCCCATCGGGCAAGGGGGGCAGAAGTGTGAAAACACACACCTCCAGATTCAGGGGCAGTTCCTTCTCAGCTGTTATCAGGCAACTGAACCATCCTATCAACAACTAGAGAGCGGTCTTTAGGACGATTGTTAAGGGTTTGGACACGCTAGAGGCAGGAAACATGTTCCCGATGTTGGGGGAGTCCAGAACCAGGGGCCACTGTTTAAGAATAAGGGGTAAGCCATTTAGAACGGAGACGAGGAAACACTTTTTCACACACAGAGTGGTGAGCCTGTGGAATTCACAGAGTGGTGAGTCTGTGGAATTCTCTGCCTCAGAGGGCGGTGGAGGCCGGTTCTCTGGATGCTTTAAAGAGAGAGCTAGATAGGGCTCTTAAAAATAGCGGAGTCAGGGGATATGGGGAGAAGGCAGGAACAGGGTACTGATTGGGGATGATCAACCATGATCACATTGAATGGCGGTGCTGGCTCGAAGGGTCATAGAAACAAAGAAACATAGAAAATAGGTGCAGGAGTAGGCCATTCGGCCCTTCGAGCCTGCACCGACATTCAATATGATCATGGCTGATCATCCAACTCAGTATCCCTTACCTGCCTTCTCTCCATACCCCTTGATCCCTTTAGCCACAAGGGCCACATCTAACACCCTCTTAAATATAGCCAATTGTGAGATATAGGTTGTGCTCACAATCACTACTCAGAGACTAAATCATGGAAACAAGAAATGCTTTATTTGCGAGTCTGCAGAGTCGGGTGCCTCTCCAAGTTGAGACACATCGAAGTCAGGAAAGTAAAGCCCCTTTATACACACAATTCTACATTTAACCTCCCCTTCTGACCCTCCCCAATCAGAGCACTGAGGTGCACAGTCTATAGGTACGTCCCCCCAGTACCTCCCACATCATACATCACATGTTCATGGTAATGAGCAATTTCTTGACCGGGGTGTGTTAGTAATATTCATTTATTTCATTAAGCATGCTCAGTTGTAAATGACCTGCCCAGTTTGCTCACCTCCAACTGACCTGTCTCAGTTCTCTTGTATCTGAATTAAAAGCTAGCCTCTACTGACAAGGGTCGCATCCATCACTAGACTCTACTGATAAGGGTCGCATCCATCATTCCCCTTCTACCGCTATACAATGCCATCAATCCTTACTCAAGGACTGTTCTGGTAACTTCATCCACAGCTGTGTCAGAATCCTCTCCCTGGCCTCTATCGGTTAGAATCCTCTCCTGAACCCTTAAAATAGTGGGGTTTAATCACTTTATCCCTCACAATCCTCCCTTTTTCTTTTGCTACGCATCTATTGATTAAACCTCAATTTCAAGCTCCTTCAGTTCGAATTGAAGTAACATTCTCCTAATCTCCTCTTCCTGTGGATCCTGGACCTTCCCTGGTCGCATTATCATTATTTTCTGTATTACCCCTTTCTCTCCCATAGGCACTACTACAGCCTGCATCTGACATACTCCTTGCAATAAGTTCCCTAAAACAAGGGATACAACAGGGGATAAAGATCAGCCCAGCCACTGCACATAGAAACACGAGTCCCGCTGTTCTTCACCATATTCCTCCGAGGATGGAATCCCACCATCGGGTTCCCATAATCGAATTCCACTTTTGTATGGGAACATGTGCCAACTTACGGATTCCTTCTGATATGTCCATCACTGCCTGTCCGTTGTCATCGATGTTTAGACAGCAATTAGAGAGGTTGAATTTCCCGCATACCCCTCCTTCTGCCAGGAGGTAATCTAGGACCAACCGGTTCTGGTATATTGCTGCTCTCATCTGTGTCTGCAGCTTTGCCAGCATCTCCAGTGCCACCGCAGTTTGGTTGCTAAATTACTTCCAGTACTGCCTGAAGTCTTATGATCCGGTTTAACATGTATACCGGGGTTCGGTAGCCCCAGGATCCGTCCTGTGCCCAAGTGGCTGGTCCATAGTATGAGATGATTCTTGCTGGTGGCCATTCATCATCTTCCCATTCTCCAATGTCTATTTTCCTCTTCTTCCGATGTAGGTCGTCAAATACAGGTGTTCCTAGCGACCGCCCTTCTTCGGTGTTTAACAGGAAAAATCCCGGTTGTACCAGTCCAATGAAGCAAATCCTGCTCCAATTTGTTGGCAACACCGAGTATGCCTTGTATCTGCATATCCATAACAGTCCTTCAGGGGCTGGTCCACTAGAGGTAACCTTGGTCCATATTTCTCGCAACACCGGGATTCCTTGATAAGGGTTGTTCCCCATTCAGTGCCATAGTCCAGTCGATTCCATTCCATTAGTCTTCATCCAGATAGTGAAGTTTCTCCCGTCTTTCTTAGTTGGATACCATTTAGGCTCCTCTGGCCACCACACTCGGGACTGATTTGGCCACTGGGTGACGATGCACTGGCAGGGGCTGCTGCCTACTAGGACGGCATCCTTTGCCCAGGGCCTAGCGATACACTCAGTCCCAACCGGAGCGTCTGTCAGGACCCATGCCTGGGGACCTCGGTCTTGTCCAACTGTCAGGTTCCACTCCATCAGGTCCCATACTTCAACAATGGATCCTCTCCACGGCCAACGTGAGCTCATCAGTGGTCCGCCACAGACCCAACAGTTAGTCACATTCAGGGTTCCAGCTATCCGGAGGGCCAAGTCCACAAACAGGTTTTTCCCTCCTTCAGGGATCTCAATCTGCTTCTTTATTTCTTCATACATTGTCTGGTGCAATTGAGGTTGAGTAGGTGGGAGAGGGGGAGGCTTGGTGACTATTACTTTCGTTAACCTTGTTATTACTTCCTCTTCACTTTGTCTAATGTCCATCTTAAGGCAGGGAAAAGGAGACCTAACTGTCCTGTCCTGGTTATACAAACCCATCTCTCCCCCTTTGGGCAGGTAACGTACCCAAACCTCACTACATATCCCTTATTCCCTACCATATAACACTTCTTTCCTCCGTCCTCACAAATAGTTCTAGTCCTCAGGTTATAACAAGCATCGTTCACATGGGAACGATAGGTAAATGATCTGGTTGTCTGCCCTCCGTATCTGATAGGATGGTAGCATTAGTCACAGTTATTAACACTTTTTACAATGATTACATGCAGAGCAAGCAATACCACGACTGCTCCTTTCATACTGCCAGTTATACATTTATTTTTTTCTAAAAGTTAATGTTAGGGGCTTATTCCCTGACTTCACCATCCACTGTTCCTCTTTTATCCGGAGCGGGTGGGTCAACGGGTCCTTTAACCCGGATTGCGTGGGTCCACCCTTTTTCTTTTGTTCGTACTGCTGTCTCGGTTGTCAGTAAATATTAGGTATGGGCTGGTCCACCGGGGCTGGAGTTTCTCCTCCTTCCAATTCATGACCAGTACCCAGTCGCCGGCCTTTACAGCATGTATCGGGAAGTCGAGTGGTGGGCTTTGAGCCAATAATCCTTTAGCTTTTAATTCTGTAAGAGAACGAGATACTGCCAGTAAATAGTTCCTTAAGAATACATCACTGCCCTCTATGGTGGGTATTCCTTCTATCTTTCCCAAATAAGGTAACCCAAACAACATTTCATAGGGGGATACTGCTAACTTTGCATGGGGTCTCCGTTGCTTTTCTCAAAGCCTTTCTGTTTCCCTACTGCTCCAAACATGTGCCAGACTCCATGTACATATGCTGCTCTTAAAGCCTTAATTTCTGCCAATTGAGCTAAGCAAGATTGCAGGCAAGCTTCCAATTTGATTACCTTAAAGTCTAATTCATCCTGATGCATCACTTCAAACCCTGCATACTTGCTATTATCATCCCTTTAACAAGAAACATCCACAAGGAAAACCTTTTTGTCCCCTTCAATCAAAGGCTCTGACTGTAAAACATTTCTCAGACTTGTGTGTCCTTCTTCCTTCATTATTTTCCTTAATGGCATCACAATTTCAACATACTTTCCAATCTAGTCTGAACCATATCCTGCCATTCCCAAGATCATCATTATCTGTTCTACTGTCTGAGGTTTGGGAACTTCAATTATCGCTTCAATTTGATCCTGCGCTATAGCTTTTACTTCTTTAGATATTACTCGTCCAAAATATTCTACCTGCTGCTGACAACACAACAACTTCTTCCTTGATACATTATGACCTCCTGTGCCATCTTTTCCAAGATAATTACAATGTCTCTCACATTGCTTCTCACTTGTGGAACAAACCAACAAATCATCCACATACTATATCAACACCTTCCAAATCTGCCTACAACATCTGATTAAAAACATGGGGCTAGTATTTAAAACCCTGCTGCATCCTAGCCTAGGTGTATTTAATGCCTCTTCTTAATGTTCTTACCATAGCTATGTTCACCATTATCTTAATATTATTATTATTTCCTGATTACAATACCTGTTCACACCCCCAACACACCTTGTCCATTACCTATCTCCTTACTAGCCTTTCTTGACCTCTTCCTTGAGATCCCTCCCTCCCTTGGGGACCCCAGTCCTGTCTGGGCTTATATCCAGATTCATTTCACTCCTGATAGGGCATTTGAGGAAATACTCTCCCAAATACATTTATTATTGGCATGGAATCTCTGGCCCTTGTTTGGCTCTGTCATAGGACTCACTGTGTGTCGGTGCATCACTTATTTCAGACTTTTCAACCAGGTCTGTTGTTACTGACAACATTGTCTTTCCTTTTTCACGCTCTTTCTTTTTGAGCTCTTCAAGTTACATTTGCATTTTTCTCTGCACCTCTTCCTGCTGGCCTGCAAGTCTTTTTCCTATCTTTGCGATATTTCTCAACCTCATTGACCAAATGGTCACTGAATCAGGGGTGGGAAATAGATGACAATCCCACCACCTCTTCCAATCTAGACTTGACTTTAGAAGGAATGACATCCACCACAGTGGTTCAGAATATAGTGTTCATTAACTGGTTGCCTTCTATTTTTGTTCAGTTTCCAGTCTCCACCTTTTCAGCTTGTTCTCCAGATAGGCTGCTGGATTTTTGTCTGAGGGCCTGCCATACCCTCTGCCTGACTGTGTCAAACAGCATGCCATTGTTTATTGCATTGTTCACAGCATTTTTATACCAGCCATCTTCAGGAGTTCTGTCAGTTTAGTGGTTCCTATCACTTTCACCAACAGTGCCTTCAAATCTCCCATAGCCAATAATCGTCCCTCAAAGCCATAATCCATTTCCTGCCCCATCAGGAATATTGGGTAAGGTATTTTTTAGTCCTCTCAGTTTATGGGTGCCCCAAAGGATAATCTGTGTATGTCCTGCTCTTATCTGTTTAAAGCTGTCTCATCAATTTATCCCTCTGCTTCCCACTTTAATCCTTTCTGATATGCCTTATTGCTCACTCTAAACTCAATTTCTTACTTATCAGATAGTCTATCCTCCTTTGCAAATTTATTCACCTTCCTTTTAAAATCTTCCACTGACTCCTCCTGATTTATTACCTGTCGTTTCCTACTTCTGTTACCTCCTCACTGCCTCTCTCTCCTTTCTCTCTAAACTGCTTAAGTACATCTAATTCATTTCCTCTCCCCTTTTCCCACCTTTCCAACCTATCTGTGACATTAACACTTCCATCTTGTCACACATTTATCTTGAAAGTACCTTCCTTGGGCCACTTCCTCACAACTGTTTCTGAAGATCTCAGCAAACAATCATTACCCTTCTCCAACCAGAATGTTTATTAAAACAAGCCACAAAAGCTGATCATGTTTCAGCAATTAACTTATTTCCAATTATTTCAACCCATTCTCACCACTATTTTTAAATTTCCAATTCCTAGTACTAGTAACAATTTTCCAAATTAACTTTACTGAAAAGAAATCTATAGAAACATCAGCAAAGCCAAGCAACCTACATTTTCCAACTTTCCCCTTTTAAGTTGCGATGATACAAAGCATTGTTCGTTAACTTACAGCTGTTTGTAGCCTCCCCCATTGCTTACAATTTCTTAAAGGAACACACACACCTACCCTTACAGCATGTGGCCTACAGCAAACAAACTTATCACATATATGAACTTCCTCATTCATTCAAAACCGGTTTTTACACACAAATCACATTTGTTCCATTCTTACTTCAATGAAATTATGCAATTTCCTACACAGATTAAATTTTCAAAATTAACATATTTTGCACTAACTCCTCATGTACCTGACCAATCTGTATATGAGTTTCTTCTATAGATTGTGCGAAACAACTCAATATTTCTTTCATGTGCTGCTCCTTCCTTTTTTTTTAACTTTTCGTACTCAAAACATTTGGCACTGTGATTTTCCTTATATTTTTGCAATGTTTGAGTGATACTCTGAATATTCTGTACAGCATCCAAAGTGCCCAATCCTCATCGGAGCCCAGTCGTGGCCACCAGACTGAACATCCCCTTATTGGTTCCTTTGGTTATTCAAAATAACAAAACTTTATCATTGTTTCCTTACTCTTACCCTGAGTCCCCCCTTCACCCCACCTGTGCAACATTCGCCCCAACGGACTATCGGGCGGAATGTGCGGCTCTTTACCAGTGTGAGCATTGTCCTGCCTCCCCAGACCCTCACTTTTCCCGTTCTGGTTACCCATTGTCTTATCGTACTATTCCCGTCCGACAGACCCTCGGTCGCCCGGGCAATACTAAATAGTCAGTTTTCTTATCCGGGTCTTGTGCACAAGAATCGCTCAACCGTCCCTTGTTTATTTTTCCGACACTCTCTCTTGTTTCCCGAGTCTCTTGTCCGGATATCACTCGCTCAAACCGCTGATGGCAAGAAAGGAGATCAGAGACTGCTGAAATCAGCAGGATGCACCTTCCCTTCCTTCCGTGCCTCCGCCGAGCGGCCGGAGTGGCGATCCCGGACATGCCCCCACTTGTGAGATATAGGTTGTGCTCACAATCACTACTTAGAGACTAAATCATGGAAACACAAAATGCTTTATTTGCGAGTCTGCAGAGTCGGGTGCCCCTCCAAGTTGAGACACACCGAAGTCAGGAAAGTAAAGCCCCTTTATACACACAATTCTACATTTAACCTCCCCTTCTGGCCCTCCCCAATCAGAGCACTGAGGTGCACAGTCTATAGGTACGTCCCCTCATTCTCTTGCCTTCTCCTGTGCGTGTAGGCACAGGAGACAATACACGTGACAATAAACTAAACTAAACTAAAATAAATTAAACTTATTATCGTCACATCTACTGAGGGACAGTGAATCGCTTTGTTTTGCGTGCCATCCAATCTAATCAGAAAATACTGCACATAGTACAATCAAGTGAGAGTTTAAGGGAATGAGCGGGGAACCTCATTGAAATGTATAGAATACTGAAAGGCTTGGATAGAGTGGATGTGGAGAGGATGTTTCCACTAGTGGGCGAGTCTCAGACTAGAGGTCACAGCCTCAGAATTAAAGGACTCTCTTTTAGGAAGGAGAAGAGGAGAGGGTGGTGAATCTGTGGAAATCTTTGCTACAGAAGGCTGTTGAGGCCGTCAGAGGATATTTTTCAAGGCAGAGATAGATAGATTCTTGATTAGTACAGGTGTCAGAGGTTATGGGGAGAAGGCAGGAGAATGGGGTTTGGAGGGAGAGATAGATTAGCCACGATTGAATGGCGTAGAATTGATGGGCCGAATGGCCTAATTCTACTCCTATCACTTATGATCTTATAATCTTATGAATATAGTACAATAGGTAGAGCAAAGGAGAAGATACAAAATGCTGAATACAGTCCTCAGCATTGTAGCGCATCAGTTCCAGAATCAAAGTCCAATGTCCACAATGGGTAGTGGCGAATCACACAGTTCTCTAGCTCATGCGAGGATAATTCAGATTTAGGTTTATTATTGTCACGTGTGTCGAGGTACAGTGAATAACTTTGTTTTGCGTGCTATTTAAGGCGGATATGGACAGATTCTTGATTAGTACAGGTGTCAGGGGTTATGGGGAGAAGGCAGGAGAATGGGGTTGAGAGGGAAAGATAGATCAGCCATGATTCGCACAATCTTGTTTACATCAACGGGACGATGGTGGAGAGGGTCAAAAAGTTGAAATTCCTGGGCGTGCATATTTCCGACTATCTTTCCTGGACCCAGTACACTGATGCAACTCAGCGGCTCTACTTCCTGAGAAGATTACGGAGCGTCGTTAGGTCAAAGAGGATTCTCCTGAACCTCTACAGGTGTACACAGTAGAGAGCGTACGGACTGGTTGCATTGAAGCGTGGTTCGGCAACCTGAGCGTCCAGGAGCGGAAAAGGCTGCAAAAAGTTGTAAACACTGTCCTGTCCATCATCGGCTCTGACCTCGCTACCATCGAGAGGATCTATCGCAGTCGCTGCCTCAAAAAGGCTGCCAGCATCATCAAAGACAAACACCATCCTGGCCACACACTCATTATACCGTTGCTTTCGGGAAGAAGGTACAGGAGCCTGAAAACTGTAACGTCCAGGTTCAGGAACCGCTTCTTCCCTACAGCCATCAGGTTATTAATATCAACGACAAATAAGGTGAACTCTGAACCTCTGAACTATTATTATCATTGCACTATATGTGTTTATTTATTGAGCATGTGTGCATGTGCATATACACACACTGAACCTTTTTTCTTCTCCCGTTATGTACCATGTTTACATATTCTGTTGTGCGGCAGCAAGTAAGAATTTCATTGTCCTATCTGGGACACATGACAATAAAACTCTCTTGACTCTTGACTCTAGATTACAATAGAACTTTATTTATTCCAGTAGGGAAATTGATCTGCCAACAGCCATAAAAACACAAAATACATGACAATGAATGGCGGAGTAGAATTAAACATAGAAACATAGAAATTAGGTGCAGGAGCAGGCCATTCGGCCCTTCGAGCCTGCACCGCCATTCAATATGATCATGGCTGATCATCCAACTCAGTATCCTGTACCTGCCTTCTCTCCATACCCCCTGATCCCTTCAGCCACATCCAACTCCCTCTTAAATATGGCCAACGAACTGGCCTCAACTACCTTCTGTGGCAGAGAATTCCACAGATTCACCACTCTCTGTGTGAAAAACGATTTTCTCATCTCGGTCCTAAAAGACTTCCCCCTTATCCTTAAACTGTGACCCCTTGTCCTGGACTTCCCCAACATCGGGAACAATCTTCCTGCATCTAGCCTGTCCAACCCCTTAAGAATTTTGTAAGTCTCTATGAGATCACCCCTCAATCTTCTAAATTCCAGCGAGTACAAGCCAAGTCTATCCAGTCTTTCTTCATATGGAAGTCGTGCCATCCCAGGAATCAGTCTGGTGAACCTTCTCTGTACTCCCTCTATGGCAAGAATGTCTTTCCTCAGATTAGGAGACCAAAACTGTACGCAGTACTCCAGGTGTGGCCTCACCAAGACCCTGTACAACTGCAGTAGAACCTCCCTGCTCTTGTACTCAAATCCTTTTGCTATGAATGCCAATATACCATTTGCTTTCTTCACAGCCTGCTGCACCTGCATGCCTACTTTCAATGACTGGTGTACCATGACACCCAGGTCTCGCTGCATCTCCCCTTTTCCTAATCGGTCACTATTCAAATAATAGTCTACCTTCCAGTTTTTGCCACCAAAGTGGATAACCTCACATTTATCCACATTATACTGCATCTGCCATGCATTTATCCACTCACCCAGTCTATCCAAGTCATCCTGCAGCCTCCTAGCATCCTCCTCACAGCTAACACTGCCCCCCAGCTTCGTGTCATCCGCAAACTTCAAGATGTTGCATTTAATTCCCTCGTCCAAATCATTAATGTATATTGTAAATAGCTGGGGTCCCAGCACTGAGCCTTGCGGCACCCCACTAGTCACTGCCTGCCATCCTGAAAAGGACCCGTTCACTCCTACTCTTTGCTTCCTGTCTGCCAGCCAGTTCTCTATCCACATCAATACTGAACCACCAATACCGTGTGCTTTAAATTTGTATACCAATCTCTTGTGTGGGACCTTGTCGAAAGCCTTCTGAAAGTCCAGATACAACACATCCACTGCTTCTCCCTTGTCCACTCTACTAGTTACATCCTCAAAAAATTCAATAAGGTTCGTCAGACATGATTTACCCTTCGTAAATCCATGCTGACTTTGTCCAATGATTGCACCACTTTCCAAATGCGCTGCTATCCCATCTTTAATAATTGACTCTAGCAGTTTCCCCACTACCGATGTTAGACTAACTGGTCTGTAATTCCCCGTTTTCTCTCTCCCTCCCTTTTTAAAAAGTGGGGTTACATTAGCTACCCTCCAATCCTCAGGAACTACTCCAGAATCTAAAGAGTTTTGAAACATTATCACTAAGGCATCTGCTATTTCTGGGGCTACTTCGTTAGGTACCCTGGGATGCAGCCTATCTGGCCCTGGGGATTTATCGGCCTTTAATCCATTCAATTTACTCAACACCACTTTCCGGCTAACCTGGATTTCACTAATTTCTTCCATCTCATTTGACCCGCGATCCCCTGCTATTTCCAGCAAATTATTTATGTCTTCCTTAGTGAAGACAGAACCAAAGTAGTTATTCAATTGGTCTGCCATGTCCTTGTTCCCCATGATCAATTCACCCGCTTCTGACAGCAAGGGACCTACATTTGTTTTAACTAATCTTTTGCGCTTCACATATCGATAAAAACTTTTGCAGTCAGTTTTTATGTTTCCTGCCAGTTTTCTTTCATACTCCATTTTCCCTTTCCTAATTAAGCCCTTTGTCCTCCTCTGTTGGTCTCTGAATTTCTCCCAGTCCCCTGGTAGACTGCTTTTTCTGGCTAATTTGTACGCTTTATCTTTTTCTTTGATACTATCCCTGATTTCCCTCGTTATCCATGGATGCGCCACCTTCCCTGATTTATTCTTTTGCCATACTGGGATGAACAATTGTTGTAGTTCATCCATGCAGTCTTTAAATGCCTTCCATTGCATTTCCACCGTCAACTCTTCAAGAATTAATTGCCAGTCCATCTTGGCCAATTAACGTCTCATACCCTCAAAGTTACCTTTCTTTAAGTTCAGGACCCGTGTTTCTGAATTAACAATGTCACTCTCCATCCTAATGAAGAACTCAACCATATTATGGTTACTCTTGCCCAAGGGGCCACGTACAACAAGGCTGCTAACTAACCCTTCCTTATTACTCAATATCCAGTCTAGAATAGCCTGCTCTCTTGTTGGTTCCTCCACATGTTGGTTTAGAAAACTATCCCACATACATTCCAAGAAATCCTCTTCCTCAGCAATTTGATTCACCCAATCTATATGTAGATTGAAGTCACCCATTATAAAGGTTTTACCTTTGTTGCACGCATTTCTAATTTCCTGTTTGATGCCATCCCCAACTCCACTACTACTGTTAGGTGGCCTGTACACAACACCCACTAGCGTTTTCTGCCCCTTAGAGTTTCGCAGCTCCGCCCATATCAATTCCACATCCTCCAAGCTAATGTCATTCCTTTCTATTGCGTTAATCTCCTCTCTAACCAGCAACGCTACCCCACCTCCTTTTCCTCTCTGTCTATCCTTCCTGAATATTGAATATCCCTGGATGTTCAGCTCCCAGCCTTGGTCACCCTGGAGCCATGTCTCCGTGATCCCAACTATATCATAATTATTAATAGCTATCTGCACATTCAACTCATCCACCTTATTACAAATGCTCCTCGCATTGAGACACAAAGCCTTCAGGCTTGTTTTTACAACACTCTTGGCCCTTTTACAATTATGTTGAAAAGTGGCCCTTTTAGATTTTTGCCCTGGATTTGTTTTCCTGCCACTTTTCACCTCGCTACCTATTGCCCCTATCCTCATTTTACACCCCTCTGTCTCTCTGCTCACACATTTAAGAAACCCTCCACTTCTTATTCTCCGTTTGTTATTTTTTTCTTCTTTCTTCCCTACGTGTTGCGTCTGACTGCTTCTCTTCTCTGCCTCCTGCCTCACAAACGGACTACTTGTCTTCTCTATTTGAGTCCCTCCCCCCAACCGATCTAGTTTAAAGTCTCCCCAGTAGCCTTTGCAAATCTCCCCGCCAGGATATTGGTTCCCCTCGGGTTCAAGTGCAACCCGTCCTTTTTGTACAGGTCACACCTTCCCCAAAAGAGGTCCTAATGATTCAGAAATTTGAATCTCTCGCTCTGCACCAGTCCTTCAGCCACGCATTTATCCTCCACCTTGCTCCATTCCTACTCTCACTGTCGCGTGGTACAGGCATTAATCCTGAGATTGTTACCTTTGCGGTCCTTCTCCTTAACACTCTTCCTAACTCCCTAAATTCTCCTTTCAGGACCCCCTCTCTTTTTCTACCTATGTCATTGGTACCTATATGTACCACGACCTCTGGCTCCTCTCCCTCCCATTTCAAGATATCTTGGACACGTTCAGTCACATCCCGGACCCTGGCACCAGGGAGGCAAACTACCATCCGGGTCTCCTGACTGCGTCCACAGAATCGCCTATCTGACCCCCTAACTATAGAGTCCCCTATTACTGCTGCCCTCCTCTTCTTTTCCTTATCCTTCTGAGCAACAGGGCCCGTCTTTGTACCGGAGGCCCGGTCGCTGTTGCTACCCCCAGGTAGGCTGTGCCCCCCAACAGTACTCAAACAGGAGTACTTATTGCCAAGGTGTGTAGCCACCGGGGTACTCTCTAGTCCCTGCCTCTGCCCCTTGCCTCTCCTAACCGTGACCCACCTTTCTGCCTCCTGTGGTTTTGGAGTGACCACCGGTCTGTAACTCCTCTCTATGGTTTCCTCACTCTCCCTGACCAGACGGAGGTCATCGAGCTGCTGCTCCAGGTACCAAATACGGTCCATTTGGAGCGCCATCTTGACGCACCTGGCGCAGATGTGGACGTCTGGAGAGCTATCTGACTGCATGACCTCCCACATCTGACATCCAGAACAGTAAACTGCCCTGGCACTCATCCTCCCCCTTACCCTGGATACAATACAATACAATGTACAATACAATGCAAGGATTTTAGCTGAAAGAAATCAGCAGGGATCTGACTGCCAATTAGCTGCTCCCTCGAGTCGTCTTCCACCAATCAGCGGTTTCCTCAACTGCGAGCTGGGAGTTTTGAACTGCGAGCTGCGAATGGAACGTTACGGATTTGGGCTCCTCCCACTGCAACCGCTCCTGGTCCTCTGTCTATATATAATCTGTATTATATATATATTTTTTTTTTTTTTTATTTTTATTAAACACAAAACGTTATCCTTTAAACTTTACTAATAAATACTGAACCCTTAACTCCCAGAATAATACTGAACCCTTAACTCCCAGAATTGATGGGATGAATGGCCTAATTCTGCTCCTATACCTTATCAAATCATGAACTTATGAACTATCCACTCAGATCAGAAAACATGACAGATAAATACCACCAAGTCAAACTCCAGCACGATAGTTTGTGCAAAGGGGAAGATACAGAGTGCAGCATATAGTTCTCAGCATTGTAGCACATCAGTTGCAGAGACAAGGTCCAATGGGGTAGAGGTGAATCAGACTGTGCCTTAGCTGATGGAAGGACCGTTCAGAAGCCCGATAACATAAGGGGAGAGGCTGTTCCTGAGGTTAAGCACTGACAAGTAAAGCACTTCAAAAGAGGAGCACTGAGTCTCAGAATATACACGTTTACTGCAAAAATTGAGGCCACTTGGCCCAACACCAGGGAACGCGCCCAACCTCATCTCACTTAGGGCGGCACGGTGGCCAAGCGGTAGCGTTGATGCCCTACAGTGCCAGAGACCCAGGTTCGATCCTGACTACGGGTGCTGTCTGTACGGAGTTTGTATGCTCTCCCAGTGACCACGTGTGGTTTCTCTGGGTGCTCCAATTTCCTCCCACACTCCAAGAACGTACAGGTTTATCGGTTAATTGGCCCTAGTGTGTAGGATAGTGCTAGCATACGGGGTGATAGCTGGTCAGCACAGACTCGGTGGGCCGAAGGGCTAGTCTCGACGCTGTATCTCTAAAGTTGAAAGCCGCTTCCAAACTTTGCTTTGCAGATTGTAACACCTCAACTCTTCATGGAAGGAGTTTGCAATGTGACAAGGTTATCTGTCTCTCTTATCCTTTCAGGCAGTTCCGGCTCCTATTGCTGCATTCCGGTAACATGTTGCAAAGTAAATTTATTAATTTTATTAAATTCAGTTTTTTTTCAATGGTGCTGCAAAATGTTTCGGAGAGATGTCTTTCAATAATCAGGAGGCTATGTGACATCAATGGCAGCGCACCAGCTGGCAGTGCTACTGTCTCACGGCGCCAGAGACTCCAGTCTACCAAATGACTGTGGTAGAGACAGATTGAATAGTCACGGTCATACAGAGTGTAGGGGGGTGGATGAGAAAGTGGGATAACATAGAACTACAATGAATGGGTGATTGATGGCCAGCATGGACTTAGTGGGCCGAAGGGGCTTTTTCCATGCTGTATCTCTAAACTCTAAACAAAACTAAAATCCTTCCTAAAATCCTTCCTAAAACCTTCCTAAAATCAAACCATCTCTATAAAAGTCTCATCTTGACCACTTCCTGTCTGCGCTGTATATTGATTTTGGAAAACACGCTACCCTGTATCGCTGTGATTTCTGGCCATTTTACTCACAGTCCTCCTCCGTTGAGCCAGCCCCGAGGACTTTTCCCATCGATGAAAAATAAAAAAGTTATGAGTGTTTAAAAAACCTTGAGATCAGCTGATTGGTCCTCTCACCTGCCAATCACCACGATGAAGGTAACGCCCCTTCCGGGGGGTGGGGGGCAGGACTATAAAACCCCAGATGCCTGGACGTGTCAGTCACTCTGCAAAATTGTGAGGGAGAGGTCACGACTGTCATTCAAAGCTGTGAATCAACTGAACTGTGAGTGCAATGTACTTGCAATAAATGATTTGTTAGCCCTTAATGACAATGCCATGAGTTGTTTGGCTTGCTGCCCTGCCTGTGCTTGAAAGTGCAATGCTTAATTGGAAGTGAAATGAAATTAAATGACAATGTCATGAATTGTTTGGCCTGCTGCCCTGCCTGTGCTTGAAATTGCAATGCTTTATGAGGTCTGAACGTGTTTGGAAGGAATAAATGCTTTATGAGGTCCGACTGTGTTTGGAAGGAATAAATGCATTATTAGGTCCGACTGTGTTTGGAAGGAATAAATGCTTTATTAGGTCCGAGTGTGTTTAGTCCAAAGTCTCGCTCATTTCGTGACTTCCGCTTAGTGGACTGGTTGTGCTGATTGCGTAATTTCTGGTGAGTGCAGAGGTCACGCTGATTGCGGAAGTGCCGCTGACTGCGGAAGCCCCAGCGGAGAGGCCGCGCTCAGCCGTGTGAGTATTCAAGAAAGTTTACTGTCATATATATGGTGTGTGTGTCAGTGTGTGTGAGTGTGTATGTGAGTGTGAGTGTGTATGCGCGTGTGTGAGTATATGTGTGTGTGTGTGAGTGTATGTGTGTGTGAGTGTGTATGTGTGTGTGTGTGTGTGTGTGTGTGTGTGTGAGTGTATGTGTGTGTGTGTGTGTGTGAGGGTATGTGTGTGCGTGTGAGTGTATGTGTGAGCCTGTGTGTGTGCGTGTATGTGTGAGCCTGTGTGTGTGAGTGTATGTGTGTGAGTTTGTTTGTGAGTATGTGAGTGAGTGTTTGTGTGTGTGTGAGTGAGTGTGTGTGTGTAAGGTGGAGGGCGTGTATATGTGAGTGTGTGTGTGTGTGTGTGTGTGTGTGTGTGTGTGTGTGTGTGTGTGTGTGTGTGTGTGTGTGTGTGTGTGTGTGTGTGTGTGTGTGTGTGTGTGTGTGAGTGTGAGTGTGAGTGTGAGTGTGAGTGTGAGTGTGAGTGTGAGTGTGAGTGTGAGTGTGAGTGTGAGTGTGAGTGTGAGTGTGAGTGTGAGTGTGAGTGTGTGTGTGTGTGTGTGTGTGTATATTGGAATTGGTGGACAGGTGGAATATTGCATTAGGGGACGACCTCTCCCGTGTGAAGCTGGGACCCAACGGGTCCCACTTAGTCTAGTCTTTAATTACAAGCCCAGTGAGACTTTCCCAGTCTGGTGTTAATCATTTGCATCACCTACTGAGGAGAGGTAGGAATGATGTCTCATCTATTAAGGTGGATGCTGCAGTCTCACATGTGGATAATCATAATCATAATCAGACTTTATTAGCCAAGTATGTTTTTGACAATAGACAATAGACAATAGATGCGGGAGTAGGCCATTCGGCCTTTCCAGCCAACACCGCCATTCAATATGATCATAGCTGTAACAATCAGTACCCCGTTCCTGCCTTCTCCCCATATCCCCTGACTCCGCTATCTTTAAGAGCTCTATCTAACTCTCCCTTGAAAGCATCCAGAGAATTGGCCTCCACTGCCTTCTGAGGCAGTGAATTCCACAGATTCACAACTCTCTGGGTGAAAAAACGTTTCCTCATCTCTAAATGGCCTACCCCTTATTCATAAACTGTGGGCCCTGTTTCTGGACTCCCCCAACATCGGGAACATGTTTCCTCCCTCTAGTGTGTCCAAACCCTTAACAATCTTATATGTTTCAATAAGATTCCCACTCGTCCTTCTAAATTCCAGAATGTACAAGCCCAGCCGCTCTATTCTAACAACATATGACAGTCCTGTCATCCCAGGAAATAACCTTGTGAACCTACGCTGCACTCCCTCAATAGCAAGAATGTCCTTCCTCAAATTTGGAGACCAAAACTGCACACAATACTCCAGGTGTGGTCTCACTAGGGCCCCATACAACTGCAGAAGGACCTCTTTGCTCCTTTACTCAACTCCTCTTGTTATGAAGGTCAACATGCCATTCGCTTTCTTCACTGCCTGCTGTACCTGCATGCTTACTTTCAGCGACTGATTACTTTCAGGACTCTCAGCGCCCCCGCGCCGGCCAATCTGACCCCGGGTCAGGGCTGGTCGACATTCTGCATCGACAGACTGTTGGCGACGCTGCCGCTGTGCAGTGCCCCCTGGTGGTGGGGGCGTGGTCGTGTTCCTGAAAGGCTGGAATGCAGCAGCTCTGATCTGAGCGTCCTGTCATTCATTTGCAGTCATTCCCAGGTTTTTGCGATATCTGGGATTAATTGCATCCTTCACAAATCTGAGGACGGGGTAATAAACAGAGGGATAGTGGGCCCATGATGTGAAACCCACGCTGCATGTCAAACAGTAACACAGACTGACCATGTAGTGCCCTGACCTAATGTTTGGTCCACAGACAACATCGCCAAATCAGATCCAGTTAGAGGTAAACATTGAACATTGAACAGAGAACAGTACAATAAAATTGGGGTGGCAAGGTGACGCAGCAGTAGAGTTGCTGCCTTACTGCGCTACAGACCCGGGTTCGATTCAGACCACGGGTGCTGTCTGCACGGAGTTTGTCCGTTCTACTTCTGACCTACGTTGATTTCCTCCGGGTGCTTCAGTCTCCTCCCGCACTCTAAAGACGTGCAGGTTTGTAGGTTAATTGCCTTTGGTAAGAATTGTAAATTGTCCCTTGTGTGTGTAGGATAGTGCTAGTGTGTGGGGATCGCTGGTCGGTGCGAACACAGTAGGCCGAAGGACCTGTTTCCACGCTGTATCTCTAAACTAAACTAAACTAATAGTCAGAAACAAAAGCACCGCAGGTGCTGGTTTATACAAAAGACACAAAGTGCTGGAGTAACTCAGTGGGTCAGGCAGCATCTCTGGAGAAAAAGGATGGGTGACGTTTTGGGTCGGGACCCTTCTTTCGACAAGCAGGCCCCTTGGCCCACAATGTCTTTGCCCAACATGATGCCAAGGCCAACTCTGAAGAAGGGGCCCGAGCCGAAACGTCACCCACGCAGGTCACGGGGAGAAGGTACAAACTGCGTACAGACAGCACCCGTGGTCAGGATCGAACCGGGGTCTCTGGCGCTGTGAGGCAGCAACTCTACGGCTGTGGAACCGTGTTGTTGAGGCAGATATCTTTCTTCTGCACGAAGAGAACAGAGGGGACGGAAAATGAACGAAAGGGAGGCTTTGAGGCAGGCAGGATCGATTCACTGACGCACGGGGCAACGGCTCAAAGTAAAACCGGGGAACAAATAAAGACAAAAAAAATGGTCCAAATGAGATGCAAATAGGACCTGGCAGAATCATTAGCTGCAAATGTTGAACTCAGCGCTGGGTTCAGAACAATATAATGCATTCAGCTTTCTGTGGAAAAATAGCTCAAACTTGTTCGATGTAATCACATTGCCTGTTTGTGAGATGCTACTGATTGCAAACAGAGTCAAGGAGAAATACAGCATTGAAACAGGCCCTTCGGCCCAACCCGTGCATGCTGAGCAGGTTGCTGCACCAAACTAGTCCGCATCCCGCCAGACCTTTCAATTGACAATAGACAATAGACAATAGACAATAGGTGCAGGAGTAGGCCATTCGGCACTTCGAGCCAGCACTGCCATTCAATATGATCATCCCCAATCAGTACCCCGTTCCTGCCTTCTCCCCATATCCCCTGACTCCGCTATCTTTAAGAGCCCTATCTAGCTCTCTCTTGAAAGCATCCAGAGAACTGGCCTCCACCGCCCTCTGAGGCAGAGAATTCCACAGACTCACCACTCTCTGTGAGAAAAAGTCTTCCCAATTGGATAAGTGGTGCATAGTGGTGCAGCTGGTAGTGCCGCTACCTCGTAGCGTCAGAAACCCGGGTGCGATCCTGACCTTGCGTGCTGTCTGTGTGGAGTCTGCACGTTCTCCCTGTGGCCGCATGGGTATCCACTCACATCGCAACGGCGTGCGGGTTTGAAGGTTAATTGTCCTTGTGAATTGCCCCTTGTGTGCAGGGAGTGGATGAAAAAGTGCTATAACAAAGAACTAATGTGAACAACTGATCCCAGGGTGGTGTGGACCTCTCTCCCTTGTTACTCCATTTCTCTTAATATACTTATCGAGTCTCTTTGGATTCTCCTTTATCCAGTCTGCCAAAGTTATCTAAAGCTGGAGTAGCTGGAATTTGGGCGGTCACGGTGGCGCAGCGGTAGAGTTGCCGCCTTACAGTGAATGCAGCGCCGGAGACCCGGGTTCGATCCCGACTATGGGTGCTTGTCTGTACGGAGTTTGTACGTTCTCCCCGTTTTCTCCGAGATCTTCAGTTTCCTCCCGCGCTCCAAAGACATACAGGATTGTAGGTTAATTGGCTTGGTATAAATGTAAAAAATGTCCCTAGTGGGTGTAGGATAATGTTAGTGTGTGCGGATCGCTGGTCGGAGGGGACCCGGTGGGCCGAACGGCTGTATCTCGAAACTAAACTAAACTATACTCAGCGGGACAGGCAGCATCTTTGGAGAGAAGGATTGGGTGACGTTTCGGGTCGAGACCCTTCTTCAGACTGGTTGGGGTAAGGGAAATGAGATATAGACGGCTTTGTGGAGAGATAAAGAACAATGAATGAAAGATATGCAAAATAAAGTAACGATGATAAAGGAAACAGGCCAGTCTGAAGAAGGGTCTCGACCCGAAACGTCGCCTATCTCCTTCGCTCCTTAGATGCTGCTGCACCCGCTGAGTTTCTCCAGCCTTTTGTGTACCCAGGCCATTGTTAGCTGTTTGTGGGGTGAAGACGAGAAGCTAGTGCGGCCTGGGTGGGGGAGGGATAGAGAGCGAGGGAATGCCGGGGCTACCTGAAGCGAGAGAAATCAATATTCATACCACTGTCCAAGTGAAATATGAGAAACTGTTTCTCCAGCGTTGGGCCTCACTCTGACAATGGAGGAGACAGACCCTGGGACAGAAAGGTCTGTGTAGGATGGGAAGGAGAATTAAAGTGTTTGGCAGCCGGGAGATCAGGTTGGTTCAGGCGGGCTGAGCGAAGTTTATACGTTCTCCCTGTGACTGCGCGGGTTTTCCCCGGGTGCTCCGGTTTCCTTCCACACTCCAAAGACATAGAGATTAATTTCACTTTGGTAAAAATTGCAAATTGTCCCTGGTGTGTAGGTGAGTGCTAGTGTGCAGGGTGATTGCTGGTGGACTGTAGGGCCTGTTTCTCCGCTGTATCTCTAAACTAAATTAAACTAAAACTAAATTAAACTAGCGGCCTTCCGCGGTAAAGCCACTAAATGTACCGGTAACTCTTCTGCTTCTGTCGTGTGTCTTTTAGACCCGCAGCTCCGTTGAGGCGAGCCAGGCCAACGTGTCATCGTCCAGGTCAATCAGACCTCGTTCACCATTCGGTGGCCGGTGTTTGGGGCAACTGGTGACGATGCGCTCCACTGTCTGTGTTGGGTCCCCACACTCGCAGGACGTGCTCGCTGTCTACGAGGCCCCACCTTCTTCATCGCTACTCCATAGCGTCCGACGCCTGTCCTCAAGCGGTTGAGGGTTGTCCACTGCTTTCGGGGCAGGTCCTGGCCACGGACGTCCATGGGGTCATCGATAGCCTAGATGGTTCCGCTGACTTCCCACTGGTCTCTCCATCTCGTCTTGACCACCGGTAACTCAATGATGCGGGACCTTCTGCAGTTGTACAGAGCCCTAGTGAGGCCACACCTGGAGTATTGTGGGCAGTTTTGGTCTCCAAATGTGAGGAAGGACTTTCTTGCTATTGAGGGAGTGCAGCGTAGGTTTACAAGGTTAATTCCCGGGATGGCGGGACTGTCATATGCTGAGATAATGGAGCAGCTGGGCTTGTACACTCTGGAGTTTAGGATGAGAGGGGATCTCATTGAAACATATAAGATTGTTAAGGGCTTGGACACACTAGAGGCAGGAAACATGTTCCCGATGTTGGGGGAGTCCAGAACCCGGGGCCACAGTTTAAGAATAAGGAGTAAGCCATTTAGAACAGAAATGAGGAAACACTTTGAGAGTGGTGAGTCTGTGGAATTCTCTGCCTCAGAGGGTGGTGGAGGCAGGTTCTCTGGATGCTTTCAAGAGAGAGCTGGATAGGGCTCTTAAAAATAGCAGAGTGGATATGGGGAGAAGGCAGGAACGGGGTACTGATTGGGGATGATCAGCCATGATCACATTGAATGGCGGTGCTGGCTCGAAGGGCCGAATGATCTACTCCTGCACCTATTGTGTATTGTCTATTGTCTATTTAGGGAGTAGGCGGTGCACACAAAAGGCCAGAGCAAGTAAACAAACAGTTGCTGCAGTTCGGAGAACTTACAGGGAGAGTCAGTGGTGAAGTAAAAGGTCACGAGAGGCAACGGTGATATTCAAGGTGAGGAGGAGAATATTGAGTAGATCCTGGAACACCATCAAAAGGCTGCCTTGAGGCTCCCAAAAGCAGCGATGCTAACAAAAAAATCTGCTTCCAAACTCTGCTCAACAGCGCTGGGAAATGGACCATACAGAGCGTGTGACATTACCGCGTCAACACTGCTGCCCAGCTCGCCTGATCACGGCAAGGCTCGGACTGGGTGAACAGCGGAGGGAGTGACACCAGGCTGATAAACTGCCCGCCTGCCCACGCCATCAGTCACCTCTTTTTCTGTCTGCAGACGAGCAGAAGAGGACGGCACGGTGGCGCAGCGGTAGACTCGCTGCCTCACAGCGCCAGAGACCCGGGCACGATCCTGACTGCGGGTGCTGTCTGCACGGAGTTGTAAGTTCTCCCCCTGACCCGCCTGGGTGCCCTGGTTTCCTCCCACATTCCAAAGACGTGCAGGTTTGTGGGTTAATTGTGAGTAAGTTTATTGGCCAAGTATTCACATACAATGAATTTGCCTTGACGCTCCACCCACAAGTAACAACATGACATACAGTGACAGTTACGAACGACTCAGTAAACACTAAACATTAATAATAATAAGACATTCATGATAAAACACCATTGATCAAGCATGTGAAACAACAAAATACCAGATCAAAGGGAGGCTACAGATTTTCGGCTGTTGAGTAGAGCAACTACTCGTGGATAAAATTGGCTTTGGTAAAATTGTAAATTGTCCCTAGGGTGTAGGATTAGCGCTAGAGGACGGGGTGATCCCTGGCCGGCGCGGACTCTCTGGGCCGAGGGGCCTGTTTTCCGTGCTGTATCATTAAAGTATAAAGTTAAAAAGTGTCTGTGCTTCTCGCATAAGCTCGATTAACCACCTCAAAATCCGTCAAACTGAATTGAGACAAAATCATTCATAATTAAGAAGGCTACTAAAGATGATCCAATTCCACACGGGCCATTGTAGAGTCTGTCCTCACCTTCTCCATCATGGTCTGGTTTGGCTCAGCCACCAAGCACGACACCCGGAGGCTGCAGCGAATCATCCGATCAGCAGAGAAGGTTATTGGCTGCAACCTTCCCCCCCATTGACGAACTGTACACTGCAAGGGCCAGGAAGCGAGCGGGCAAGATCATCTCTGACCCCTCTCACCCTGGCCACAAACTCTTTGAATCACTTCCCTCTGGAAGGCGACTCCGGACTGTCAAAGCCGCCACGGCCAGACATAAAAACAGTTTTTTTTCCACGAGTAGTTGCTCTACTCAACAACCAAAAATCTGTAGCCTCCTTTTGCTCTGGCATTTTATTTCATTCACATGTTTAATCGATAATGTTTTATTATTAATGTTCAATGTTTTATGTGTCATTCCTAATTGTCACTGTGGGGTGGGAGATTGCAACCTCCACGTGGTCCGCCCTGTTTCGACTAATGCAATCAACACGACGTGCACAAACGGAAGATCAAATAGAACAAGTTGTCCAACAACGCCACACGAAAGAAGAAGAAGAACTGTCACTGTATGTCATGTTGTCACTTGCGGGCGGAGCACCAAGGCAAATTCCTTGTATGTGAATACTTGGCCAATAAACTTTTTCATTCATTCATTCATTCATTCATTCATTCATGTATTCATACTTTAAAGAAAAATAGGGTGGCATGCTTGTCTTGACTGATATAGCATGGAAACAGGCCCTTCGGCCCGTTGAGCCCATGCCGACCGTTGACCATCCATTCACACTAGTTCTATGTGATCCCACTTTTGCGCCCGCTCCATATACTCTGGGGGCAATCTACAGGGGCCAATTAACCTACAAAGCCGCACGTTTCGTTTCGTTTAGTTTAGTGTCGAGCTACAGCTTCGGCCTACCTAGTCCGCGCTGACCAGCACCAGCACTATTTTGCACACTAGGGACAATTTACGATTTTTTTTTAACCGAGGCCAATTAACTGACAAACCCGTGCATATTTGGGAAGTGAGAGGAACCCGGGGCACGCGGAGGGAAACCTCGGGGAGAACGTGTAAACTCCATTTGAGGTCAGGATTGAACCTGGAACTCTGGCTCTGCGAGAGTAGCAGCTCTACCCGCTGCGCCACCGTGCCACCGTGTTCCATTATAACGCAAGCCTGCCCCGTACGTTCCAAATACAAAACGCAACCTGCCGGAGGAACTCGGCGGGTCAGGCAGCATCTGGGGGAGGAATGGACAGGCGACGTTTTGGGTTGGGACCCTCCTTCTGACATCAATGCACGTTTATCATTACGTCTGCCTCTGGCTTCATTAACATTCTTTCCTCTTGTTAATTAACGCAAGCTAGGAACCAGCGCTTCACCTGAAACGACCCGAAACATCACCCATTCCTTCTATGTTCAAGAAGGAACTGCAGATGCTGGAAAATCGAAGGTTGACAAGAGTGCTGGAGAAACTCAGCGGGTGGAAACAGGCAACCCTTTGGGTTTCGGCCCGAAACATTGCCTATTTCCTTCGCTCAAATAGATGCTGCCTCGCCCGCTGAGTTTCTCCAGCACTTTTGTCTACCCATTCATAGAATCATAGAATCATAGAAAATAGGTGCAGGAGCAGGCCATTTGGCCCTTCAAGCCTGCACCGCCATTCAATATGATCATGGCTGATCATCCAACTCAGTATCCTGTACCTGCCTTCTCTCCATACCCCCTGATCCCTTTAGCCACAAGGGCCACATCCAACTCCCTCTTAAATATAGCCAATGAACTGGCCTCAACTACCTTCTGTGGCAGAGAATTCCACAGACTCACCACCCTCTGTGTGAAAAATGATCTTCTCATCTCGGTCCTAAAAGACTTTCCCCTTATCCTTAAACTGTGACCCCTGGTTCTGGAGTTCCCCAACATCGGGAACAATCTTCCTGCATCTAGCCTGTCCAACCCCTTAAGAAAGGGATTCCTTTTATCCAGAGATGCTGCACATCCCGCTGAGTTACTCCAGCATTTTGTGTCCACCCACAACTTAAAACAGTTCTGTCAGCATCTCCTCTGATAATTGAAGTGTTATTTTTCTGTATCGCTGGATCTCTTTGCCCGTTTTTACACATTTTATTGTTTAGGTCTTTCATCTTTTTTTTTTCACTTGCAAAATGCAACGCCTCACATTTTCTGACGTTCAACTTTAATTAACTCTGCTGAATGTTCCCTTGGGAGCCGGGAGGAAGAACGGGAGGATGGTTCGGCTTCACACTTGGTCAAAATCCCATCTGGAGAAATGGGTTTCGACACCAGCCTTTAGCGATACAGCGCGGAAGCAGGAGCTTCGGCCCACCGGGACGGCGCCGACCGGCGATCCCCGCACACTAACACTACACGCCAGGGACAATTTTACAATTTTACCTAAGCCAATTAACCGTCTTCGGAGTGTGGGAAGGAAACCGGAGCATCCGGAGGAAACCCACGCAGGTCACGGGGAGAATGTGAAAAAAACTCCAAACAGACATCACCCGTAGTCAGGATCGAACCCGAGTCTCCGCTGTGAGGCAGCAACTCTACCGCTCTGCCACCGTGCCACCCTGAATTTATGTCTGGACATTTTGACAGGTTGGTTGTGCTGGGTTTAGAGGCAAGGTGCACTTCTACAGGTGCACAGTAGAGTGCATGCTGAACCTGAACCTGGGGAGGAAAAGACTACAAAAAGTAGTAAACACTGCCCAGTCCATCATCGGCTCTGAACTCCCTTCCATCGAGGGGATCTATCGCAGTCGCTGCCTCAAAAAGGCTGGCAGCATCATCAAGGACCCACACCACCCTGGCCACACACTCATCTCCCCGCTACCTTCAGGTAGAAGGTACAGGAGCCTGAAGACTGCAACGACCAGGTTCAGGAATAGCTACTTCCCCACAGCCATCAGGCTATTAAACCTGGCTCGGACAAAACTATGATCACTAATAACCCATTATCTGTTATCTGTTATTTGCACTTTATCAGTTTATTTATTCATGTGTGTATGTATTTATATATGGTATATGGACACACTGACCTGTAGTAAATGCCTTCTATATTCCATGTGCTGAAGAGGAATCTTAAACAAAAATGGAAAATGCTTGAAATACTTAGGAAGTCAGGCAGCATCTATGAAGAGAGAAACAGTTGTCGTTTTTCAGGTTCCAATGAAGATCGTCAATCTGAGACACCAACTCACCGCACGGATGCTGCCTGACCTGCTGAGTAATTCCAGCAATTCCTGGTCTATTTATTTTCTATGACACAGAGTCATAGAGTGATACAGTGTGGAAACAGGCCCTTCGGCCCAACTTGCCCACACCTGCCAACATGTCCCAGCTACACTAGTCCCACCATTTGGCCCATATCCCTCCAAACCTGCCCTATCCATGTACCTGTCTAACCGTTTCTTAAACGTGGATAGTTCCAGCCTTAACTACCTCCTCTGGCAGCTTGTTCCATACACCCATTTGTGTGAAAAGGTTACCCCTCAGATTCCTATTAAATCTTTTCTTCTTCACCTCAAACCTAAGTCCTCGAGTCCTCGATTCACCTACTCTGGGCAAGCGACTCTGTGCATCTACCCAATCTATTGCTCACATGATCTTATGCACCTCAATAATATCACCATATACCTACCACCTTTTGTGTAAAACAAGTTGCCCCTAGAGTTACTAGTAAATATTCCCCCCCCCAACCCCCCCCCTCACCCCTCACCTTAAACCTACGTCCTCGTTCTCGATTTCCTACTCTGGGTAAAAGACTGTGTGCATTAACCTATGAATTTCTCTCATAATCTGAAACACCTCCATAAGATCGCCCCTCATCCTCCTGAAGAAGGGTTTCAGCCCGAAACGTTGCCTATTTCCTTTGCTCCGTAGATGCTGCTGCACCCGCTGAGTTTCTCCAGCACTTTTGTCTACCTCATCCTCCTGAGTCCAGCCGACTCCACCTCTCCCGATAGCTCAGACCCCCGGGTCCTGGCAATCAGAGTACGTCTGGAACATCCTCTCCCCAACATTGTACACATAGCAGCACAGAAAGTCGTTTATTATCTCGCACAGTTCACAAAGTGGTGTCACCCAATATTGGGTTCCCAGCGATTCCTGGTCTTATTCTGCAGAAAGGAGAAGGCATGCAAGAATAAAATTACTGTTTATCGGTCTGTAAGTCCTTGCACTTAATAACGCGTTGTGCTAGTTTATAATGCTGGCAATCCTCCAGTATCTTGGCGTGGGAATGGAACAAAGATTCAGAGACGGCTTTGTCTGGCTGCTAATATTTCCATATTACAACCTATACTTTACCTGCTACAATTCCTGACAGCGGGACTTGAACGCATGTCTCCGCGTCTCAGAAGCTATCCACGAAACCGCCCCGGAGATTGGCATAGGAGATCAGAAGGCCAAAAGCAGAAGGCGGAAAGATAATTAATGGGAGGCAAGTCTTTTTCAAGAGAGGCAGGCGGCGAGTTGCATCATTATTCTCCGAGTGGATCTTCGCTGCTAAATATATGTTTCTGCTCCTCGGAATTGTGTGTTCCTGTGGGATGTGATTAGGAACATCTGTCACTGTGGGAGAGGTGCAAAGTTCCTCTCGCTCCTTCAGCAGGCTCCGTGAGCAGATGTCTAGAATGACTCATGCGAACCGAGGCTTCGGAAACACAAGCCCTGCATTTCCATCGCGCCTCGTAACATCCCGAGGCCCTTCACGAGGGCATCGGAGCGGCACGGTGTCCAGTTGAGTTTATTGTCACGCGTACCGAGGTACGGAGGCGGTGGCGCAGCGGCAGAGTCGCTGCCTTACAGCGCTTGCAGCGCCAGAGAGCCGGGTTGGATCCCGACTACGGGCGCTGCCTGTACGGAGTTTGCACGTTCTCCCCGTGACCTGCGTGGGTTTGCTCCGAGGTCTTCGGTTTCCTCCCACACTCCAAAGGTGTGCAGGCTTGCAGGCCAATTGGTTTGGTGTCCGTGTAAATTGTCCCCAGTGTGTGCGGGATAGCGGTAGCGTGCGGCGATCGCTGGTCGGTGCGGACGCGGTGGGCCGCGAAAGGTCTGTCACCGCGCTGTATCTCTAAAGAAAAGAAGCTTGTTGCGTGCTATCCAGTCAGCAGAACGACAATACATGATTACAATCGAGCCATTCACAGTGTACAGATACATGATAAGGGAACAACGTTTAGTGCAAGGTAAAGCCAGCAAGATGGCACAGCGGTAGAGTTGCTGCCTGCGCCTGTCCCACGTAGGCGACTTTTTAGGCGACTGCAGAGGACTATGCAGTCGCCACATGGTCGCCACATGTTCTCGAGTCGCCTTCATGGTCGTGAGGCGTTCCCGCATTCTGGGAACCAGTCGCGGCCTCATTGTGGTCGCCGTGAATTTTTCAACGTGTCGAAAAATTAGCGGCGGCTAGAATGAAGCCGCCACGGGGAGTAGCGAGCGTTCTCGTGCCGTAGGTGGGTCGAAGGTTCTCTTAGGTTCTCGTAGGCTGTATTCACCTGTGCTTACCGGTGAATTTCATTGGCTCATCGGGGCAAAAAAAAACCATCAGCAGTAGTTTTCAGAACCCAGGGTAACCGACCAGTAATGTTAAATGTTAAATGGGAATCATCTCTCGAAATAAGGCGAGCGACTGCCTCCGCCATGGATACAGCACAATTTCAGCAACTAGCCGCTCTCTGCTTTCTTCTCCTGATCAATAGTTTATTTTGTGGGGAATGTGCTCTTCACTTCTGTGTCCGTTTCCTTCAGTTTGCTCTTGTCAAAGGCGGCCACCTCCCTGAAGTCTGGTTTGTCTGCCATTTCGGTTCAATCTCTGGTCGCCTCCACTGCTGGAGAAAAGGAGATAGGCGACGTTTCGGGTCGAGACCCTTCTTCAGACTGGTCAGGGATCAGGGAAACGAGAGATGTCGACGGTGAAGTGGAGAGATAAAGAACAATGAATTAAAGATATTCAAAAGAGTAACGATGATAAATGAAACAGGCCATTGTTAGCCGTTTGTTGGGTGAAAATTAGAAGCTTGTGCGACTCGGGTGGGGGAGGGATAGAGAGGGAATGCCGGGGTTACTTGAAGCAGGCATTAATTCTCTTAAGAGAATTAAGAGCCAGAAGTTTAGGGGTAACGTGAGGGGGAACTTCTTTACTCAGAGGGTGGTGGCTGTGTGGAATGAGCTTCCAGCAGAAGTGGTGGAGGCAGGATCGATTTTAACATTTAAAAGTAAAGTGGATAGGTATATGGACGGGAAGGGAATGGAGGGGTATGGTCTGAGTGCAGGTAGATGGGACTAGGGGAAAACAAATGGTCGGCACGGACTGGAAGGGCCGAGAGGGCCTGTTTCCGTGCTGTAATTGTTATATGGTTATATGGTTATATGATCGGTGAGGTCAATGGCTGGGGAGGCACTGGCTGGTATCAGTGGCCCGGCCCGCCCCGTATTGATTACCGCGTCTCCCCGAGGAGAGAGAGGGGTGGAGCCGTGGCTGGGAGGGAGGGATAGAGATGAGAAGGGAGGGAGAGAGAGAGAAGGGAGAGAGAGAGAGAAGGGAGGGAGAGAGAGAAGGGAGGGAGAGAGAGAGGGGAGGCAGGGAGAGAAGGGAGGGAGAGAGAGGAGAGAGAGAGAGAAGGGAGAGAGAGAGAGAAGGGAGGGAGAGAGAGAGGGGAGGCAGGGAGAGAAGGGAGGGAGAGAGAGAGAGATGGAAAGAGTGAGAGAGAGGAGGGAGAGAGAGGAGAGAGCGAGAGAGAGGAGAGAGAGAGAGAGAGAGAAGGGAGGGAGAGAGAGAGAAGGGAGAGAGAGAGAATGGGGAGAGAGATAGAAAATGAGTGAGAGAGGGAATGGGGAGAGAGAAAAGGGAGAGAGAGAAAAGAGAGAGAGAGAGAGAGAGAGAATGAGAGAGAGAGAGAGAGGGAAGGAGAGGGAAGGAGAGAGAGAGAGAGAGAGAGAGAGAGAGGAGAGAGAAAGATAAGGAGAGAGAAAGAGAGAGAGAGAGGAGAGAGAGAATATGAGAGAGAGAGAGAGAATGGGGAGAGAGAGAATGGGGAGAGAGAGAATGAGAGAATCTCTCCATGTATTTGCAGCAGGGCTGTACTATGCTATACTATACATTTTTTACTATAAAAAATGATTAGATTCACATAGAAATTCCCTTTATAACAGATCAGCGGAAAAATCTTTATATTTATTTTATTTTACTATTATTTTTCTTTCCTTTTCTTAACAGCTATTTTCATTGGGCGTATGACAGGTGAGGCTCTGCCTCCCTTGCCTCCCTTCCCTGACCGCACGTCCCTGACTTGAAGTGAGAGAAATCAATACTCCTGCCACTGGGCTGTAAGCTGGCCAAGCGAAATATGAGATGGTGTTCCTCCAATTTGTCATGGTTCATTGTTGGCTGGGGGGGGGGGTGGCAAAAACGTGGCATACAAACAGTGTCCGCACCAACCATCGATCACCCGTTCTCGCTAGATCTACCTTATCCCACTTCGGCATCTGGTCCCTCTACACTCCAGGGAACAATTGACCTACAAACCCGCACGCCTTTGGGATGGGGGAGGAAACCAGAGCACCACGAGGAGACCCATGAGGCACAGGGATAACTGCTATGTAATGTTTAAAGTGAGATAAATCCCCACCATTACAGGTATACTTTAATCCTCCAGAAGACATTTGATTCGGTGAACGGAATGGAAGGGTTTAGTTTAGTTTAGTTTTGAGATACAGCGCAGAAACCGGCCCCTTCGGCCCACCGAGCCCGCGCCGACCAGCGATCCCCGTACGCTAGGGCCATCCCGCACACACAAGGGATAATTTACAATTTTGCCGAAGCCAATTAACCTGCCAACCTGCACGTCTTTGGAGTGTGGGAGGAAGCCGGAGCTCCCAGGGAAAACCCACGCAGGTCGCGGGGAGAACGTGCAAACTCCGTACAGACAGGCACCCGTGGTCAGGGCCCAACGCGGGTCTCTGGCGCCGCAAGGCAGCGACTCTACCGTACCGCCCACTGGGCGAGGGGGTAAAATGTGGGCAAATGGGACGGGCTGGACCGAAGGGGCCTGTTTCCGCGCCATGAGTTTAATTAAGGAGTTTAATTCACAAACAGGAGAGCAGGGACCTGTGGAACGCTCCTCCTGCAACTAGGTGGGGAGTTGCTGCCGGTTTCCATGGCGCCCGAGTGTGTAGGAAGTGCATGCGGCTGCAGTTATTGGCTAACTGCAGCACGGAGGGTGGGCGCGCTCACTGTGGTGCAGCCCACGTTGCTGAGACGCATTTAGTGGGGAGGTCAAACTGCAGGTAAAGGCTGCACACCTTGTAAACTTTAATCCTCGAGAAGACAGATGGGAGAGGGTCACGGCCAAGGCAGTGTATAGTTTAGTTTCATGCCGGGACTAACGTTGATGAACGTTTAACGGCACTGGGCCTCTACTCATAAGGTCATAAGTGATAGGAGAATAGATAGAATTAGGCCACTCGGCCCATCAAGTCCACTCCGCCATTCAATCATGGCTGATCTATCTCTCTCTCCTCACCCCATTCCCCTGCCTTCTCCCCATAACCTCTGACACGAGTATTAAACAAGAATCTATCTATCTCTGCCTTAAAAATATCCATCGGCATAGCCTCCACAGCCTTCTGTGGCAATGAATTCCACAGATTCACCGCCCTGTGACTAAAGAAATTCTTCTTCATCTTCCTATGGAACATTCTTTTATTCTAAGGCTATGACCTCTGGCCCTAGATTCTCTCACCAGTGGAAACATCCTCTGCACATCCACAGATAATCCGAACCTTTACCCCAGGATGGAATGACAATAGACAATAGGTGCAGGAGTAGGCCATTCGGCCCTTCGAGCCAGCACCGCCATTCAATGTGATCATGGCTGAACATCCCCAATCAGTACCCCGTTCTCCCTATGTCCCCTGACCGCTATCTTTAAGAGCCCTACCTAGCTCACTCTTGAAAGCATCCAGAGAACCTGCCTCCACCGCCCTCTGAGGCAGAGAATTCCACAGACTCACAACTCTCTGTGTGAAAAAGTGTTTCCTCTTTGAAACATAGAAAATAGGTGCAGGAGTAGGCCATTCGGCCCTTCGAGCCTGCACCGCCATTCAATATGATCATGGCTGATCATTCAACTCAGTATCCTATACCTGCCTTCTCTCCATACCCCCTGATCCCTTTAGCCACAAGGGCCACATCTAACTCCCTCTTAAATATAGCCAATGAACTGGCCTCAACTACTTTCTGTGGCAGAGAATTCCACAGATTCACCACACTCTGTGTGAAAAATGATTTTCTCATCTTGGTCCTAAAAGACTTCCCCCTTATCCTTAGACTGTGACCCCTTGTTCTGGACTTCCCCAACATCGGGAACAATCTTCCTGGATCCAGCCTGTCCAACCCCTTAAGAATTTTGTAAGTCTCTATAAGATCCCCCCTCAGTCTTCTAAATTCCAGCGAGTGCAAGCCGAGTCTATCCAGTCTTTCTTCATATGGAAGTCGTGCCATCCCAGGAATCAGTCTGGTGAACCTTCTCTGTACTCCCTCTATGGCAAGAATGTCTTTCCTCAGATTTGGAGACCAAAACTGTACGCAATACTCCAGGTGTGGCCTCACCAAGACCCTGTACAACAGCAATAGAACCTCCCTGCTCCTATACTCGAATCCTTTTGTTATGAATGCTAACATACCATTCGCTTTCTTCACTGCCTGCTGCACCTGCATGCCTACTTTCAATGACTGGTGTACCATGACACCCAGGTCTCGCTGCATCTCCCCTTTTCCTAATCGGCCACCATTCAGATAATAGTCTATTTTCCTGTTTTTTCCACCAAAGTGGATAACCTCACATTTATCCACATTATATTGCATCTGCCATGCATTTGCCCACTCACCCAACCTATCCAAGTCACCTTGCAGCCTCCTAGCATCCTCCTCACAGCGAACACTGCCCCCCAGCTTCGTGTCATCTGCAAACTTGGAGATGTTGCATTCAATTCCCTCATCCAGATCATTAATATATATTGTAAATAGCTGGGGTCCCAGCACTGAGCCTTGCTGTACCCCACTAGTCACTGCCTGCCATTCTGAAAAGGACCCATTTACTCCTACTCTTTGCTTCCTGTCTGCCAGCCAGTTCTCTATCCACATCAATACTGAACCCCAATACCGTGTGCTTTAAGTTTGCATACTAATCTCTTATGTGGGACCTTGTCGAAAGCCTTCTGAAAGTCTAGATATAACACATCCACTGGTTTTCCCTTATCCGCTCTACTAGTTACATCCTCGAAAAATTCTATAAGGTTCGTCAGACATGATTTACCTTTCGTAAATCCATGCTGACTTTGTCCAATGATTTCACCACTTTCCAAATGCGCTGCTATCCCATCTTTAATAACTGACTCTAGCATTTTCCCCATTACCGATGTTAGACTAACTGGTCTGTAATTCCCTGTTTTCTCTCTCCCTCCCTTTTTAAAAAGCGGGGTTACATTAGCACTCATCTCCATTCTAAATGGCTTACCCCTTATTCTTAAACTGTGGCCCCTGGTTCTGGACTCCCCCAACATCGGGAACATGTTTCCTGCCTCTAGAGTGTCGAAACCCTTAACAATCTTATATGTTTGAATGAGATTCCCTCTCATCCTTCTAAACTCCAGAGTTTAATGCATGAAGCAGTTGCAATAAGCCAGATGAACCAAGGGCACAAATTGAGGCGAGCAGGTACGATCTGATAAACGTTCCGGAACATGTCTGCATACAAATCAAAGCTGGGAAGTTAAATATACAGCGATAGTTGACTTTTAGGAAGTACAGGCTGGAGGAAATGGTGGGGAGGGAGTTGGAGGGGGGGCAATGTTAATGAGAGATAATGAAGTAAACACTTCATCCCTCCCCCACTCTACTGGTCGTACTAGTTTCACTGTCATCCTGTTGAGTTTCACCTGCCCCGCAGCCAACAATGGACCATTGTGGGCTCCACTTTTCTTTGATCTTCGTTGCTTTTTGCATATCTTTCATTCAAAAGTCCTTGAGAAGGTAGTTCTAGACCAACAAATGCCCTACCTACAGCAAAATACCATCCTGGAAAGTTTCCAATCAGGTTTCAGGGCCCACCGCAGCACAGAGTCTGCCTTGTTGAAGGTACACGACGACCTGCTTCTCGCCATCGACTCCGGCGCCTGTGCAATCCTGCTCCTTCTCGACCTCAGCGCAGCGTTTGATACAGTGGACCGCACCATCCTATTAGACTGTCTCCGGTACGGGGTTGGTATTGATGGCACTGCCCTGAGCTGGTTTGATTCGACCTGACTTCGGGGCTGCGGCGGGTTCAGGCGTTCCGGCGGCCCGACTCGGAGCTGTGGCGGCTTTCCGGTGGCTGTGGCGGCGGCGGCAGCGGCTTCGGAGGCCCGGCCGCGGGCCCGGTGGACGACATCGTCGGGAGCTCGCGGGTCACAGGTTGGTGACCTGTTTCTCCGGAGCTCCCACGGCAACAGCTGCGCCCGCTGGACTGGAGGGCGGCAGCTTCGGCAGCTTCGACCGCCCCGGGCCGCGGAGTTGAACCGGCCCGCTCGCGGAGCGCCGGGTTCCACGAGGCTCCATCCTAGGCCCCATTCTCTTCTCCCTGTATCTGCTCCCCTTAAGCCAAGTCATTCAAAGGCACGGCATTTCCTTCCACTGCTACGCAGACGATACACAGCTCTATCTCCCCCTGAAGCCCAACAACCGATCAAATCTACTCAGCCTTATGCACTGCGTCGAGGACATAAAATGTTGGATGGCCCAGATCTTCCTCCAAACTAAACGAGAGCAAGTCTGAGGTCATCCTACTCGGCCCCTCGGACTCCATCAAAACGATAGCATGCAGCCTTGGAAGCCTAACCTCCTTAGTCAAACCGCACGTCAAAAACCTTGCCGTGATATTTGACTCTGCATTAAAGTCGACAAGCAAGTCAACTCTGTGGTAAAAGTTAGTTTCTTCCAGCTTCGTACAATAGCTCAAATCAAACCATTCCTCCAATTCGACGACCTTGAAAAGAATCATCCACGCATTCATCTCCTCCCGCCTTGGCTACTGCAACTCCCTATACACCGGCATCAGCCAGTCATCCCTGTCCCGCCTGCAACTGGTCCAAAACGCCGCAGCGAGGCTCCTGACGGGCACCCGTAAAAGGGACCACATCGCCCCGATCCTGGCCTCTCTCCACTGGCTCCCAGTACGGTACACAATCAACTTCAAGCTCCTCTTATACATATACAAAGCCCTTAACAGGCTTGCCCCCCCCCCCCCCCCCCCCCCCCCCCCCCCACCCCCGCATATCAAAAATCTGCTAACCCACCATTCTACCTCCAGGTCCCTCAGGTCGGCCGACTTGGGGCGACTGACTATCCCGCGGTCTAGGCATAAGCTCAGGGGCGACCGCACTTTTGCGGAACAGCGTCCATCTCCTCATCAGAACTGCCCCCTCCATCCACCCCTTTAAGTCGAGGCTCAAAACCTATTTCTACTCCCTAGCGTTTTTGAGGCCCTCTGAGGGGGCGCTGTAAACGGTTTATGTATGTATGTTAGATCTATGTACCATTGTATGTAGCATGCTAGTACCTGCACTGATGTGAAGCGCTTTGGTCAACGTGAATTGTTTTTAAATGTGCTATAGAAATAAAATTGACTGATTGATTTGTTCTGCCGCACCTTCTGTATCTCTCGTTTCCCTCTCCCCTGAATCTCTGTCTGAGGAAGGCTCTCGACCCGAAACGTCACCCATTCCTTTTCATCAGAGATGCTGCCTGACCCGCTGAGTCGGCTCCAGCTTTTTGTGTCCATCTTTAAAAGACTCAGAGGGGCCGAGTCCTTTTGAAGCGGGTGTAGGAAACAAGTTGAATTGAAGTTGCGTGTATTTTCACGTGCACAGCAAACCGCTTGCAGCAACCTCACAGTCGCGCTGGGTCAGACAAACACAGAAGCACGTACATCGTACATAAATTATAAATAAATTACATGAGGGAGCATTAGGTTAGTTTAATTTGGAGATACAGCGCGGAGAAAGGCCCTTCGGCCCGCCGAGCCTGCACTGACCACCGATCTCTGCCCGTTAATACTATCCTACGCACACGAGGGACAACCCAACATTTATACCCAAGCGAAGTAACCCACAAACGTGTACGACTTTGGAGTGTGGGAAGAAACCGGAGATCTCGGAGCAAACCCACGCAGGTCACGGGGAGAACGCACAAACTCCGTGCAGACGGTTGCTTGGTCCCGCGGTCGGGATCGAACCCCGTTTTCGGGCGCTGTGAGGCAGCAACTCTGCCGCTGCGCCACCGTGCTGGATTGTGCGCGTGGATTGAAGAACCTGATGGTTGAAGGAAAGTAGCTGTTATGGAGGTGTAGGCAATAGACAATAGGTGCAGGAGTAGGCCGTTCGGCCCTTCGAGCCTGCACCGCCATTCAATGTGATCATGGCTGATCATCCCCAATCAGTGCCCCGTTCCTGCCTTCTCCCCATATCCCCTGACTCCGCTATCTTTAGGAGCACTATCTAGCTCCCTCTTGAAAGTATCCAGAGAACCGGCCTCCACCGCCCTCTGAGGCAGAGAATTCCACAGACTCACCACTCTCTGTGTGTACACGATCATGAGAGAAAATGCACGGATTACTTTACCCAGAGTAAGGGAATCAAGAACCTGAGGACATAGGTTTAAGGTGAGGGGGGTAGATTTAATAGGAACCTGAGGGAAAACGTTTTCACGCAAAGGGTGATGGGTGTATGGAACGAGCTGCCAGAGGAGGTTGTTGAGGCAGGGACTATCCCAACGTTTAAGAAACATTTAGACAGGTACATGGATAGGACAGGTTTAGAGGGATACGCGCCAAATGCAGGCAGGTGGGACTAGTGCAGATGGGGCATGTTAATTGAGGTGGACAAGTCGGGCTGAAGGCACAGTTTTTACACTGTGTGACTTTAGACTATTAAACGTTAATGATAGAATGCGGGAAACAGGCCCATCGGCCCACCGTGGCCACTCCCACCACCAATTACCCCGTACACACTAGGGACACTTTACTATTTTACCAACGCCAACTAGCCTACAAGCCTGCACGACGTTGGAGCGTGGGAAGAAACCGGCGTACCCGGAGAAAACCCCACGTGGTCACGGAGAGGATGTACAAACTCCATCCGGGTCAGGATCGACTGCTGAGCTGCCCTAAAGACTCTATGACTGTGACTCTACGTGGGATCTGAACCCTAGCCTCCTAACTCTGAGGGTTGCGTTGCACCCATTCTGAATAGGGAGATACTGCCATAAATCTACCGATCACATTCTGAAGTTGCCAATTCATTATGTGCGTGCACAGAGCGCTTTAATTTATTTTTGCAGGGCAGTTAATCTCAAATGATGTGGTTAATTCTTCTCCTACTGGGTGTAAGGGTAGCGAGGATGAAACCGAAAGTACTTTGCTGTCTCACTGGTTCTGTGTTATTACTTGTATCTAGGTGCAGTGAAATTCTCCATACACAGATCACGCGGGGTACAGACACTTGGGACAGACAGCTCCCGTAGTCGGGATCGAACCCGGGTGTCTGGCGCTGTAAGGCAGCAACTCTACCGCTGCAGCCCTGATTCATTGACTCGAGAGGACGTGGGTTTAAGGTGAAGGGGAAAAGATTTAATAGGAATGCGAGGGGTAACTTCTTCACACAAAGGGTGGTGGGTGCATGGAACGAGCTGCCGGAGGAGGTCGTCGGGGCAGGGGCTATCCCTACGTTTAAGAAACAGTTAGGCACATGCAATAGGACAGGTCTGGAGGGATGTGGACCAAATGCGGGCAGGTGGGACTGGTGTAGCTGCGACGTGCTGGCCGGTGTGGGCAAGTTGGGCCAAAGGGCCTGCTTGTATTTTGTTCCAATCCCGAAACAGATTTCTAAGCTCTGTCGTGGGACGAGATTAGCGGGTGGACAGAGGAATAACACTCAAGTTTGTGCTTAAAACATGTGAGTCCCCAAATCTACTCATTAGGGGAACAGGGGAGCCCTGCATATGTTTGCTTTGGAGAGGGTGCAGAAGAGGTTTACCTTGGACACAAGGAACTGCAGATACTTTCCTGTTTAGTTTTAGAGATAGTAATAATAATAATCATATCTTTTACCGTCACTGCACAGAGGTACAACGAGATTTGGTTGATCCAGAGATACAGCATGGAAACAGGCCCTTCGGCCCACCAAGTCCACAGCGACCAGCGATCACCCCTTCACACTAATTCACACTTGCGCATCCACCCCCTACACACTACAGAGGGCCAATTAACCCGCAAACCGCATGTTTTTGGGAATGTTGGGAGGAAACCAGAGCACCCGGAGGAAACCCACTCGGTCACAGGGAGAACGTGCAAACTCCGAACCAGGGGCTCTGGCACGGAGAGGCAGCAGCTCCAGCCACGCTGTTGCTTTATGCGGGTTCTTCTTTCGTGTGGCGTGCGCAGCCTAAAGTTCCAGGACGACTTGTTCTTTTTTGATCTTCTGTTTGTGCACGTCGAGTTGATTGCATTAGTCGAAACCGGGCGGACCACGTGGAGGTTGCAACCTCCCACCCCTTTATGCTGGTTTACAAAACAAGACACAAAGTGCTGGATTAACGCAGCTGGTCAGGCAGCATCTGCGGAGGGTGTGGGTAGGTGATGTTTCGGATCGGGACCTTCTAAAAGGTTCTTGACCCTAAACCTTTCCATGTCCTCCAGAGATGCTGCCTGACCCTCAGAGTTACTCCAGCATTTTGTGTCTTACTTCAACCAGAACTCTGACTGGATCAGAGCTGATTAGCTATAAGGAGTGGTTGGATAAACTTGGATTGTCGGAGGAACATCGGACGGTAAGGGGAAACTTGGTAAAAGTGACTACAATTATGGGAGGCATGGATAGGGTAGACAGTCAGAACCTATCCACAAAGAAGGAAATGTCTAAGTCTGGAAGGCATGATACAGTGTGGAAACAGGCCCTTCGGCCCAACTTGCCCACCCCAGCCAACATGTCCCAGCTGCACTAGTCCCACCTGTCTGCATTTGGTCCATATCCCTCTAAACCTGTCCTATCCATGAACCTGTCTAACTGTTTCTTAAATGTTTCTCTAACTTCAAGTAACCCTTACATTCCCTCTCTCTCTGTCCCTCCCCCACCCCAGTCCTCTTGCTAATTTCACCGTTTGCGTTCCTTCGTTATCACCTCGTCCCCAGCCAACAATGGACCATTGTGGGCTCCACCTTTTCCCGAGTCATCGTTGCGGGCTCTGCTTTGTCCTGTACCTCCCCACTCCTCCAGTGTCCCCCTTTCCCCGGCCCTCAGTCCGACGGAAGGTCTCGACCCGAAACGTCACCTATTCCTTCTCTCCAGAGATGCCGCTTGACCCGCTGAGCTACTCCAGCTTTTTGCGTGTTACTTTCGGGTGCAAACCAGCATTTGCAGTTCCTTCTCACACATTAGCCTGACCTCGTGTTCAGCACAGGCACTGTGGACCAAAGGGTCCTGTCCTTGTGCTGTGCTGCTCCATGTTCTGTCTGTCGCTCACAGCATGAACATCAGCTGAGGTCACGAACACAAGTCCTTGTGGCAGGAATTAAACCCCTGACCTTCTGCATCAGAGACGAGAGTGGCTTCCACTGAGACGCAGACGACACCACTGATGGATGCCTCCACCCACAGAAGAAAATCTAAATGAGGGAGCAGATTTATTCACTCTCAATGTAGCATCATAAATCAGTAACCGAGCTGTACTTGCATGGAGAGCGAGCTCGGACAAATCCATTCACAGTACAAAGTGAGATTAGCTTCACGCCTATTGTCTGCCTTATTTTCTATGCTCTAAGAATGCAAAGCTTTATTCAACTACAACCTTGGCATACATTGCTGAGCTAAAGCTAATCTCATCCCTAATTTATCCCTAATCAACTCTTGCTTGCATTGAGAACCTTCATGGCCTTGCTTTACTTTCAAGACAATCCTTTCGTTTTCTATTTAGTTGTTACTATCAAGTAATTAATAAATTAATTAATTAATTAATCAATTAATTAATAAATACTTTATTGACCCCCCCTCAATTCAGGGAAATTCAGATGTCCAGAAGCCAACAACCAACAAACCCACACAGTCAGAACGAAAGCAGACAAAAAATACATAAAATACAATATGGACAATACCTAAAAGCAATAAATACTTAAAAAGACCCAATAATGTGTGACATGTGACAATAAAATAGAATTGTTTAAGAAAGAATTGCAGACGCTGGAAAAATCGAAGGTAGAACAAAATGCTGGAGAAACTCAGCGGGTGAGGCAGCATCGATGGAGCGAAGGACTAGGTGACGTTTCGGGTCGAGACCCTTCTTCAGACTGATGTGGGTAGAGTCGCTGCCTTACAATGCTTGCAGCGCCGGAGACCCGGGTTCAATCCCGACTACGGGTGCTGTCTGCGCGGAGTTTGCACGTTCTCCCCGTGAACTGCGTGGGTTTTCTCCGAGATCTTCGGTTTCCTCCCACACTCCAAAGATGTACAGGTATGTAGGTCAATTGGCTCGGGAAATGTAAAAATTGTCCCTAGTGGGAGTAGGATAGAGATAATGTGCGGGGATCGCTGGTCGGCGCGGACTCTGTGGGCCGAAGGGCCTGTTTCCACGCTGTATCTCTCATTATGTGGACACAATGAACTGCAGATGCTGGTTTACATTAAAAAAGACACAAAGTGCTGGAGTAACTCAGCGGGTCAGGCAGTGTCTCTGGAGAACATGGCCAGGCGACCTCTCAGATTGGGACCGTTCTTCAGACTGCCTTGAAGATGGGTCCCGACCTGAAACGTCGCCCGTCCATGTTCTCCGGAGATGCCGCCTGACCTGCTGAGTCACTCCAGCACGCTGTGTCCTTTATATTTTGGTTTTCAGAAGTACAGGGCCTGTCCCACTTTCACGACCTAATTCACAACCTTTTCTACTCGTGGACATTTTTCATCAGGCTAGAAAAAACGCCCCGACCTACTTGATGCCACGAGTTCCTACGACTAGCATCACTGCCTGCTACGACCTACCTACGACCTCCTACGACCTCGTGACGACCATGCTGTGAGTATGAGTCAAGGGCAAAGTCGGCAGAGGTCGTGAATTAGGTCGTGAAAGTGGGACAGGCCCTGTCTCATACCTCGGCTCTAGCTGTAAAGAGATGTCAGTTCTGCCTCATTCTGTGGCATCCCCTCTCCATCAGTTCTTTTATCCTCAAAATCCCAGTCTGCAAACGCGTGTGAAAAATCTAGGCCTTTGTTCAGTGTCGGAGAAGCTGTTTCTTTGGATGTTAGATTGTTAAACAGAGACTATGTCTGCTCCCTCCGGCGACTTTAATGGATCCCATGGCACTACCTGAGAGAGAAGGGAGTTCAATATTTGCTCCTCAGCCTGTGTCAATAAAATAGATTACCTTGTTAATATTGCATTGCTGTTTGTGTACAAGTGGGAACTGGATTTCTTATAAAAGGTGACTGTTGTTCAGTGGTGTAATGTGCTTTAGGATGCAGTGCCGTGAGAGGTACTGTATAAATAAAACACATTATTTTTATTATGAACGACATGTTCTGTGAGAGAGAACCATCATTTGTCTTGCAACTGGGCTTGTACACTCTGGAATTTCGAAGGATGAGAGGGGATCTCATTGAAACATGTAAGATTATTAAGGGTTTGGACATGCTAGAGGCGGGAAACATGTTCCCGATGTTGGGAGAGTCCGGAACCAAGAGCCACAGTTTAAGAATAAGGGGTATGGCCATTTAGAATGGAGATGAGGAAAAACGTTTTCACCCAGAGAGTTGTGAATCTGTGGAATTCTCTGCCTCAGAAGGCAGTGGAGGCTAATTCTCTGGATGCTTTCAAGAGAGAGTTAGATAGAGCTCTTAAAGATAGCGGAGTCAGGGGATATGGGGAGAAGGCAGGAACGGGGTACTGTTTGGGGATGATCAGCCATGATCACAGTGGATGGTGGTGCTGGCTCGAAGGGCCGAATGGCCTACTCCTGCACCTATTGTCTATTGTCTATTGTCACTCACAGACACTGCTCGGCCCGCTGAGTTCCTCCAGCAGATTTTTTCTTGGTCTCCAGATTCCAGCATCTGCAGTCTCTAGTGCCCCCACTGCCTCTAATATCTAATGTGCTGCAAGTTTACAAAGGGGTTTGAACAATTGGGACATGAAGGATTAGTTAAAAAAAAAGGTCGGAGATAACGTATTAATCCTGACAATTACCCAGTCTGGCTCACCAGGAAAGATCTGTCGACATTGTAATTTACAGAATGGCTTATTCTGCCACTGAAATACACCAAGGGGACTTCGTAGACTGGCCAGTGAAGAGAAGTTTAATCAATCACCAGGCCACTGGGGGAGCAGTCCGAATCCCCACCTGTTAAACCCTTAATAATCTTATATGTTTCAATAAGATGCCCTCTCATCCTTCAAAATGTGGAGTGGAGAAAGCAATGGGGCGACCCTTCAGGTCGCATTCCCGCATCAGGACTCATGATAGGATGGTGAGTCATAGAGAGTGAGCTATAGGGAGAGGTTGAGTCGGGTGGGGATTCCTTGGAGCGCAGGAGGATGAGGGGTGATCTTACAGAGGTGTACAAAGTCACAAGAGGAATAGATTGGATGGATGCACAGAGTCTCTTGCCCAGAGTAGCAGAAATGGGAACCGGAGGACATCGGTTTAAGGTGAGGGGGGGGGATTTAATAGGAATATGAAGTATAACCTTTCCACACAAAGGGTGGTGGGTGTAGGGAATGAGCTGCCAGAGGAGATGGTTGAGGTAGGGACTATCGCAACGTTAGACAGGTACTTGGATAGGACAGGTTTGGAAGGACATGGACCAAACGCGGGCAGGTGGGACTAGTGTAGCTGGGACATGTTGGCCGGTGTGGGCAGGTTGGGGCGCTTCTCCCTGTCACCCCTCCCCCTTCAAATGGATATTTCTCCCTTTGGCTTCACAATTCACACCTCTTTTATCATTATCTCACACTTTGTGTCTTTTTAACGTTGGCCTTTGCCCAACAATTTCCCTCTCAAACCCCACCCCCACCCTCCTCTCACCTGTATTCACCTATCACTCACCAGGCTTTGTCTCTCCCTCGACTCTCTTCCAGCCCCTCTCCCCCCCCCCCCCCCCCCATCCAAATCAATCAGTCCGAAGAAGGGTCACGACCCGAAACGTCGCCTATCCATGTTCTTCAGAGATGCTGCCTGACCTGCCGAGTTACTCCAGCATTTTGCATTCTATTTAGATCATATGTAAACTGGAATTTTTCACTGGGTGAAGGAAAAGACTGCCAACGGCGTTTTCATATCATGTCTTTTTTTGTAAATCAGTATTTGGAGGACACCCCTCAGCCTCCCTTGGTTCAAAGGAAAACAATCTAACATATCTAGTCTCTTCTTACAACTCAGGCCTTCCAATCCAGGCAACACTCTTGAGGAGGATGGAACTGGAGATGCTTGTTTAAACCGCAGATAGACACAAAAAGCTGGAGTAACTCAGCGGGACAGGCAGCGTCTCTGGAGAGAAGGAATGGTTGACGTGAAACCTCGAAACCTTGACGCCATTTACTATCTAAATGGCGTCAAGTTGGGAAAAGGGGAAGTACAACGGGATCTGGGGGTCCTTGTACATCAGTCTATGAAAGTAAGCACGCAGGTACAGCAGGCAGTGAAGAAAGTGAATGGCATGTTGGCCTTTATAACAAGAGGAATCGAATATAGGAGCAAAGAGGAGCAAAGAGAAACACCTTTTTCTCACAGAGTGGTGAGTCTGTGGAATTCTCTGCCTCAGAGGGCGGTGGCGGCAGGTTCTCTGGATACTTTCAAGAGAGAGCTAGATAGGGCTCTTAAAAATAGCGGAGTCAGGGGATGTAGGGAGAAGGCAGGAACGGGGTACTGATTGGGGATGATCACCTTGAATGGCGGTGCTGGCTCGAAGGGCCAAATGGCCTACTCCTGCACCTATTGTCTATTGTCTATTGAATGGGTGACGTTTCAGGTCGAGACCCTTCTTCAGTCATTCTTCATTCTTCAGACGTCCGAAGAAGGGTCTTGACCCGAAACGTCACCCGTTTTTTTCTTTTCTCTGGAGATGCTGCCTGGCCCGCTGAGTTTCTCCAGCCTTTTGCGTCCATCTTCAACATCCTTGTCACAATTTCTTGCCCTCCCCCCCCCCCCACCCCCCCGCTCCCTAACTTAGTCACATCCTTCCTTTGGTGACCAGAATCGCGCAGGAGATTCTAGGTGCAGTCTCACTAACAGCTTGTGCTGTCGTGGGCTGGGCAGTAGCGATGAATTAAAGAAAAGCCTTCAATTTATCGTGTTGCTGGTAGCAAGACAGTTCAAGGTGCCGCTAAAAATAAGAAAGGCAAGGCAGAATACACCATAAATTAGCGGGCAGTATGCAAAACGATTCATGCACACAAGTGTTGGAAAGGGGTGATGCTTTGAGAGGGCAGCAGCGTAACTAGATCACTGGAGAACATAAATGGGAACACTATCAAATCATTTCAACATGATGCCCGAGGCATTTCAGCTCACCGGTCACTGTGCCTACAAGATTAGTTTCAAGGTTGGGATTGTGTGTGTGTTATAATATTTATACAATGTCTGCCACAGACGGCTGTGGAGTCAGTGGATTTTTTCAAGGCAGCGATAGATAGATTCTTGATTAGTACGGGTGTCGGGGGTTATGGGGAGAAGGCAGGAGAGAGAAGACTTTTCCAGGCAGAGGGCGGTGAGCATAAGGATCGAGCTGCTGGAGGAGGCAGATGAGGCAGGCACTGGAATAACATTTGTGTCCTTTGGCCAGGAACAGGGATAAGACAGGTTTAGAGAGATCTGGGCCATATGTGGGACTAATGTAGATGGGGCATCTTGGTTGGCATGGGCAGAAGGGCCTGTTTCCATGCTGCAATGGGAACACGGAATTCTTGATTAGTACGGGTGTCAGGGGTTATGGGGAGAAGGCAGGAGAATGGGGTTAGGAGGGAGAGATACATCAGCCATGATAGAATGGTGGAGTAGACTTGATGGGCCGGATGGCTTAATTCTACTCCTATTCCTAATGACCTGACGACCTTATGTTTGTCTGCCCTTCGGAATAGAGATAAACTGACAGTTTTAAATACTGCACATGTTGTAAAACTAAAAAACAAATGTTCGGATTTGTCTGAAGAAGGGTCTCGACCCGAAACGTCACCCCACTCCTTCTCTCCAGAGACGCTGCCTGTCCCGCTGAGTTACTCCAGCATTTTGTGTCCATCTTCGGATTTAACCAGCATCTGCAGTTCCTTCCTGCAAGGATTGGATTACCAACCAGGTCAGGCAACGTGGACGGAAGAGAGAAATTGTTACCGCGTACTTATTTAGGACAAGACTGCAGATGCTGGTTCAAAGCCAAAGATAGACACAAAATACTGGAGTGACTCAGTGGGTCAGGCAGCATCTATGGAGAAAAGTATTAGGTGACGTTTCTGGTCAAGACCTTCATCAGTTTAGCTTACTTTAGTTTCATTTAGTGACGTTTGGCTTAGTAAAGGTTAGTTCATAAGATCATAAGTGATAGGAGTAGAATTAGGCCATTCGGCCCATTAAGTCTACTCCGCCATTCAATCATGGCTGATCAATCTCTCCCTCCTAATCCCATTCTCCTGCCTTCTCCCCATAACCTCTGACACCCACATTAATAATAAGATTAAATGAGAACTTACCAGTTTGAAGTTTGATCTTTATTTTATGAGGAGTTACGATGAGGGATTACGTGAAGACCCCGCCAGCACGCATGCGCGACATTCTTCAAAGCAGTGGTGTGAAATCACAGATACCAGAGTAGACTAATATAGTAAGATAAGAGAGAACTTCCATACCAGTTGAACTTTATAATAGAGGGTTTTGGGAGCGGAGGGCACGTAATCCCTCATCGTAACTCCTCATAAAATAAAGATCAAACTTCAAACTGGTAAGTTCTCATTTAATCTTACTATTTTACTTCGGAGTCACGTGAGTGACTACGTGAAGATTTCAAAGCTCTGTGGTTTCATGCCCTGGAACGAGACCATGCTCACACACTGCCATTCTGGGACGGAGGATGAACGTATTTCACACACGACACTGTGCTGAAAAAACAATAAAGGTATTATTCATACCTAAAATAATATGCCCCACATTGGGTAATTTATTTTACAGAACTTAATTTTTCCCTGCAAACGTCTCAGGATCGGCCACGGGTTTATTATAAAGCATTGAATGCGTTCATTGCTCCACCCCGCTGTGGCAAGGATGTGGTCCATAGGAACTCCCATCATCCTAGCGTCCGATGTAGATGCAGCCCTGTTGGAGTGAGATTTGAAACATTAGTATTCACCACTGCACGTAATACCACCCGAACCATCTGGATATGGTTTGCACTGTGACCTTAGGTGAGGGCATTTATGGCTAATGAGAAAGCTCTCTCCGTGCCCATAAGTGTCTTGGTGACTATATATTGGAAAGTATGTGTCACTATGCAGGGCCGACTATCTGCAGGATAGGCCAGAACTCTAATATTGGCCAAAGGAACCGGGTCAGTCTTGTTTAAGTACCCCTATATGTAGCAGGTTATCTGCCATTTGTGACAGACATGACGTCCTATTCTAGCTTGTGTAAGGACTGGACCCGTTGTGCTGATCCAAGTGCCATAATCATTCCCATCTAGGATATTAGTTTGTCCACAGTGAGCCCCGATATTGGTGTCCATCCTCGTAACATGGTGTACTACCTATGTCCCATATATGGGTGTATCTGGGCCTGGGGGGAATAGAGTACAAATACCCCTCATTCGTTTAGGTACTAGTGGGTGTGATCCTATAGCCAGGTGATCACTCCCTCTGCCCAGATGTTAGCTAGGGCACTCCTTGCACAATAATGGCACTGTAACTCAATCCTTCATCGAAATGAAGGGTGGCCAGACCTCCAGCACTTCAGTGTTGGTGGCTGAGTCATATGTAGTGTTCGTCCTGGTGCAGAACACTTCCCATTTCCTGACATATGTCAGGTACTGTCTTCTCGTGGACTCCCTGCACGACGCTGAGATGGCATTGATCGTCCTGTCGGAGAGTCCGTATCCCAGAAATGGCCTGTTCAGAAACTGCAAATCAACAAGTTCATACAGTCATGGCACGGATACTTTCCCGCACGGGGTGTGCCAACCTCCTTGGCCGTTGTTGATCCAGATGCAGGGTTCTGAGACCATCTTTGTACTGTTGGGAACCATGGTACCCGTTGCGGCGTCTTGTTTAATTATTGTAAGACTCGCCTGATGAGGCAGAAGGGGAAAATGCATAGCAAAACAAATCCCCCCCCCCCCCAATGCAGCGAGAAATCGTCCATCGCTGCTGCCCCTGGGTCTGGTTCCCAAGCAACATATGTTGGTAGTTGGTGAATTAGTCTGGATGGAAAAAAGGTCGATATCTGGTGTCCCATACCGGTCTATAATATCTGTAAACACTTTCCGATCCAACATCCATTTAATGTTGTCGTTGAATTTACGTGACCTGGTGTCTGCCACTGTATTTAGCTTACCTGGAAGGTAAGTGGTTGAGATCCAAATCTCTCTCCCAGACACCAGTGCCAGATATTATTAGGCAATTCATAACATGATATCGACTTTATTTCACCCATATGATTATATATAGGCCCCCAGTGTGGTATCAATTTGTACCGTACATGCAACTGGTGCTCATCTGAGCAGTAGGCCCTGAGTCCATGAAACGCTCCCAGCATTTCTAGATAATTAATTCCTAGTGCTTTAAACAGAATAATTTTTGTGCACTCATCTGCCACCACAACTTGCGGTGGTATTAGTTGCTCCCCAACCTTTAGCACTGGCATCAGTCTGTAATGTACCCTAAGGATATAGAATGGGGTGATGGGGTTAGGATAATATTGATTATTACCCATATCACACATCTGAGGTATGCTTTTACAAAATTGTATTCCCTTCGTTTTTACTGCCAGCAGGGGTAACAGGGGAATATTTTCTTGTATTCCCCTTTCTTGCGAACGCCTATGGACTTTACCTGTTAAAACAGCGGGGAATATAGTCTTATATTCCCCTGGTCTCACATCCGGGAACTTGGCAATGTGACGGCAACCTGACGCTGCGTGGGAAATTTAGAATATTCAAACGGCAGACAGGAAGACTGCCGCGTCCATTTTGGTTAAATTTTACGTGGAAGTCCGCCGAGCTGAGATGTTCAAATTTTCCTCTAGATGTCTGATAATGGGTAATAATAACAATATTGACTGTCCTCTTTCGGGAGATACGACATATATTGCCCTCACTAGATCCATATTGCCCTCGTCTTCGACTCGGGCAATATGAATCTACTTCAGGCAATATATGTCGTATCCCCCTCAAGGCCAGTCAATATTCTATTAATATTTCTATCCACCAGTTTAATTCTAATTTACTTTCCCTGGTAGTTGCATAGGCCTATTGAAATGGCCTGCATGATTTTTGAGAGCTAAAATTTCCCTCTTCCAGGTTTTAATAATGGAGTGGTCCAATTGTGCTGCTGGGAACGCAGCCACCAATTTCCCAATCACTCTTGCTCCTTGCCGAATGGATGGTTCCCTGATGCCAGTGAGGCTTTTGCATACTCCCATCAAGTCTGTCACTTTGTTTGGTGGCAAGGTGATAGACATATGAACAGAGTCAATAGTGAACCCCAAATAATCCATGGTAGTGGAGGGTTCCAATTTTGATTTATCTGGATGTACGTTAAATCTCTGTGTTGTGGCTGATACCACCAATGTAGCCAGCTCCAATTTTCACCTACAATGAGAATATCATCAAGGTAAGCCATGACGATATGGTTATGTTTCTTTAAGTATGCTAAAGCTGGTTTTAATAAATTTGTAATAACCTGGGTGCTGATGACAACCCATTGGATAAGGCATACTGCCATAGCTGTCCCATCCAGATAAATTTCAGGTATTTACGATGACCCTGTGTGTGACAAACGTGTCTATTTTGAAATGGGCATACTGAACGGAAGTATTTAGTTCGGTCAAATTTGTAATGATACGGCAACCACCATCTTTTTAGTTTTTTATAAATATATTTGATACGAACTCTTGAAATTCTCTGATTGTTTTCTCAATCCCTTTTGTGTTTAGTCTTAACAGTTCAGCATGGCCTGCTGTTCTCTCTTTTTGTGAAGTATGAACTTCCTGCTAGGCGTATGCTGAACTGGGACGGTAGTTCGTATACAAATTCAATTTTGTAATTCTGAATACTTCCGAGTATGTAAAAGTTCAGAGGTAAAAGTGCAGCACACATGATGAAACAAGTGCAACCGTCCCCCAACTTTTGATGAATCGGACATGCAATGTTTTTTAAGACAACCAGACCCACCTACCTCCATGGTTACCGGTGATGTGTGGGTTGTCTCCGCAGTTGTTTCTTCTGGTATTGTGTTGCTGCGTTGTGGGGTTGGCGCATTTTCCATGAAGGCCGGGCTGGGCCATGGTCTGAAAGACCGCTGTGCAGGTGGGCCGGCCTTCGAGCTTTCACCACCAGATGGTCTTCCATAGCACCGATGTCTGGTGGGTGTGTAGGGGTGCTGCCGCTGTTGATAGTGGGTTTTAGAGGTGCTTGGCACCTTGATCAGGCCTATAGCCTTGGCTTCCTCATGCAGATCCTTCACCTGCTTCGGGAGGTCCCCCAACAGCAATTTTGGCGCCTGTGTGCTACTTGTCTTGCATAATTCCGCACTTCTTGATGATGCTCTTCCTGTAACTGTTAATCTCCACTGAGTATTACACAGTCTGCTAGAGCATCTAGTAACTCTTCAGGCAAATCAACCCCATCAGTTGTCCTGGTACTGCTGTGATTTTAGCAGCCAGCAGTTTCCTCTGGAGCTTCCCCTCCTGGCTCCTTATAGATGGGCTCCTGTTGCCCCAGATGGGGTCATAGACTGCTGGTACTTTAAGAGAAATGGAATTCTCTGGAGCAATGTACTTCCCAGCCATAAAGTTAATGGCTTGCTCCTGTAGCTGTTTTGTAGCCATGTATTTTGTACTGGCTTGCAGCTTTGTATAGGCAGTCCTTCTTGAGTTGATACAGCATGTGTCCCACAATCTTCTGCTGCACTCTCTTCTGGCACCCCTCACAGTTGACTGTTCAGCCATTGCCCCTTCTTCAGGGTCAGCCCAGCTCTGACCCCTAATGCTCCCCTTCGAAGAGGGTGAGACATTTGGCAGTCCTTGAAAGGATCCTGCCGTGGGTCTGCGAGGAGACCCACTGTGACTCTGCCCCTGCATAAGCAGGTCACGCTGGAGCACTGCTCCCCATCCGCTCCCGCGGGAAAGACGCCCGCCGTCCCTATCCGTGAACGGGGTGTCTTCAGGTCCGGACCCAGCCGAGTCAACGGACCTGTCCGACTTCCGGGTGGTTTTGCCGCCGACCGCGGCGTACCTGCGGTCTGTAGCGACGAGAAGCCGGCAGCTGCTGGCAGCACCTGCAGCTCTGGAGAGACGGCACGCTGCTGGCTGCTTCCACAGCAGCGGTATCAGCTGCTGCTCCTCCCCTGCGCGACTCCATGGTGCTTCCTCCGTTCTGAAAAAGAAACACACCGAGTCGCCACGCTCACCAGAAAAGGTAAGACTTACCTTCAGTAATTTTTCAAAACTCGCGCTGGAGGAGCGGCGCTCCTCCCGACTGTCGCTTCCGCAATGTGTTCGACGATATGTCGCGCATGCGTGCTGGCGGGGTCTTCACGTAGTCACTCACGTGACTCCGAAGTAAAATCAAGAATCTATCTATCTCTGCCTTAAATATATCCACTGACTTTGCCTCCACAGATTTCTGTGGCAAAGAATTCCACGGATTCACCACCCTCTGACTAAAGAAATTCCTCCTCAACACCCGGCCCGCTGAGTTCCTCCAGCAGTCGGTCTTTTGCTCAAGATTCCAGCATCTGCAAACTCCTGTGTCTCATCTTTAAGGAAAACCCTTACAGGTGGCCCACGTAGGAAACCTGAACGGAAACCTCTGGAGACTTTGCGCCCCACCCAAGGTTTCCGTGCGGTTCCCGGAGGTTTTTGTCTAATGGTCCCTAATGATCGAAAGTGGTTTCCGTTTTAAAAATCGGTAATTTTTTAGTCGAAGCTGGTTGCGATGCTAGTTGAAGGTGGTTGCCGGAGGACAAAAACCTCCGGGAACCGCACGGAAACCTTGGGTGGGGCGCAAAGTCTCCAGAGGTTTCCGTTCAGGTTTCCTAAGTGGGACAGGGGCATTAAGAAATTCCTCCTCTAGTTTAAAGATGCAGTGTGTAAACAGGCCCTTCAGCCCACGCTGACCAGCGATCACCAGGATACTAGTTCTCCACTACACACTAGGGGCAATTTACAGAAGCCAATTAACCTACAAACCTGCGCGTCGTCAGGATGTGCGAGGAAACCCGAGCACCCAGAGAAAACCCAAACGGTCAGAGGGAGAGCGTCCAAACTCCACATAGACCGCAACCTCAGTACATGTAACAATAATAAACGTATACCTACACCTAGCTTATGGAAAGACCGTTCAGAAGCCTGATAGCAGAGGGAAAGACGCTGGTTCTGAGACTGGTTCTGCATCTTCCAAGCTTCTGCATCTTTTGGGAGCGGGGAGAAGAAGGAATGACCGGGATAGTGGCAAGTCTTTGATTACGTTGGTTGGTTTTCTAAGACAGCATGAAATGTAGATGGGATGTCTGGCCTGTGTAGGAAGGAACTGCAGGTGCTGCTTTGTACCGAAGACAGACACAAAGTGCTGGAGTAACTCAGTGGGTCGGGCAGCATCTCTGGAGAGAAGGAGTAGGTCACTTTTCGGGATGGATCCCCTCTCAAGGAGAAGAGAAGGGCTCCGACCTGAAACGTTCTTTTAGGAAGGAAGATGAGGGGGTATTTCTTTCGTCAGAGGGTGGTGAATTTGTGGAATTCTTTGCCACAGAAGGCTGTGGAGGCCAAGTCAGTGGGTATTTTTTAAGGCAGAGATAGATAGATTCTTGATTAGTACGGGTGTCAGAGGTTATGGGGAGAAGGCAGGAGAATGGGATTAGGAGGGAGAGATAGATCAGACATGATTGAATGGCGGAGTAAACTTGATGGGTCGAATGGCCAAATTCTACTCCTATTCCTTATGCTCTTATGAAACGTCACCTTTTCCTTTCCTCCAGAGATGCTGCCTGACCCACTGAGTTACTCCAGCACCTTGTGTTATGTCTGGTCTGCGTGATGGACTGGGCTATATTGGCAATAGACAATAGACAATAGGTGCAGGAGTAGGCCATTCGGCCCTTCGAGCCAGCACCGCCATTCAATGTGATCATGGCTGATCATCCCCAATCAGTACCCCGTTCCTGCCTTCTCCCCATGTCCCCCGACGCCGCTATCTTTAAGAGCCTTATCTAGCTCTCTCTTGAAAGTATCCAGAGAATTGGCCTCCACCAAGGCAGAGAATTCCACAGACTCACAACTCTCTGTGAGAAAAAGTGTTTCCTTGTCTCCGTTCTAAATGGCTTACCCCTTATTCTTAACTCAACTCTGCCATTGATTTTGCTCTCTGCAACTCTTGCAGAGTGCGGTGTAGTAAATCATAGACTGCACACATCTATTATCTACGTGCGGTCTCTCTAATATTGGTTCGGTCGTGCGGTCTCTCTAATATCTCTAGTCACCCACAGATTGGTATTTGGTGAATTTCAAAAGGAGGCCCGACTATCATTTTATTATTTATAATGTAATCGCCGGCAACAATTAAAACTGTGTGTCAATTAAATCTGCCTTGCGGAAAGAGCTTCATGAAAGAAGGCTTTCTGTGGGGTGGTAATGCAGATTAGAAATACCAAAGGCTGAGCTCTGTGCTGGCAGGCACCACCATTAAGCCTCTGTGACACCAGAACACAATGCGAGTTAGACGCTAGTCAAAAAACAAAAATGCCACACAATCAAAATTTGCGTCAGCTTAGTTTAGAGATAAGGGTGGAAACGGGCCCTTCTCTATTGCAGGCCCAAAACTCGACACTAGGCTAAACTGAGCTCATTTGCCGGCACATGAACCATATCCCTCCATGTGAGCGGCACGGTGGCACAGCGGGAGAGTTGCTGCCTTACAGCGCCAGGGTCCCTGGTTCGATCCTGACTACGGGGTGCTTGCCTGTACGGAGTTTGCATGTTCTCACCGTGACCCGCGTGGGTTTTCCCCGGGTTCTCCCGTTTCCTCCCGCTCTCCAAAGGCCTACAGGTTTGTCGGTGAATTGGCTTGGTGTAAAGGTAAATTGTCCGTGGTGTGTGTAGGACTAGTGTTAGTGCGCTGGGATCGCCGGTCGGAGGGCCTGTTTCCGCGCTGTACCTCTAATGTAAACTAAACTAAACCGATCTAAATGTTCCCCGCATAGACACGGGCCCATCTAAAAGCCCCTTAAACACCACTATCGTATCTGCCTCCAGCGCCACCCAGGCAGCGCGTTCCAGGCACCCGTTAACCTCTGTTTAAAAAAGCTTGTCCCACACATTTCCATTTAACTTTGCTCCTCTCACCTTAAAGCCATGCGCTCGAACCTTCGATATTTCCACTCTGGCAGAAAGATTCTGACTGTCTACCCTATCCATGCCTCTCATCATTGTGTAGACTTCTGTCAGGTCTCCCCTCAACTTCCAGCACTCCAGAGAAAATAATCCATCCTTGTAGCTAATATCTTGCAATCCAGACATACGAATTAAGTTATTATTTGTAATTTCTATTATTTTCAAAATTATCAAATTAGAATCAGAATCAGAATCACACTTTATTCGCTAAGTATGTTTTGTAACATATGAGGAATTTCATTGGCCGGGTCAGTCATAGAATTAGAAGCAACAGAACACTCAAAAACACATTTTAACATGAACATCCACCACAGTGACTCCTCCACATTCCTCACTGTGGTGGAAGGTGAAATAAAGTTCAATTCCCTTCCCTTAGTTCTTCCTCGGTCGGGGGCCTCGAGCCCCCGTTGACGGGACAATCTTGACTCCCGTAGCTGGCGGAGTTCGGCCCCTCCACATCGAGGCGATCAGCTCCCGCGTTGGGGGGATGTCAGCTCCCCCGCGCCGGGCGATCGAACCACGCGTCGGGGCTGGTCGAACCTTCCGTGACGTTGAGAGCTCCCGACTCGGCCACTCCCGAGACTGCGAGCTCTTGATGGTAAAGTCCGCGGTGGCCAGGGTGGGAGCGATCCCAGGCAAGGGATCCGCCCCGATGTTAAGACCGCGCCCCCAGCGATGGGGCTCAAAGTCAGTCCGAGGAGGCTTCCAGCTCCATCTATGGAAGGCCGCAGAGCCCGGAGGATGTGATCCGAAAATTGATCACTTCTCCGGCAAGGTAAGAACTGGAAAAAAAGTTTCCCCCCGATCCCCTCCCCCCTCCCCCGACATAAAACAAACCGAAGAACATATAAACAAACTTTTAACACACTAAAAAATAACAAAAAGAATGAAAAAACGAACAGACTGCCGGTGGAGCAGCCATCGCCCCGGATCCCCTAATGGTACAAATTAATAAACGGTTTAAAAAGCCATTTTACAGTACGAGCTGTTGGGTCCGTCTAATTGGTGCTCTAGGTTCCTGCTGTGAGTTTAGTGTCGTTTCTTGTCACGTGTACCGAGGTACAGTGAAATTTTTTTTTGTTGCGTGCTATTCCATCAGTGAAAACAATATACACGATTACAATCAAGCTGCCCAGAGAGTACAGATACAGGATAAAGGGAATAACATTTAGTGCCAGTCCAGTGAAGTCCGATTAAAGATAGTCCGAGAGTCTCCAATGAGGTAGATGGTAGGTCAGGACCGCTCTCTAGTTGGTGATAGGATGTGCAGGGAGGGACTTCAGATGCTGGTTTACACCGAAGATAGGCATGATAAGCTGGAGTAACTCAGCCGGACAGGCAGCGTCCCTGGAGGAAAAGATTAGGTGACGTTACGGGGTCGAGACCCTTCGACAGACTGAGATTCAGGGGAGAGGTGAACAAGAGATATAGAAGGTAAATAGAACAAATTAATGAAAGGTATGCATGAAGCAACGATGATCAAGGAAAGGTGGAGCCCACAATGGTCCAGTGTTGGCTGTGGGGATAGGTGATAATGAGTTGTACAGACAGTGAAGCTCAATGGGACGACAGTGAAACTAGTCCGACAACTAGGGTGGGGGATGGACGGAGAGAGAGGGGATGCAAGGGATACTTGAAGTTAGAGAAATCGATATTCATACTGATTTTCATAGGATGGTTCAGTTCCCTGATAATAGCTGTGTAGAAACTGTCCCTGAATCTGGCGGTGCGCGTTTGTACCTCTAATGGCCCTGTCCCACGGTACGAGTTCATCCAAGAGCTCTCCCGAGTTAAAAGAAAATCAAACTCGTGGTAAGCACGGAGAATGAACGTAGCGGATACGTCGGAGCTCGGGGACGTCTCTTAGCGGCTCGTAACGCTAACGGCAGGTACTCGGGAAGACTCGCTAACGACAGGTAAGCTCGGGAAGACTCGTGAAGATTTTTCAACATGTTGACCAATGCCCACGAGAGCCCCGAGTACCGACGGGCGGCCATTACCGTAAATCTCCGAGTTCGAATCAGGGCAAACTCGGGAGAGCTCTTGGAATAGAAACATAGAAACATAGAAATTAGGTGCAGGAGCAGGCCATTCGGCCCTTCGAGCCTGCACCGCCATTCAATATGATCATGGCTGATCATCCAACTCAGTATCCTGTACCTGCCTTCTCTCCATACCCCCTGATCCCTTCAGCCGCAAGGGCCATGAACTCGTACTGTGGGACAGGGCTTTTACTTGACAGGAGAGGGGAGAACAGAAAGAGTGACCGAGGTGAGACTGATCTCTGATTATGTTGGCGGCCTTGCCGAGGCAGCGTGAAGCGTAGATGGAGTCCACCGCTACTGAACTCATTTTAATCCCTTCTCTCCATTAACCCCATCCCCATGAAATTTAATTCATTGTAACCACAGGAAACGTGAGATCTGCAGCAAATCCAATCACCCTTCCTGTGGAGCCCGAGATGAACAAAGCTCTCCAGATGCTGTCCAAGCAAGGTTCTGTCCAAGCGAGACGAATAGTCCCCTCCGCGGCATATCACCATTACCCGAGGCAAGGGCAGGTAGCATTACATCTCTATGATTGATTTTGTGCACAGTTTGAGCCCTCTTGCTGTAAAAACATAAAATGCTGGAAACGCTTTGTGGAAAGAGAAATGGAGTTTAGAGATACAGCGCGGAAACAGGCCTTTTGGCCCATCGAGTCCGCACTGACCAGCGATCCCCACATACCAACACCATCCTAGGAGACAAACTGGAGACAAATTGCATTTGTACCAAGCCAATTAACCTACTAACCTGTACATTTTTTTTGGAGTATGGGAAGAACCGAAGATCTCGGAGAAGACCCGCGCAGGTCACGGGGAGAACGTACCAACTGGGTACAGACAGCGCCCGCGGTCAGGATCGAACCCGGGACGCCTGCGCTGTGAGGCAGCAACTCTACCGCTGCGCCACCGTGAGCAGAATTAGGCCATTCGGCCCATCAAGTATATTCCGTCATTCAATCATGGCTGACCTATCTTTCCCTCTCAACCCTATTCTCCCCATAACCCCTGACACCTGTACTAATCAAGAATCTATCCATCTCCGCCTTAAAAATATCCATTGACTTGGCCTCCGCAGCCTTCTGTGGCAATAAATTCCACAGATTCACCACCCTCTGACTAAAGAAATTCCTTCTAATTTCCTTTCTCTTTTATTCTGAGATTGTGCCCTCTAGTCCTAGACTCTATCACCAGGGGAAACATCCTCTCCACATCCACTCTATCCAGGCCAAGAATAGAGGCGCAGTGAAAAGCTTTGTTTTGCATGCGAGCCAGTCAGACCATATAATACAATGCATAAATATAACCAAGTCAAACTCAAGTACGGCAGGCGAGATACAGAGTGATACAGAGAAAAGGGAAGATACAGAGTGCAGAATATCGTCCTCAGCATTGTAGCGCACCGGTTCCAGAGACAAAGTCCAATGTCCGCAATGGGGTAGAGGTGAATCAGACAGTACCCTAGCTAATGGAAGGACCATTCAGAAACCTGATAACAGGTCAAGTCAAGTCACTTTTATTTCTATAGCACATTTAAAAAACAACTCTCGTTGACCAAAGTGCTTTACATTGGTGGAGGTACTAACGTTATACAACAGTGGTTCATAGATTAAGTACATACATAAATACATACATATCGCCCTCCCTCAGAGGACGTCAAGAAAGGCTTGAGAGTAAAGATGAGTTTTAAGTCTCGACTTAAAAGAGTCGATGGAGGGGGCAGTTCTGATGGGAAGAGGGATGCTGTTCCACAGTCTAGGAGCTGCGACCGCAACAGAGGAGAAGAAGCTGTTCTTGAGGTTAAGCAATTTCAAAGGCAAGTGCTTGAAAAGAGGAGCACTGAGTTTTAGAAAGTAGACGTTTGTAGCAGAGATTGAAACAGTTCCCAATTGTGCAATGTCTGCACTGAGGTGGAGGTGAGTCAGGCAGCACCCTAACCTGTGGAAGGGTCATTCAGAAGAAATAGGTTTAGATTTATTATTATTTGTGGGCACATGATAGAATGAAAGGAAGTTGTTGCAAAAATATTTGTGAAAGACATGGATCCGGTAGAAAGTTGGAACCCACGTAGGTCACGGGGAGAAAGTACAAACTCCGTACAGAATGCACCCGTAGTCAGGATCGAACCCGCGTCTCTGGCGCTGTAATGCCCCTGTCCCACTTAGGAAACCTGAACGGAAACCTCTGGAGACTTTGCGCCCCACCCAAGGTTTCCGTGCCGTTCCCGGAGGTTTTTGTCCGTCTCCCTAATGGTCGAAAGTGGTTTCCGTTTTAAAAATCGGTAATTTCTTTTAGTCGAAGCCGGTTGCGATGCTAGTTGAAGGTGGTTGCCGGAGGACAAAAACCTCCGGGAACCGCACGGAAACCTTGGGCGGGGCCCAATGCCTCCGTTCAGAGGTATCCGTTCAGGTTTCCTAAGTGGGACAGGGGCATTAGGCAGCGACTCTACCGCTTTGCCACCGTGCGGTTCCTGTCCTGTACTGTTCAATGTTCTAAGTTCTATGTGGATGAGTATGTGGGAAGAATTTTACAAAATGGGATTAGTGTGACGGGCTGGTTGATGGTTAGTGCGGACTGGTCGTTCAAAAGGCCTGATGTGGTGCTGTGTCTCTCCACGACCCCACGTCAATGAAGATGTTGTCAAGCTGGAAAGGGTGTAGAGAAGACTCATGGGGATGTTGCCAGGACATATAGGGAGAGGTTGAGCAGGCTAGGACTCAATCCCTTCGAGTGCAAGAGGATGAGGGGTGATCTTACATAGAGCCTTCTGAACCTTCTGAATGTTGTAGTCGGCAGGGCAGTACTCTGCATATCACCAACTTGGACGATCTTACCTTTTTATCAATCCAATTAATCAAGCCAATTGACCTACAAGCCTGTACGTCTTTGGAGTGTGGGAGGAAACCGAAGATCTCGGAGAAAACCCACGCAGGTCACGGGGAGAGCGCACCAACTCTGCACAGACAGCGCCCGTAGTCGGCATCGAACCCGGGCCTCCGGCGCTGTAAGGCAGCAACTCTACCGCTGCGCCACCGTGACCGCCCATATATACCGCAGGGGTATAAAATCATGAGAGCAATTCACAGGGTAAATACACAGAGTCTTTCACACAGAGTAAGGAGGGTCAAGAACAAGAGGACATAGGTTTGAGGTGAAGGGGGGGGGAAAGATTTAATAGGAACGTGAGGGCCATCTTCCTTTACACAAAGGGTGGTGGGTGCATGGAACGAGCTGCCAGAGGAGGTGGTTGTGGCAGGGACTACCACAACATTTGAACAACATTTGGACAGGTATATGCATTGGAAAGTTGTAGGAGGATGCAGGCAGGTAGGACCAGTGTAGATGGGACACGTCGGTTGGTGTGGGGGCAAGTTGGGCTGAAGAGCCTGTTTCCACTCTGTATGACTCTAAGAAGGGTTAATTAAAAGCAAGGGGGAAAATAAAAAAAATAGAAAAGAGACTGAAAGGGAAAAACCCCCCTGACGTAACCCAGTGTTGTATAACGTTATGTTAAAGAAGGAACTGCAGATGCTGGAGAATCGAGGGTAAACTAAAGGCTGGAGAAACTCAGCGGGTGCAGCAGCATCTAAGGAGCGAAGGAGATAGGCGACGTTTCGGGTCGAGACCCTTCTTCAGACTGGTCAGGGAACAGGGAAACGAGAGATATAGACGGTGATGTGGAGAGATAAAGAACAATGAATGAAAGATATGCAAAAAAGTATCGATGATAAAGGGAACAAGCCATTGTAAGCTGTTTGTGGTGTGAAAATGAGAAGCTAGTGCGACTAGGGTGGGGGAGGGAGATAGAGATAGAGGGAATGCCAGGGCCCGAGGGCTGAGGGAGAGGTGGGAAGGGGAGGAGACAGCAAGGGTTAACAGAATTGAGAAAATTCAATGTTCAAGCCCAGAGGATGCAGACTCCCCAAGCGGAATATGAGGTGCTGTTCCTCCAACCTGCGGTGTTGCTCACTCTGGCCGTGGAGGAGGCCCAGGACCGAGAGGTCGGATACGGAATGGGAGGGGGAGTTGAAGTGCTGAGCCACCGGGAGGTCGGGTTGGTTTTTGCGGACCGAGCGGAGGTGTTCGGCGAAACCATCGCCAAGCCTCCGCTTGTATAGCGTTGTATAACGTTAGTACCTCCACCAATGTAAAGCACTTTGGTCAACGAGAGTCGTTTTTTAAATGTGCTATAGAAATAAAAGTGACGACTTCACTTCACTCCATGCTGGAATGAGATTGAATGGTTTAAATTTGTGGACCAGTTAATCATTAATGGGCAGTTTTCATCCAGTTAAAGGAGGTACTGCTGCGGTTTAATACCCAGATTAACGTACTGCTAAGTGGGCAATCAACGGGTAAATCTGGCAAGCTGCTAAAACGGACGGCAGGACTGTAAGGGGGCCAGGGAGTCAGTGCACGGCAAACAGCGGGGAGGCGTAAACCGACCTCTGGCGCTGCGGCGACCTCCCGACCTGCGGCTCTCGCACCTCTCGAAATAAAAATCTCTTAATCCTTCCTGCTTGTTCGTGGCTTTGCAGAGTGTGTGTGCATCCCTCACACCTTGTTACATTTGCAGAGGGATCTCGCTCAATATGTTTCCGCAGAATCCTCTCATTCGTAAAAAATTCCACTTGACATCGACTGGAAGCCGGTTTAACTCCGCACGTTTCAAAAGCGAGCGATTTTAAAAATTCACGGAGTAAAACCCGTTTTTCTTTTTTCTGTCAAGATAATTAATCATGAGAACTATTAGTATTTTTCTCACTTTGTATCGGTTTATCCGCCTCCGCTGTGTTTACCCATCAGCCTGCCTTAGGTCATTCGCATTAATATGCACAGCCTTGCAAGCTAAACCAAACAAAAAGTCAAACATTGCGGATATTGGGAGTCTGTGAGAGACAAGCAGAAAACCATGGAAACGCTGTGGATTAGGCAGCTTTACCGGGCAGATAAAAAAAAGTTAGTATTTCACGCCGCATAGCTCTGGAAGAAAGGGTCTGTGATTTACAGGTTCAACTAGTGGGACTTCATCCAGTCTTAGAGTCATACAGTGTGGAGACAGGCCCTTCTACAGGTATGTCCTTTTATCCTGAGGCTGTGACCTCTGTTCCTAGACTCTCCCACTGGTGGAAACATCCTCTCCACATCCACTCTATCCAGGCCTTTCACTATTCGGTAAGTTTCAATGAGGTCAGGACCTGATCCTGTGGACAGACACAACATGCCGGAGTAACTCAGCGGGACGGGCAGCTTCTCTGGAGAGAAGGAATGGGTGGCATTTCGAGCCGAGACCCTTCTGTTGTTCTTTCCTACACACTATTACATATCTTTCTGCACAGCCAGGGTCCATATCAGTCAGTGAAAATTCCCTCTCCTATCCGAGTTTGAGATGTAGAGGCAGATGTAGGCTTTGTTGAGTTGTTGTCGTTTGGTGTCGTTCACAGCAGGAAATGAGAAGGACAAAACAGATTCTCAATTTAAAGCAAAATGCCTTCAATTCCAGCCAATTTGCTTACTACACATGCAGACTGATTGCCTGCTGTTTCCCCATAAATGCTGGAACTAAACAGAGTACATGACTGCAATATCATCTTTGGCATGTCAAAATAGAACATGACAGCGAGCTTATTTTCCAGCTGCAACCTGAGCATATCTCAATTTTACCACCATTGAGATACGGAGGGTTCAGGGCCCTGACCACGGATGAACAAAGGAGGAGGACTTGCTGAACTTTGTTGCCTTTCAACATAGTGAAGAATGCTGTGGTGGATGTTTGTGTTAAATCTTATTGTGTATTGTGTGTTCTTTTTAAGTGTATCGCTGCTGGCAAATTCATTTCACTGCACCTTCGGGTGCATGTGACGAATAAAATTGACTTTGACTTTGTACCCCCATCTCGCCTTTGTTTGAGGTCCAAGTTTAGAGGTGTATTGGGCCAAACGGGGCTAGGTGGGTCTAATGTAGACGGTGAAACTCGGACAGCATTGGGCAAGTTGGGCCGAAGGACCTGTTTCCATGCTGTACGACTCTGCAAATACAACACAGTCAAACTCAAGAACCATAGATGGAGCAATGGGAAAGGTAATGAGTTCCTGGTGCCTCTTTATTTGACTAAACACCACAGGTTTAGAGTTTAGAAAGATGAGGCGGGGCGGGGGGACCTAATTGAAACTTACCGAATAGTGAAAAACCTCGGTGGAGTGAATGTGGGGAGGATGCTTCCGCTAGTGGGAGAGTCTAGGACCAATGGGCACGGTCGCAGAATAAAAGTACGTATCTTTAGAAGGGAGATGAGGAGGAATTTCTTTAGTCAGAGGGTGGTGAATCTGTGGAATTTATTGACACAGATGGCTGTGGGGGCCAAGTCAGCGGGCGGTGGAGGCTGGTTCTCTGGATGAGGAGGAATTTCTTTAGTCAGAGGGTGGTGAATCTGTGGAATTCTTTGCCACAGACGTCTGTGGAGGCCAAGTCAGTGGGTATTTTCGAAGAGGAGGTTGACAGATACTTGATTAGTGTGGGTGTCGGGGGTTATCGGGAGAAGGCAGGAGAGGGAGAGATAGATCAGCCATGATTGAATGGCGGAGTAGACTCGATGGGCCGATCGACCTAATTCTGCCCCCACAACTTATGAACAATGGTTGATGATTGATTTAAGGGGCCAAAGGTTTTACACAGATCCTTCCATCTTCTTTTCAAGCTCAACTTCTGAGAAAAAATGTCTGGACGAGATATTTTATATCCTTTAAAATTTTCTCGCAGCGATTGCACTTTTAACTTGAGTAGGCTTCAATCAATCTGTCTGGGATCGAGTGAGTATGATCAGTACTCAGATCTCAACATTGATTTATTGCTGTCTTGGAATTTATGTGTTCTTGCTGCAGAGTGATTTTTCTTAAGTGAAAAATGATCAGTCATGTACTTTCTTGTTTGTTGCCAAACAGTCCCTTAAGTCAATGCTTCCTCTACCGCAGACTAAAAAACAGTTGATTAGAATTATGTTGTGGCTTGGCCTGCACTTTTTTCAGTTGCACTTTAGTTGTGTTTATTGTCACGTGTACCGAGGTACAGTGAACAGCTTTTAGAAACATAGAAACATAGACAATAGGTGCAGGAGCAGGCCATTCGGCCCTTCGAGCCTGCACCGCCATTCAATATGATCATGGCTGATCATCCAACTCAGTATCCTGTACCTGCCTTCTCTCCATACCCCCTGATCCCTTTAGCCACAAGGGCCACATCCAACTCCCTCTTAAATACAGCCAATGAACTGGCCTCAACTACCTTCTGTGGCAGAGAGTTCCAGAGACCCACCACTCTCTGTGTGAACAGATTGTGAACACACTTTTGTTGCGTGCTAACCTGTCAGCGGAAAGACCATGCGTGATTGCAACCGAGCCATTCGCAGAAATGTACAGAGACGTGACAAGGGAATAACGTTTAAAGCAAGATAAAGTCCGATAAAGGCAGATTGAAGATAGCTCGAAGGCCCCTATTGAGGCGGATGGAAGGACCCAACACCCTCACTCTGCCTGATCACAGCTGGGAAGAAACTGTCCCTGAATCTGGAGGTGTGCGTTTTCACCCTTCTATACCTTTTGCCCGATGGGAGAGCAGGAGTGGCCAGGGTGCGACTCGTCCTTGATTGTGCTGCTGGCCTTGCCGAATGTTTCTGAATGAGAAGGTTGTGTGATCTACGCTAATAATTCGGGAAGTGCTGTATTTTGGAAGCTAACCCTTTCGCACACAATTGAGAGATCCTGCATCTGCAGTGCCTTGTTTCAACATTGAAAAGGCATTTGGGCAGGCATTCGGACTTGTACTAAATGTTTTTCATGTTATTCCCTTTATCCCGTATCTGTAAACGGCTCGATTGTAATCATGTACTGTCTTCCCGCTGACTGCGTAGCACGCAGCAAAAGCTTTTCACTGTACCTCGGTGCACGTGACAATAAACTAATCTAAACTAAATAAAAGTAGGAAAGGTTTAGAGGTTTCTGCACCAAACGTGGGCTGGTGGGACTAGTGTAGATGGTCGGCATGGGCAAGTTGGGCTGAAGGGCCTGTTTCCATGCTGTATGACTGCATTTAGCTGCGTATTGCAGGTGTCAGGGGCTATGGGGAGAAGGCAGGAGAATGGGGTCGAGAGGGAAAGGTAGATCAGCCATGATTGAATGGCGGAGTAGACTTGATGGGCCGAATTTCCTTATTCTGCTGCTAGAACATATGAATTTATGAAGTAAGGATTGAAATTATACCTATTTTTAGTTTAGTTTAGTTTAGAGATACAGCGCGGAAATAGGCCTTTCAGCCCATCGAGTCCTTACCGACCAGCGATCCCCGTGCATTAACACGATCGCACACACACAAGGGACAATTTACACCTACACCGAGCCAATTAAGCGACAAACCTGTACGTCTTTGGAGCGTGGGAAGGAAACCGAAGATCTCGGAGAAAGCCCGCGCAGGTCACGGGGGAGAAGGTGCAAACTCCGCTCAGACAGCGGCCGTAGTCAGGATCGAGCCTGGGTCTCCGGCGCTGTAAGCACTGTAAGGCAACGACTCTACCGCTGCGCCACAGTGCCGCCCATCACTATTGTGGTCTCGGCGCTGGAATGCTGTACGGCAGCAGTTTTCAAGATCAGTCCCGGATGGGATGTAGGGCCAACAGCAATCAGTTTGCTACAAACTTTCATAAATTGCAAAGTGAAAAGACTAAACAATCCATTTGAGGCATAAAAATTGGCCAGGATTTTGCAGCCCTTATCAAATTGTGCCGTGTCATCTTTCATGAACGTCTTTTATATGTGGTAGACACAAAAAGCTGGAGTGATTCAGCAGAACTGGCAGCATCTCTGGACAGAAGGAATGGGTGACCCTTCTTCAGACTGATTTCAGGGGAGAGGGAGATACTTAGATAAGGAAGTGTAAGGTGTGAAAACAGGACAAAGGGAATGGAGATTAAGGCAAATGTAGAATAGATCATCATTGCTAGCTGGTGGAAGGTAACAGCAAAGCAAACACACAGAGATAAAATGTAGTCGGAGACAGAAAGACTGGTCAGACTGGGAAGGAGGAGGGCTGGAGAGAAAGGGAAAACAGGGGTTACTTGAAGTTCTCTAACTTACGCTGGGGTGTAAGCTACCCAAGCAAAATTTGAGGTGCTGTTCCTTGAATTTGCGCTGGGTCTCACTCTGACAATGGAGGAGGCCCAAGACAGGAAGGTCAGTGTGGGAATGGGAGTGGGGGTTAAAGTGTTTTATGTGTGGTGTTTGGTGTCATGTTCATCCTGTTTCCTCCAGGTGCTCCTGTTTCCTCCCACATCGCAGGGACGTGTAGGTTTGTAGGTTAATCGTCCCTCTGTAAGTTGACTTTAGCGTGTAGGGAGCGGATGGGATGGGGGGGGGGGGGGATAACATCGAACTAGTGTTGCAACAGGCCCTTCGGCCCATTGAGTCCATGCTGACCATCGCTCACCCCTTCACTCTAGTTCTATCTTCATCTCACTTTCGTATCCACTCCCAACACATTGGGGGCAATTTACGGAGGTAGATTAAAAGCTGCATGCTATTTAGGGTGTGGGAGGAATCCGGAGCACTCAGAGGAAACAGTTCCCTCCCACATCCCAAAGACGTGCGGGGTTTTAGGTTTAGGTGTAAGTTGACCCTCGTGTGTAGGGAGAGGATGTGAAAGTGGGATAACATAGAATTAGTGTGAACGTGTGATCGATGGTTGGTGTGGCTGAAGGGCCTGTTTCCATGCTGTACCCCTCAATCAAATAAATCAATCAAAATCTGGGCTTAGTGCCATATCAGAGTGGAAAATGCCACCTCCAATGATACTGCACTCCCTCAGTACTACCCTAGATCGGACTTTGCTGGCTTTGCCTTGCACTGAACGTTATTCCCTTATCATGTACCCATACACCGGTAATGGCTCAATTTAATCACGTATTGTCTCTCCGCTGACTAGATGGAACGCAACAAAAGCTTTTCACTGTACCTCGGTACACGTGTTAATCCTGTCCAAATTGGAGAGGCTAGGACTTTAAAATGGGGTAAAAGCTTCAGGGCTGCTGGGAGATTTGGTCAATTTGGAATTGCTCTCTGCAGAACTGGGACAAGCTGCGGAGTGGTGCCAGCGTGTCTAGAGCCTAGATACAAGTTGCAAGAAAAGAATAAGAACATCTGCAGACCCTGTCAATTAGGTGCAAAATGCATAGAATGGATTGGATGGCTGCAAACCAGACAAACGCCTTGTAAAGAATTGTAAATAATGTTGCAGAGTTCTACTTTGCCGAGTGTTGATTGGATGAGGTATTGATCCTTGTCTGGGTTTCTTGCAGATCAGGGTAAATGTTTCTAAGTTGGCTTCCTTGCGAAGTCCTGTTTGAATACGATGTATTGAACTGCTGTATCATTGGGTTAGGAAAGTGTCTGTTGTGTATGGGGTTAATCGATATCTGTAATTGGATTGTTCAGAGACCACCCCCATGATCAGGCAGATACGAGGATCGAACCCGCTGTGGGATAGGTACAGCAGTTGAACTGTAATTGTGTTTTGTCAAAATAAAGATTAGTTGTTCAAGTGCTTGATTCAGTGATTTTTGACTGAAGCTAGACTGGGGGGAAGCTTAGAATGAGCAATTTACATTGGGGGCTCATCCTGGATCTCAAAAGACCCCCAAACACAATCAAGGGTGTTGAGCTGTTTCGAATGCGAGTGCAGAAAGCGGGCCCACAGTGCGGTTTTCGCATTGGTTTTCGGCACTTTGTCAGTTGGAGCAGATCGATCATTCGTGGGCTTGGGAAAGGGTCTAATCGAGATCATTAGAACAGAGTCTAGCAAACACGGGTGTTATCACTCCATTGGGCCCATAAAACCAAGCTGGGGTGAGAGGCCCTTTGATTTGAGTGCCCGCCTATGAGGAGAGACATGCACTAAAATTAGGAGTTCGAGAACGTGTCAGTATTTGCAAAGCCATTTTTCCAAATACAGAATTTCACATTGAAGTTCTGCCAGTAAGATGGAATTCGAATTCCTGTATATAGAACTTTGGAATTGGTGTATGTCCGTGATCGATTCCGAATAGCGGCTGATCAACAGTGAATAGTAACCCTCTGGTCGATTGTTGACTAGTACCTGATAGCGAAGAGTAACTGAGAGATGGGAACCTGTTTACTTGATGAAAAGTAATCCGAATAGCGATGGGTACCCCAAATTATGTCGAACTTAGAGAGGAGGGATAGAGGTCCACTTAGCAGAGGGATGGTAACATTTGGGAGGAAAAGTATTCATTTAAGAAGTAGTACCCCTCAGCAAAGAGTAACCCAGGAAGGGGAAAATCTTCGGTATCAGAGGGAGTGGTTCACTGCGCGATTACAGCATGACGCGGTATCGAGATCGAATGTTCGTGAACTGTGCGCTAGTGCTTTAAATCATTTTTAAATTGTAAAAATCTAGCTTTTCATATTGTCATAGGATCCAGATTGTGTACATATTCTGTGTATGTAAATAAACTTAGAGTGTATTAAGAATTAGAAGTTAAGATTTAGATCGTGTTAAGTCCGCGGACCGTTATTTGTGTTGCTGCTTGTGCGAGTGTTTACGGATTTAGAAACTTGAAATAAGAGTGTGTTTGAGTTAAATATTTATAATTGTTTAGATCATATTGTGAGAATCTTGTCGTGGTTCGATCAAGGGTTGTACTCTTTCGATCGCTGTATCGGGGAAGCGGTCATTCCACTGACCGATTGCGCCACGAGGAGGATTTCTTAGAGTGTGTGATTTATAATCAACAAATGTTTGTGGGTTATTTAGGGGTGTGGTTGTGCCTGATAGTAATAGGTAGCGTGTCATCCTGCTTGTGTACTGTGTTACTTACGTGTCTGAAGATCATTTCTGGGTGTTTCGATTGAGGATTAAGTGAGTGCGAGAATGTGTCTGACTGTGTTTGGATGTGTTTGATTGCTCCCTGGAGTACTTTGATTCTTGAATGACTGGGGATTAAGAAAGTTGTACGGTTGAAAAGGTGTGGACTTGTGGGAGGTAGGAGAGGAATTTGAATAGGAGAATTGGATTGGTGGAGTAAAAGGTAACGATTTGCAAGGCTGCGGACACTTTGAACCATTAGCCATTGTCTAGAAGCGAGCTTGGTAAATTTAGGGATCAAAAGGAAGGATTTAGGAATTCTGTTTGGGGTGGTCAGAAGCATGGGGAATAATGTAGATAGGGATGTGACAAAAGAGGAAAAGAGCTCGTTGCAACTAATGTGTAATGAGTTCCCTCACAAAGCAGAGAAGTGAAGACATTTATCAGGAACGTTAAATAAGAAATTAGGTAATAAGCTATGGCCGCCGGGGAGAATTAAAACAGTAAAAAGGATAAAATACATAGAACGGATCATTTGGCAGCATAGTAATAGCGAAGGTGCAAAAATAATTAATAGGGTTATGGAAAAAATATTTCGAGGAACGGAAGGAGGTTAAGAGAATGGCTAGTTGGGAAAAAGTGAACGCTTAACGTGGAATAGAACTAAAAGAAGGTAAAGTAGATCGACCTCCAGGCAGTGGGAAGGACAGGAGTGGAGATGAAGGGAAACACTCAGAACAAGGGAAAGGTGGATCTCCTGGACGGAAATTAGTCCCTGTAAAATGAAAGATTAGGAATCCAATGGATGGTGCTGATTCAAGGGGGAAGGAGATGAGGATTTAGAAGAGTGGACAGATGTGAAAGCCAGTGGATGTTCGCAGCTCCCACCATGTTCCTCTTGCATTTCCCAGGCTTCACTAGCTCTGTGTATGACTTGTGTCTGTAATAAATATTTTAGGTCTGCAGAATCTATAACAACTCCTGCAGATTCTACATATGAACAGATTATACTAACAGCAGATACTGAGGTACCAGATTCTTCGATCTTATCCATGCCCTCATTGATAGATCTTCCAGTGGCTTATGGCACCCGGAGTAGAACAAAAAGGTTAGCTCCGGTGTTTAAAGAAGAGGAAGGTAGGTTAGACATAGTGCAACTGCCAGGGTACTTCTGTGAGCCATAACCTAGACAGATGACTCGAGTAGAAAGGAATGATTTATTTGGGCAGTATCGTGAAACCCCTAGTGAACAGGAAAATTCATCTGAGGGTGAGACAGTGAGTCTAGATACCGAGATAGATTTTGACGTAACCGGAAGCTTACAAATTAAACAGGTATCCTATAGGCAGTTAGCAGTAAGGGAAGGGATAAGTACAGCGGATTCGGCCAGCGCAATAAGTATGAATAATCCCCGTGCCACAGACGTCCATACTCCGTGGAAGCCCCATGAAATACTGGCAGTATTAAACTGAATCCCCGATCGGAAGAAGTCAGCTGCTGCCTTTATAGATTATTTAAGAACCACAACGCGTGTATATCATGCAGATTCCCAGGATTTGTGGGAGCCCATACAACAGATAATTACTCCAGCTGAAAATACCAAATTTCTAGTAGCCTTAGGACACCCAACTCATGAAGCCTTGGCAAATGTAGTAATGAGTGACAGTGCAAGAGAAGAGGCGGGTTAATGGCCCTTGCAAAAACGTTTCAGAAACCAGGCGATTTAAGTTGAATTCTGGAAATAAAACCAGAGAAGGGTGAAGGAGCAGACGAATTTCTAAACTGTTTTTTCAAAATTATATATGGACCAATCAGGGGATTTAGACTATCAGAATGGGGCAAATTCCCCTCTATATATTGTGCTATCTTGTTGAATTGTCTCCCCACTAAAGTAGCGGATTTAATAAAAAACTGATGACAGGAACCGGTCTGAGAACCGAGCCAGTCAAATAGTCAGAGCTGTGAGATATTATTGGAAGGAAGGTAGGAACCAGGAAAATTATCCTGCAACTAGGAGAGAAAGTGGACGCATAGCCAAGGAAGAATTGCCAAGATCTAACTCTGAACCACAGGTTCCCAGAGTACCAGCAAATTACAGATTGGGAGAAATTAGGGTCTCAGATTACTCAGATTATTATCACCACTACACTCCCAATTTAGAACCCATTCCAATGGAACCCAGGGGTAGAATAAGACCAACCATGGTGCCTAATCAGTGCTATACATGTGGGGGAATGGGACATTGGAGTCGGGCCTGTCCAACAAAGGAGAGAATGAAAGAGAGGGGTCAAAGAAGGGATTTCCAGGATTACGGAGAATTTAGAGATCCTGGGGAATATAGACACATCCGAAATCCAAGGAATTATGGGAGGGCCTTTCATTCAAGAGGCTACTGGGACCCAAGAGACCAGAGAGAGAGATGGCCCGAATGTCAGGAACTAAGGAGTCACACACTGTTCACTCAAGCTAACCCATTTTCTCAGACCTGAATCACCAACCCGACCTGGAATTGTGGGCGTGGAGACATGACCACTACTCTAGAACCCCCTCAAGTAATTTACCAGAATGAACAAATTGGATGTACTATTGTAGTAAAAACTAAAAATCTCATAGAAGAAAATTATAAACCATTTTATGACTACCCCAGAAAACCCCTTAGAGCAAAGAAGATTGTAAATCAAGGAGCTTGTTTCAACTGCACCCAATTAGGTCACTGGAGCAAGGAGTGTCCAGCGAGACGGCAAAACATAGCAGGATTGAAGAAAAACCAAGGGGCGATAAAGAAAGTAAGAAAAGGAACATAGTAGCTAGCGTGAGAAGGAATGGCAACTAAGGAATGGAAATGGCACTAGGGAGAGAAGAAACAAACTCACTGTGCAGGAGGAATGGGAGTGGGGAAAGAAGATATTGTATTAATGTGTTACTGAGTTTGTGCCTGCAGGACAGTATATCGACAACATACTATCTGGGAAGTGAGGTAAAAGAATGCTCCGACCCCTTGAGAACGGGCAGAAGACAGCAGAGGTAATGTAGCTCCCCAGAAACAGGTGACCAGCAGGAGGAACTGATACTTTCCTGCACCTTTAAGATATATCTGGGAAGGCCAGCAGACAGAGCAAGCTGCTCCTCAGTATCCCTACTCCCTGGTAATTGAAACTAACATCAGAAGAGAAGAAGACCTACCCTAGTGCCCAACTTTAATATCACCTAGCTATTAGAGGAAGAAATGGAATGAGTGTAAAGGACACTCGAATCATCTTTAACACACATTTCACTGTGCCAACTGGCACATGTGACAAATAAATAAATGTATCTTGATCTTTAAAAGAAGCAACACTGACAACTCGTAGCTACTATTGGGATAAGCTCCTTTTGGAAGAACTGAATAAAATGAATTCCTCTGTGGTTCAGGGCAAAATACTCTCTTTGTGCCAAAATCTAGTTATAAGTAAATTAATTTAGAGAGGGCCTAAGGGATACAGTCTTAAAATCGGTAGAGAATTGACTGTTAATTTGGCATTATTATCTTGTCTCACCCATGGGAGGATAGTCGAAGATGGGACTGGACTATTTAGTTACTATCACGGAAGGGACAGACCCTAGCGGATATCAGGAATTAAGACATACCCTGGAAACGTAAGGTGGTTGTATAAAATGATGATGTAGACTGAAAATTTATGTTCCACCTTGGAAAGTCAATACTAACCATCCAGAAGAGTTACTTAGAGATAAAATGAGCTAGCACAAGCGAGAACCCCTAGACAGCGAATGAAGCCAGTAGTAAACAGTCAACATAGTAGAGAATCAACACAGTATCGATTTAACATAGTGAGGAGACATACATAAATAAGAAGAGGTACTGGAGGAGAAACTTAGTAAATTAGTGGGAAAAACTTGAGTAGGTATTGAGAGTAGCAGAGCCGATGCACATTTGACCGATGGATTTGAATTGTTTAACCCTTGATGGTAAAGTGGCTTCTATTATCAAGGTAGAAAGAGATTGTCCCTGGATTCGGCATTCTGGATTGGATTTATGATGAAATTGACAGCATCTAGAAATTGATTGTTTAAATTTCAACAGCTGGGAATTCCACAGGAATTGGAATGGAATTGTTTTATTGGCTACAATGCTGTGGAATGAGAAGGACGAGATGGACACTGAAATTTGAAATAGTACATTGAAGGCTGAGACTGAATTATTATATTTTTCAAGGTTTGCTTTAAATTAGAGTCACGCCTGTAGGGAAATCTGGACTGAACCCAGCTGAAATTTATATGAGGACCCGTCATCAGATATACATATGATGACATTGTGTGAGTATGAAGAAAGCTGATTAGTGTTGATCCTAGGATAATAAAGAGTATATTAGGGAACAGAATTGCAATAGGGATACAGTGATAGAGTAGAATATAATAGGTTTGAATAGGGATAGTATTGCATAATTACAGCGAATGTATGGGAAAGCATGGGTTCATGATGGTAACTCACTTTGTCCCAAGTTTTTCAGAGATTTTAAGTTTTAGGTTCAACTATGGTAAGGGATGGAAGAATGGGCAGCAACACGGATGGAGGGAATTCGCGTCCACAAAAACTCTGGAGTTTAAACTCGTCAGACGGAAATTGTGAAGTTATGCCCATGAAACTCGGTACGTTTGGCAAGATTCTGGGAAGAAACAACATCATCCTGTGTTGCTGATAGATGGAAAATATAAAGGACACACATATGTATATCTGGTTAGCTGATTATTGAACTATTTGGTTATCATAAACGATGGGTTATCATATATGATAAAAAGGAAGGAATGTTAATCCTGGCCAAATTTAGAGGCTAGGACTTTAAAATGGGGTAAAAGCTTCAGGGCTGCTGGGAGATTTGTTCAATTTGGTATTACTCTCTGCAGAACTGGGACAAACTGCGGAGTAGTGCCAGTGTGTCCAGAGCCTTGATACAAGTTGCAAGAAAATAAGAACATCTGCAGACCCTGTCAATTAGGTGCAAAATGCATAGAATGGATTGGATGGCTGCAAACCAGACATATACCTTGTAATTAATTGTACATAATGTTGCAGTTCTACTTTGCCGAGTGTTGATTGGATGAGGTATTGAGCCTTGTCTGGGTTTCTTGCAGATCAGGGTAAATGTTTCTAAGTTGGCTTCCTTGCGAAGTCCGGTTTGAATTCAATGTATTGAGCTGCTGTATTATTGGGTTAGGGAAATGTCTGTTATGTATGGGGTTAATCAATATCTGTAATTTGATATCTGTAATTTGATTACATATCTGTAATTTCAATTACAGATATGTGGAGCCATGTGGTTCGGCCCCTCGAGGGTCCCGGGACATATAAAAGTCCGCTGCCACGAGGTCCAGCGTCGATCTTCTGGGAGAGCGTTTGGGACTGCGTGACCTTCTGGAGTGTCTCTGTTTGAGCGAGGCCTAGAGGGCTTGAACAGGCAGACACGAGGATCGAATCTGCGGTGAGATAGGTACAGTAGTTGAACTGTAATTGTGTTTTGTCAAAATAAAGATTAGTTGTTCAAGTGCTTGATTCGGTGATTTTTGACTGAAATTAGACTGGGGGGGAAGCTTAGAACGTGCAATTTACACACGTGACAATAAGCTAAACTGTAAACTGCACCGGTGTTTCAGCTGAGGTTTTGTACGGCGATCTTTGTAAGCCTTCGACCCACAATCTTCTGCATCAGCAGGTGACAATGGTGGTAAATTACCTGAGCTTTAAATTGTTTAAGATGCATTACAGTCCAGTCACGGTCACAGTGGATGCAAGAATCCCTCACAGACTGCAGCCTCCAGAATCAAAGATTAAAATGGGCTGAAAGCACAGAGATGACATTTATAGTCACATAACAAATTAACTTCACTACAATCCTGTCCAGTTTAATATTTTGTATGTTGGTCACAAGTACAATCAGCAATGAAGCTTGTAATATTGCATAAGGGAGAATAACAGATGAATATGAAAAAGCTGATCACACTCAAAGCTGCTAGAAATTTAGGCTTGGTTGGTCAACCATTTAGTTAATCTCCTTAAACCCTCAGCAGTTATATTGAAATATTTAAGGATTGGATGGAAGAAATATTTGGTAAAACATTCCAAAAGGTTAAGTTCATCTGTGGGGATTTCAACATAGATCTGTTAAATCCAAATAAGCCTTACATGACAGAAGAGTTTATTAATGCAACGTATAGCATGAGCTTATATCCCAAGATCACTGGACCTAGCAGAATTACATCTCGTTGTGCCACGTTAATAGATAATATATTCACAAATGTTATGGAAGATAATATAGAGAGTGGGTTATTAATAAATGGCATAATAAGTGACCATTTGCCAGTTTTTGCAATCTCTGACGGTAACAGAAAGATAAGAACGCCGATAACCTGAAATACAAATGAGTGACGTCGGAATGCATTTAGAAATGAATTACTATCACACGATTGGAGAATAAAATTCGAGGAAGAAGACATTGAAAAAGCAAATCAAACATCCTTAAAAATATTCGCAACATTGTATTTCACAAACTGTCCAATAAAGCAATACAGTAGAAAACAAAAATATGTAGATATTCCACAGATTACAAAGGGATTGCAAAGTGCCTGCAAAAAGGAAAAACACTTTATATAGAGAATTCATAAAGTATAGAACTAAAAAGGCAGAAATGAAATATAAAACATATAAAAATAAATGTTAACTAATATTATGAGGACATGTAAGAGAGAATACTAGAATGAAATATTAGATAGAGATAAAAAGAACATGAAAGGTACATGGGGGGTTACACAAAAAGCTGGAGAAACTCAGCGGGTGCAGCAGCATCTAAGGAACGAAGGAGATAGGCGACGTTTCGGGTCGAGACCCTTCTTCAGACTGGTCAGGGATCAGGGAAACGGGAGATATAGACGGTGATGTGGAGAGATAAAGAACAATGAATGAAGGATATGCAAAAAAGTATTGATGATAAAGGGAACAAGCCATTGTAAGCTGTTTGTGGTGTGAAAATGAGAAGCTAGTGCGACTAGGGTGGGGGAGGGAGATTGAGATAGAGGGAATGCCAGGGCCCGAGGGCTGAGGGAGAGGTGGGAAGGGGAGGAGACAGCAAGGGCTAACAGAATTGAGAAACTCAATGTTCAAGCCCAGAGGATGCAGACTCCCCAAGCGGAATATGAGGCACTATTCCTTGTATATGGTATATGTATATGGAGTGCGTTAAACAGTATTATTAGAAATGGACCTAGGAACTCAAGTTACCCTCAGCATTTCATCGATAACGATAAGACCATAAATAATATGGATGATGTGGTTAGTGGTTTCAACAATTTTTTGGTAAGTGTGGGATCCAAATTGGCAGAAAAAATCAATGATCCAGAGACAGCACCTCATATTTCGCTTGGGCAGTTTACACCCCAGCGGTATGAACATTGACTTCTCCAATTTCAGGTAGTCCTTGGTTTCTCCCTCCTTCCCTTCCCCTTCCCAGCTCGCCCACAACCTACAGTCTCCTCCTCTTCCTTTCTTCTTTCCGCCCCCCCCCCCCCACTCCCCCCCACCTCCACATCAGTCTGAAGAAGGGTCTCGACCCGAAACGCCACCTATTCCTTCGCTCCATAGATGCTACCTCACCCGCAGAGTTTTTCCAGCATTTTTGTCTAGCTTCACAAATTATAGACTAATGCCCCTGTCCCACTTAGGAAACCTGAACGGAAACCTCTGGAGACTTTGCACCCCACCCAAGGTTTCCGTGCTATTCCCGGAGGTTCCCGGAGGTTTTTGTCAGTCTCCCTAACAGTCGAAAGTGTTTTCCGTTTTAAAAATCGGTAATTTTTTAGTCGAAGCCGGTTGCGATGCTATTTGAAGGTGGTTGCCGGAGGACGAAAACCTCCGGGAACCGCACGGAAACCTTGGAGTGGGGCGCAAAGTCCTAAGTGGGACAGGGGCATTACTTTCCCAATTCTCCAAGATACTGGAAAAACTCTTTACTGAAAGACTAGACAAATTAATTGAGAAGCACAAATTGCTGACTGACAGTCAGTGTGGATTCAGATCAAACCGATCGACATGTATGGCGCTAATCGAATTCAACGAAGAAATGACTAATTACATAGAAACATAGAAAATAGGTGCAGGAGGAGGCCATTCGGCCCTTCGAGCCAGCACCGCCATTCATTGTGATCTTGGCTGATCGTCCCCAATCAATAACCCGTGCCTGCCTTTCTCCCCATATCCCTAGGTTCCATTAGCCCCTAGAGCTCTATCCAGCTCTCTCTTAAATCCATCCAGTGATTTGACCTCCACTGCCCTCTGTGGCAGGGAATTCCACAACTTCATAACTCTCTGGGTGGTTCACAACTTTCTGGATAGTCATATAGTTTCGGAGGGGAGGATGCTCCTCAAACTACGGAGCAGCCTGGACAATACAGCTCACCCCCTCCATGACACACTGGTCAACCTGAGGAGCACCTTCAGCAACAGACTGGTTCCACCCAGAAGCAGCACGGAACGCCACAAGAGATCCTTCTTCCCAGTGGCTATCAAACTGTACAACTCCTCCTCCTTCTGTCGTGGGGTAGACTGACTCCCCTTACCCCCTGCCCCCCCTAATTGTATAGACAAAAAAAGTATGCAGTGGTATTTTTTTTAAATCTAAAAAAAAGCTTTTGATGCATTGATCACAATATATTACTTGATAAATTGGAAAGGTATTGTATCAGGGCGGTGATGTTGAATTGGTTGAGAAGATATTGATGTAAGAGGGAACAGTTTGTGAAGATAGGTGAGCATAAATCAACATGCTTGGATATTACATGTGGAGTACCTCAGGGGTCAGTATTAGGACCAGAATTGTTCATTCTGTATATAAAATGATACATGTAGAGTATCAAAAATATTGAAATGTGTTTTATTTGCAGACAAAACTAATATCTTTTGTTCTGGGGAGAATTGACTGCAGCTTTTGGAAGAGATCACATCAGAAATGAGAAAATTAAAAAAGGTGGTTTGACATAAACAAACTATCATTAAATCTGAACTAAACAAAGATTATGCTGTTCGAAAATTGTAAAATAAACACTCTGGTACAAGTGAAGATAGATGGTGTTGCTTTTGAAAGAGCATATGAAAATTAAATTCGACGTGTGATATTAAATCACAAAGTCTGCTGGAAACCTCGTATAAAACGTGTGCGAGCAAAGCTGGCTAAGGAGCATCGCAGACCTGGGAAGAACAGGGCACATTCTGGATCACAAAGTGCTGTACATTGCTTATTGCTCATTTGTACTGTGTGGGGTTATGGGGTAACACTTACTGCAAAAAAAAGGCCACAAGGATGGTTAATAATGTAGGGTTTCGCGAACACACCAACTCTCTGCTTTTAAAGTTAAATGCCTTGAAGTTTATGGATCTAGTAGAATATAATACTGCACAAATAATGTACGAAGCAAGAAATAATTGACCACAGAGAGTGGCGAATCTCTGGAACTCTCTGCCACAGAAGGCAGTTGAGGCCAGTTCGTTGGCTATATTTTTAGAGGGAGTTAGATGTGGTCCTTGTGTCTAAAGGGATCAGGGGGTATGGAGAGAAGGCAGGTACAGGGTACTGAGTTGGATGATCAGCCATGATCATATTGAATGGCGGTGCAGGCTCGAAGGGCCGGATGGCCTACTCCAGCACCTATTTTCTATGTTTCTATGTACAACTATGAAGTGTATGTGTATTTCAATCTGCGGGGTGAAATTGTGGAATGATTTGGATGTGGAACATAAGCAAGGAACAAACATTAAGAAGAAGTGCAAAATAAAATGTTCCATCTAGGATAGGGATTGTGTGCAGGGATGACTGGTTGGCAGGGACCCAATGGGCCGAAGGGCCTGTTTCCATGCTGTACCTCTAAATTAAATTAAAAACTAAACACACATATGGGCAAACCATTCCAATCTGAGGCGATTGGAAAAGAGCCATAAATGTTATAAGAAACACCATTAAACAAAACAGACACAAATGCTGGAGAAACTCAGCGGGTGAGGCAGCATCTATGGAGCGATGGAAATAGGCAACGTTTCGGGTGGAGAGAAGGGTCTCGACCCTTAACGTTGCCTATTTCCTTCGCTCCATAGATGCTGCCTCACCCGTTGAGCTTCTCCAGCATTTTTGTCTACCTTCGATTTTCCAGCATCTGCAGTTCCTTCTTAAACATTAAACAAAACAGATTGTGATTATTCACCTTATTTCTGTGTTCTGCTTGAGTATAAAATGGCTGGGACTTGCCTCCATAAATCACTGCAATGAAGTGAGTTGAATGAACAGGATTTGCTTTGAGTTGGACGAGATATGATAAAATGCAATGCAAATGGATTTTAAAAAAAAATCCATTGCTGTCTCTATCTATGCCGCAAAGTACTCCAACCACTTTTTAAAAAAGTGTTGTATTCCTTTCCCTGAACTCACTCCAGACTCTCTCTGCCAACACAATTCTCTCTTGCCCTTTAGACAGAAAGTGGAAAAAAACACCAGATTCTTTGGATTGAGTTCCCTGCATCTTTCACAGTGCAGTTCAGAATTACTGCCTGCCTTCGCTTAACAGCCTTGCTGACATTCAATAAACATTTCATTCCTTCTCAGAGCAGAGGTCACAGGCTGACAGTTTGCTATTTTGTCACTCAAGAGGGATAGAGGGAGGAGAGGTCAGACTTGCCTTTCAAGGCTAAACTAAACCAAACTAAAAAGCGTTTTCAAGAGAGAGTTATAGTTTTCAAGAGAGAGTTGGATTTAGCTCTTTAGGGCTTAGGGAATCAAGGGATATGGGGAAAAAGCCGGAACATGGTACTGATTTTGGATGATCAACCATGATCATATTGAATGGCGGTGCTGGCTCAAAGTGCTGAGTGGCCTACTCCTGCACCTATTTTCTATGCGTCTATGTTTTAAATCATGGAACATGAGGCCACATAGAAGCTTAACATAGAACCTGTTAAGCTTCCAAGATGGCACCCAAACCGGGCCACTATCAGCATGCTAGCCACAGAAGAAGCTACCATCACCTATTACAATCGCTCCAAACTTAAGGGCCTGTCCCACTTACGTGTCCTTGGCACGCAAATTACGTGACCTCGTCGACGCGGTGAGGCGCACGGGCATCGTGTGGCCGCGAGGGGCGGTCCCACTGAGAAGCGCGGAGGGGTATGTAATTGTGCGCGACATCGCGCGGGGCTCGAAAATTTTGTAGCGAATGAAATCTTCACGCGCCAACGGCCTGTCACGTAACTGACGGCCAAAGTGGGACAGGCCCAAGACCCTGGCACGACGCAACGTCTCGCCTCCAACAGCAGCAGAAGCAGGCAAACGATCGCCGAACACGGCCTGGGGCTCACGGCCGTTGCGGTCCGGATCCGCCCCCACTTCTACTCCCAGAGCGGGGCCAAGAAGATTGGAGATGGACACAAAATGCTGGAGTAACTCAGCGGGACCGGCAGCATCTCTGGAGAGAAGGAATGGGTGACGTTTCAGGTCAAGACCCTTCTTTCAGACTGAAGAAGAGTCTCGACACGAAAAATCACCCATTCCTTCTCTCCAGAGATGCTGCCGGTCCCGCTGAGTTACTCCGGCATTTTGTGTCCGTCTTCAAATGACGTCACGCGCTCCAGACGGCTGTGCGGTCGAATGAAGTAGTGCGCGACCTTCGCGGGACCGTCGCGGCTCACCGCGACCACGAGGTCGCGTAATTTGCGTGCCTAGGACACGTAAGTGGGACAGGCCCGACACGAAAATGGATCGACTGTAATCATGCATTGTCTTTCTGCTGACGCAACAAAGCATTTTCACTACAGCCAGCATCTCTGGATAGAAGGAATGGGTGACATTTCGGGTCGAGGCCCTTCTTCAGACTGAGAGTCAGGGGAGAGGCAGAATCAGAGATAAGGAAGTGTAAGGTGTGATAATGAGACAGCAAAGGGGATGAGGCTCAAGGAAAATGAGGAATAGATCACTGTTAGCTAGGGGAAGGTGGCAACGAAGCAAACAGAGATACAATTTAATCAGGGACAGTCAGGACTGGTCGGAGAACTAGGAAGGGGGAGGGACAGAGAGAGAGGGAAAGCAAAGGTTACTTGAAGTTAGAGAAGTCAATATTCATTCCGGTGTGGTGCAAGCTGCCCAAGCAAAATGTGAGATGCTGTTCTTCCAATTAACTAAAAATAAACTAAACTGAACTGAACTTATACCTTTTGGAGTTTATTGACACGTTTACCAAAGTACAGTGAATAGCTTTTGTTGTGTGCTATCCAGCCAGCGGGAAGACTATACATGGTTACATTCGAGCCATCCACAGTGCACAGATAATGAATGAATGAATCTATGAAGGAATAAGTTTATTGGCCAGGTTTGTACACATGCAAGGAATTTGCCTTGACGCTCCGCTCGCAAGTAACAACACAGCATACAGTAAACAATTTTAACATTAAGAATTAAACATTATAGTTTAAACATGTGAATTAAATAAAATACCAGAGCAAATGACGTGGATAAGCTTTTCCCATTAAGGGTAGGGAAGATTCAAACAAGAGGGCATGACATGAGAATTAAGGGATGGAAGTTTAGGGGTAACGTGAGGGGGAACTTCTTTACTCAGAGGGTGGTGGCTGTGTGGAATGAGCTTCCAGCAGAAGTGGTGGAGGCAGGATCGATTTTAACATTTAAAAGTAAAGTGGATAGGTATATGGACGGGAAGGGAATGGAGGGGTATGGTCTGAGTGCAGGTAGATGGGACTAGGGGAAAACAAATGGTCGGCACGGACTGGAAGGGCCGAGAGGGCCTGTTTCCGTGCTGTAATTGTTATATGGTTATATGGTTAAAAGGGGTTATTTGAGTAGAGCTGCTACTCGTGGCTGTGGCAGCTTTGACAGTCCGGAGTCACCTTCCAGGGGAAGTGATTCAAAGAGTTTGTGGCCAGGGTGAGAGGGGTCAGAGACGATCTTACGTTCACACTAATTGTGTTGAGTTTAGTTTATTGTCACGTGTACCGAGGTACAGTGAAAAGCTGTGGTTGCGTGCTAACCAGTCAACAGAAAGACAATACATGATTACAATCGAGCTGTTCACAGTGTACAGATACAGGATAAAGGGAATAACGTGAATAATGTTTACTGCACAATAAAGTCCAGTAAAATCCAATCAAAGACCGTCCAAGCGTCTCCAATGAGGTAGATAATATCTCAGGAACGCTCTCTAGTCGTTGGTAGGATGGCTCAGTTGCCTGATAATAGCTGGGAAGAAACTGTCCCTGAATCTGGAGGTGTGCGTTTGCACACTTTGAGACATTTTCCCCGGGGGAGGGAGAGTGGTGAAGATGGAGTGTTCAGTGTGTGACTCGTCCTTGAAGATGCTGCTGGCCTTGCCGAGGCAGCGTGAGGTGTAAATGGAGTCAATGGAAGGGAGGTTGGTTTATGTTCTATGTTATCCCACTGTCTCATCCACGACCTTCACACCAAGGTCAATTTACAGAGGGCCAATTAACCTACAAGCTCGCACGTCCTTTGGATGTGGGAGGAAACCGGAGCACCCGGAGAAAACCCATGCAGGGGAGAACCCTCCAAACTCCCTTGATCGGCACCGAACCTGTGTCTCTGGCGCTGCGAGGCAGCGACTCTACCGCTGCGCCACCGTGCCGCCCTACGTTAGGCTGGCGGCTTAATTGTGTTTTTCTGGTGGTGCATTCCCCGACGTTTTACTTCACAGTTGCAGAAATACGAGTTGGATTCATGATGACTTCTCAATGCAACTTTGGCTGTGAGCATGACCTTGTTTCATAGCAACGAACTGTCTTAATCTTGTGCTAATGAGGCTGACCTCTCAGCACATCCGTTGCTGCCTTGACATGCAGCGTGAATTTCCGAACAAGATTTACACCATCGTTTGCCCCCTGTGGCTGTCAGGAAATCATTCGATGCCTGATCCAAAATATTAAAATTTCATTTTTCTTCTCCTCAAAAAATATGCCATCCAAAGTGAAGCTGCTTTTTGAGGACAATTTGAGAAGATTGGTTCGGCATTTGAAACGGTTTGTGGACTTTCACCCAGATAATCTGTGGAATTCTCTGCCTCAGAGGCTGACTCTGGATGCTTTCAAGAGAGAGTTAGATAGAGCTCTTAAAGATAGCGGAGTCAGGGGAAATGGGGAGAAGGCAGGAACGGGGTACTGATTGCGGATGATCAGCCATGGTCACATTAAATGGCAGTGCTGGCTCGAAGGGCCGAATGGCCTACTCCTGCTCCTATTGTCTATTGTCTATAATGCTCTCTCACATACAGTAAGTATGTCATTATCCTGCACTCGTTTTATTGGAGACTTTAATGGAACGCAGAACAGTCACAGAGTCGTACAGTGGGGAAACACGCCCTATAGCCCAATCTGCCCATGCCATAAGGCCATAACCCCTGACACCCTTACTAATCAAGAATCCATCTATCTCTGCCGTAAAAAATATCCATTAACTTGGCCTCCACAGCCGTCTGCGGCAATGAATTCCATGGAATCATCATCCTCTGACTAAAGAAATTTATCCTCATCACCTTCCTAAAGGAACGTCCTTTAATAGTAAGATTAAACGAGAACTTACCAAGTTTGAAGTTTGATCGTTATTTTATGAAGAGTTACGATGAGGGATTACGTGAAGAAGCCCCGCCTGGCGCATGATCGGCATACTTCAAAGCAGCGGCATGAAAAACACGGAACATAATAGCCGGAGTAAGATAGTAAGGCTCAACATAGATTTAGAACTTCCAGATGATCATTTATTTTATGAGGGTTGGGAGTGGAGGGCACGTAATCCCTCATCGTAACTCCTCATAAAATAACGGTCAAACTTCAAACTTGGTAAGTTCTCGTTTAATCTTACTATTTTACTTCTGAGTCACGTGAGTGACTACGTGAAGATTTTGTAGCTCTGTGTTTTTTTATGTCGTAGATTCATTCCATACGACACTCTGGCTCAGTCAACACAGTAGTGAGTAAATAATACATCTTTTAAACATTGCTTCAGTTTATGTGATAAGTCTTTTCATTATAAAAGAATGAAAGTAATAACCCTTCTATCGTAGGGGAAGATTTATAACCAAAGGTATAAATCGATAATATAAAACAAAGCAACAATCAAAGAGAACCCAACACTGCGTGTCCAACCCTGACACCGTGAGAACTGGTTTCTCGTAAACTTTGAAAAGTTTCTTTTACATCACCATACGGCCTCTAATTTTTTGATCGAGTGGCCCGTCCTGTGCCTTTGCCGTGGATGTACCTACCTCCCTGGTGGAGTGATTTTTAACATCTCAATGTCTACTCCTGCTGAGTCCCAAAACCTGTTGTAACCATCTAGAGTGTAACTATCTAGAACCATCAGTTTGTACTGATACTTTATGTGGTTTTTGTGTGTATAAATAGCGCTGTCTCACCACCATGGAGACTCTTGCCTACTTCAACATATTGAGTCAATGCTTAACCACACCAAATTTTTGGTCGACAGGATATGCTTTAAAATTTACCTTGGTTCCAGCTCCTCCTGGTCTGCTTTGTTTGGTTAAGTCATAAACATATAAGACAATGTTATCTGTAGCCACATGCATACAGTCTAACGTAACATTTGCATCGTTTGCACTCTTTGTGCTGATACTAAAGCCATGAGCATTATTACTTCAAATGTTAACTTCCGAAACAATGATACAATTGGAGCCCATTGCCTAAGCAAAGTAAGAACTATGCTGACCTCCCAAACTTCTGTATTTCTACTTTGGGCAGATTTTAATATATATTCCTTTCCAATATCGGGATATTAACGGATGAGACCTGATAGATTCATGGTCAGCAATTTGTCCTAAACAGGACGATAAAGCACTATGAGCCCTACTAATGGCCCTATCGCTTAGGTGCTGATCAAAAATGCAATCCAGCAAGGAACTCCAATATATCTGATATGTTAGCAGTATGATAAAATATCTTTGACTGTCTACCAAAGACTTCCAATTTCTTTATATAAACAAAATATTGTTTTTAATGCTATTTTTCCAAGCTGCAGTTATAACATTCATGGTCCTATCCGACAGTCCAAGCTCTTGTAATGGTCTGGTCAGAACCTGCAGATTAACAAATTCATATGATCATGCCATGGATGAATTTCTGCAACAAATTACTGCAGCTAGGAATTGTCATAAATGGTTCAATTATCATTCTAAACATCAATGAGAACCATGACTGTGTCCGATTTGGGCCACCAAACCGCCCGTGGCAGAGTCTTGCTATATTTCCATCAGACATTGCCTAATCAGACAGAATGGGGAACATAAAAGAACATATTTCCCCCCCAATGCAGTGAGAATGCATCCACAGCTACTGCTCCTGGTTTGGGTTCCCATGAGACGTATTTGGGCAATTAGTGATTTAATCTAGACGCAAACAGATCAATGTCAGGTAATCCATACCATTGACAATGTTTTTCAAACTTGTGGATTTAATATCCATTCTGTATTGTCTTTAAATTTTCGTGATCTGTTGTCTGCCACAATATTGTCTCTCCCTGAGATAGATAGCTGAAAGCCAAATATTCTTAAAGATGCACCAATGCCACATCTGGTTAACCAGATAATCATATGATAATGATCTTACTCGACCCATGTGATTGATATATGCCACAGCTGTAGTATTGCCTACTTGTAATTGGACATGCAAATCTTTCATAGTAGAACAATAAGCTTTTTAATCCATAAAATAAGCTTTTAATCCATAAGCTCCTAACAACTCCAAATAATTAATACCAAATGTTTGGAGAAATAAGTTTCTTGGACAATCCATCTGCCACCACCTGGTGTTATTGTCCGTAGCCCCCTAGACAAGGGACGTATCCGATATTAACCTGATAAGAACGGATATTACACTTATTTTATTTTATTTTTTTTTAATTTTTTTTTATTATAGAAACAATATATACAGAGTACACTCTTATACGGCATTGAAAATTATATAATATACAAAATTATATAATATTGATGTTATCCATTATACATTTCCAGCTTTATATTTCAAAATTATTATAATAGTTGAAAATGCACAATTTTATATAATTACAAATTTAAGACATCTATAATATTTTCATACAACTAATAATAGGTGTATTCATACTAATATTAAGAATATATGTAATATGTTTCTATACTATAAGTGTATATTACACTTATTTTAGCCCAAAAAACCGAGAAGCCATTCGAGAATACTTGCTTCAGTTTGCAATGACTGCTGGCTGCTGAGCTAATATGTTTCTAAGCAGCTTGTGGAACATTCTCAATCCACCACTGTAATTCTGATAAAGCTTCCTTTGGCAATTGGCAATTGCATAGGCCTGTCAAAATGGCCTGCACACTCTTCTAGTGCTTGTGTTTTTGCCCTTTGGAGCTTTTTTGGTAATGCAGTGGACCAACTCTACTGCAGAAATAGTGTTACTAATTTACCTAAGCTCCTTCTCGGATGGAGGGATAAGGCTTGTCACAAGGCAACAACACACATTTGTAACATTGACACTTTGTCTCTTGGTAAATTTACCGAACATGGTACTGAATCACTCACAAACCCCAAATAGTAAATTGTTGGGGATGGCTGAAGCTTAGATTTTGCTGGATGGATCAGGACCCTAGCCTTTCAACAGGCTTGTAGTTGCTGCACTAATTTTTCAGCTGACTCCTGATCAGCATTGCCAATTAAAAATGTCATCAAGATAAACCATGACCATGTGTCCTTGTCAGTGCAAGTGCTGGTTTCATTGCAATGTGAACAGCCTAGAAGCTGAGCTTAATCCATTAGATAATGCCTTAAATTGCCAAAGCTGACCCATTTAATTAATTTTCAAGTACCTGTGAACATGATGATGAATTGGTACTAAATCATACGCATCCTTCGAGTCTATAGTAACCAATTGCAACTTGTTGTTGAGTGTTGAAGGTGTCCTGAAATGTTTTATACTGGACAAATGTATTAAAGTGTGTGATGTCTAGAATGACTCTACAACCACCATCTTTCTTCTGCCTGGGGAATTATTTGATACAAATTGTTGTGGACGCTTACTCCGTTTTTTCCCCCATTATACTTTCCCTAAATAAATTTCTTACCTCTTCTATATTTGAGATTTTTCAGGTGCAGAAACATAAAATAGGATTAGGTTTATTCTGTACAGGTGGATCAACTCCTTCTACAAATTTTATTGTAGATCCTTACACAGTATCTAATATAAACTGATCAACTGTTATGCAATACATTTATCATAACGCACCTGTAATCTACCACCAATCGGAGGTTCAACAAAAGCTTCCTCTGTGATAGAATAACGTTTTTATACCTCTCCAAATGCACGTGATGGCCTTCTTTCCCAACAATATGGGTTAACATAAGGCTGTGCTGGATGAAAATACCTCCTCACCATACTCCTGCCTCTGTTTGATCCATATATCAAATGCCCTTCACATTGGACCAGCCAGTTTTGCAAACGTTTTATGAGGCTGATAGTCTTTGCCTCTTTATCAGTGTCTTTGATTTGTTTTTAGGCAGGTTTACTTTGTAATAACCAGGAGTTTGAACATAGCTTGATCTGTATTGACCTGCAAATCTAAAGTGCAAAATGGTCCGAATGGCAATTTCCTCTCATACCATTGAGCTCAACATATGAGCTATAAAACAATGCCAACTTGTCTTTTTTAAATTTTGGTCATTGCACAATCTTTCACTTGCTTCCCACAAGCAGTGATGCCACCCGCAAACTTGAAATTCTTTGGAATCGTATTCCCTGTGCCTCCACACTATTGAAGACATGGGTGCCTTAATCGGATTCACCGTTGGCACCCTAGTAAAGCACAAGTGTTTTCATATAAATCTGCTGTTTCAACCATAACAGCCTGCTGAAGCTGGTGAGAAACCAATTAATGTTGGCCACCACGGTTACCTTCCATGGCCTCACCGCTTCCTTCAGGTATCGTACTTTGTGCCCATTAAGTACACCTGGATTTATACTTGTGCTGTGGTGGGTACTTATGACCACAAACACCACTTTCAGGGTCAGTTTATTTACTGCCCTGGTACTCCTGAGACTTGCTCAAGGAGACTACCTCCAGCCCAATCTGAGGTTCATATTCCCACAGTGGTAAAGCACCATATACTTGTATATGGAAACCCCTCAGGGCCTGCCTGGGAATATTCTGGGTTTTTTAGACCCTTGGTTGAAAAATAATCTGGAGTATTTCTCCATTTAATTTATTCTGAGCCATAAGACTTTCTTGTCTGGAGGCCTTTCCTGATTAGAATCATCTAGAACCACGGCCTCTCAGACTCATTTATTTTCCTCCCCACTGGAGATTCTTCCCGTGGCTTTTGGTTTGTGGAGCAACTAAATGCTCCCTACGGTTAATTTTAACGGCCACCGGTATCAAAACCGGCTCCGCACTAATCTGCCGTCCCGATCGCTGAGCTTCTACCCGGGACGCTTTTTCACCTCCGTTTTTCCTCCGTAGTTTTTTCTCTTTTACTTTCAACTCCTGCTGGCTCTGCACGCCAGCACCACAGAGTTTGAAACACGCCGTGTAAATAATTCAATCCACTTACCTGCGGGCCTGTTCTTTACCGCTGGCGGAGCTGCGCTCTGCAGCTCTTTGCCTACCGACAGCGTCGACGTAATGCCGATTATGTGCCAGGCGGGACTTCTCCACATAGTCACTCACGTGACTACAAAGTAAAATTCTGAGTCGATGACCTCTGGTCCTAGACTCTTCCACGATAGGAAACATCCTCTCCACATTCACTCTATCCAGGCCTCTCACTATTCGATAAGTTTCAATGAGGTCTGCCTCTACTTCCTTAGAAGTTTGAAGAAGTTCTCCATGTCCCATACAACTCTCACCAACTTCTACAGATGCATCGTAGAAAACATTTTATTAGGATGCATCACTGCTTGGTTTAGGAACAGCTCCATCCAAGACAGCAAGAAATCGCAGCAAATTGTGGACGCAGTCTCACACAAACAAACCTTCCTTCTATTGACTCAATATATATCTCACGCTGCCTCGGCAAGGCCAGCAGCATAATCAAGGATGGGCCGCATCCTGGCCACTCCCTCTTCTCCCCTCTCCCATCAGACACAAGGTATAGAAGTGTGAAAACGCACAACTCCAGATTTAGGGACAGTTTCTTCCCAGCTGTTATCAGGCAACTGAACCATCCTACCACAACCAGAGAGCAGTCCTGAACTACTACCTACCTCTTTGGTGACCCTCGGACTATCCTTGATCGGGCTTTGCTGGCTTTACCTTGCACTAAACGTTATTCACAGATCATGTATCTGTACACTGTGGACGGCTCGATTGTAATCATGTATTGCCTTTCTGCTGACTGGTTAGCGCGCAACAAAAGCTTTTCACTGTACATGCGTCAATAAACTAAACTGAACTGAACTGAACACCGCCTTCACCCTTCTGAACTCCAGCGAGTAGAGGCCCTGTGCCATCAAACACTCGCTGTATGCCAACACACTAATTCCTGGGATCATTCTCCTCTGGACCCTCCCCAGCGCCAGCACATCCTTCCTCAGACATGGAGACGTCTTCTCATGG
>CM069140.1:73674674-73702174 GCA_035221665.1 Okamejei kenojei | reverse complement strand
CGATTAGCTGTTGAGCGGAAGGGAGGGTGGGTTTTTTTTCTCTGAGGACGGAAGTCCCCAGAAAAAAACCCGCCTGTGAGCCGGATGATTTCGGGTTAAGGGCCGGATCCGGCCCGTGGGCCGTAGGATGCCGACCCCTGCTCCAGTGACCAAGTTACAGAAGCCAATTAATCTACCAACCTGCACGTCCTTGGGATGTGGGAGAAAACCGGAGCACCCAGAAAAAACCCACGCGGTCACGGGGAGAACGCGCAAATTCCGTACAGGCAGCACGCGTAGTCAGGATGGAACCCGGGTCTCTGACGCTGTGACAATACGGTTTTATTCGTCACATTGCACTTCAAGTGCAAGTGAAATGAATCTGCGAGGCAGAAACTCTACCGCTGCGCCACCGTGCCACCCAGATCATAATCAAATTTTGACACAGCTGCTTCATTTTACTTCATTTTGATTAATGAACATCGTTTCTGTCTCTGGCTTAAGATTATTCACAGATCTCGCATCAGTTGTTATTGATGGAAAATATTTCCAAAAAGTTTGTTGCATGAAAAAGTGTCTTTGCTGACAGTTTGGCGACGTCAGGCTGTAGTATTTCTTCCGCACTCCGATTAACAGATTTCTCAAACACCAAAAATTATTTAGAGACAAGGAACTGCAATTGCTGCTTTACAAAAAAAAAAAAGACACAAAGTGCTGGAGATTATGTTCATAGGTCATGGGAGCAGAATTAGGCCATTCGGCCCATCGAGTCTACTCTGCCATTTAATCAGGGGTGATCTACATTATTCTCAATTTCATTCTCCAGCCTCCTCCCCATTACTTTTGACAATCTGTATCCTTAGTTTTATTGCACTACCTAATGTACTAATGTACGATTAGACTGAACTCACATATCTTATATTCACGTATGTTATGCTTTGCCCGGAGCGTGTGCAACACCAAGTTTTTCCCTGTGTCTCAGAACGCGTGAGAATAATAAAGTTTGGCTTTTTAGTTTATTTTAGTTTAGTTTAATTTGGTGATACAGCACGGACACAGGTCCTTCGGCCCATTGAGTCCTCACCGACCTGCGAACCCCGCACACTAAAACCCCTGTCCCACTGTGCGAGTTCATTCCAAGAGCTCTCCCGAGTTTGCCCTGATTCGAACTTGGAGATTTACGGGTAATGGCCGCTCGTCGGTACTCGGGGCTCTCGTGGACATTTTTCATCATGTTGAAAAATCTTCACGAGTCTTCCCGTGCTTACCTGCCGTTAGTGTTACGAGCCGCTAAGAGGCGTCCCCGAGCTCCGACATACCCGCTATGTTCATTCTCCGTGCTTACCACGAGTTTGATTTTTTTAAAACTCGGGAGAGCTCTTGGAATGAACTCGTACCGTGGGACAGGGCGATAACTCTATCAAACGCGAGGGACAATTTTACATTTTATACTAAACCAATACAAACCTGTACGTCTTTGTTCCGTGGGAGGAAACCAAAGATTTTGGCCATGGGGAGAACATACAAACTATGTACCGACAAGCACCCATTGTCAGGATGGAACCCGGATCTCTGGAGCTGTAAGGCAATAACTCTACTGCTGAGCCACCGTGTCACTCACCTCAAACCTAATACCAGAACCAGCACAGGGGCGCATAGTGGCGCAGCTGGTAGAGCTGATGCCACACAGCGCCCGACACCTCGCAGACCTCGGGAACTGTCTGTATGGTGTTTGCACGTTCTCCCTGTGTCCACGGGGCTTTCCCCCGGTTGCTCCGGTTTCCTCCCACATCCCAAAGACGAATGAATGAATAAGTTCATTGGCCAAGTATGTACACATACAAGGACTTTGTCTTGGTGCTCCGCTCACAAGTAACAACACGACATACAGTCAACAATTAAGAATAAAGCATAAAACGTTAAACATTAATAATAAACCATTATAGGTTTAACATGTGAATGAAATAAAATACCATACAAAAGGAGGCTACAGACTTTTGGTTATTGAGTAGAGCTGCTCGTGGAAAAAGCTGTTTTTATGTCTGGCTTTGGCGACTTTGACAGTCCGGAGTCGCCTTCCGGAAGGAAGTGATTCAAAGAGTTTGCGGCCAGGGTGAGAGGGGTCAGAGATGATCTTACCCACCCGCTTCCTGGCCCTTGCAGTGTGCAGTTCACCGGATGTCGCGCTTGGTGGCTGAGCCAAACCAGACCATGAAGGAGAAGGTGAGGACAGACTCTACGATGGCCGCGTAGAATTGGACCATCATTGCCTGTGGCAGATTGTGTTTCCTCAGCTGCCGCTGGAAGTACATCCTCTGTTGGGCCCTTTTGACCAAAGATCCTATAGCGAAGCTAGATAGACTACTCCTTCTAAATGCAATGGGCTGACGTGTAGTACACAACGGAGCGGAACGTGGGCCTTTTTTTCATCCATTTCAGTAACCCGACCCGACCTGACCCGCAGTGTAATCAACGTTGCGGGGGAACTGTTTGTGTTAATAAATTATAATCCTGAAAATGAGGAGAAGATTTTGACCAAATAACTTTTATTTTTACGAGGATGTTTCCGTAACCGGCTTCCGTCTCCGCACTAGTTATCTGTGGGATCTTTGGTGCGGAGACGGAAGCCAGTTACGGAAATGGGGCCTAAAATTACCCATGAATCTGCCCATTGTCTTTTTGGTCGAGTGGTCTATCTTGCTTGCTGTAGAATCTTTGCTTTTGACCGTGGAGTTGATGGTGGTCCCCCATTTAAGGTCCTTGGAGATGATGGTTCCAAGGAACATAAAAGCCTCCACTGGTGTGACTGTGATGTTGTTGATGGTGAATGGGGGGAGGGGTTTGCATGTGAATTGGCCCTCTGTAAATTGCCCCAAGTGGGATAACATAAAACTAGTGCGAACGGGTGATGGATGGACGGTCGACGTGGACTCATTGGGTCAAAGTGTCTGTTTCCACGCCGTCTCTCTGAAACTAAAACCAAAGGCTACAGAATAATGACTGTCGGAGTTGCCAATTTTTTCCTGAAATTTTTTTCTGAACTAACACACGGTTGAACTCCTCAGATGTGATAATTAAAGAGCAGTGTTGCTCCTCTCTGAACTCACGCCAATCATTCCTCCTTATTTGAGGAGGCTTGCTGTGCCCAAATTGGCTGATACATTCTCTGCGTAGCAACCCCATCCACGTTCACGATGTAATTTGTTCGCCTGGAAGGATGTTCTAATGTCGTCGGACGCTTTACACAAATGCAACGTTGCTCTCTCTCTTTTGATGCAGACTTTGCAGGCTCTAAGCAAAATCGATCCTTACCGAACTTCATCAGAAGATGAATTTTTGGCAGACAAGTTGAAAGAGACAGAGGAGCTCACATTCATAGAGAAGCTTCGTTTCAGGGAAAAGAACGGAAAATATTCACTAAAAGGTAACAGGGCACTATTTATTTAACCCAGTGGAGAACATGTGGACAGATCGAGATGGTGGCGCAGCGGTAGAGTTGCTGCCTTACAATGCCAGTGACCTGGGTTTGATCCTGACTACGGGTGCTGTCTGTACGGAGTTTGTACGTTCTCCAGGTGACTAACGTGGGTTTCATACTTGTGCTCCAGTTTCCTCCCACACTCTAAAGACGTTCACGTTTGTAGGTTAATTGGCTTTGGTAAAATTGCAAATTGCCCCTATTGTGTAGGATGGTGTTAGTGTACATGGTGATCGCTGGTTGGCACGGACACAGTGGGCCGAAGGGCATGTTTCCACGATGTATCTCTAAAGTTTAAAATGTTTAATAAATAATCCTGGCACACGAGGTCCTCGTTGGATCTCATCGGGAATGACGTATGCACAACACTCCAGGAAGGAAAGGCCAATCTTGTTGCAAATATGTGAAGCCTGAAGTCCCGCTCCAACCGGTTCAGGAACACTCCACCTCCAACCATCAGGTTATTGAACCGACTTGGAAAACCAGTGACCCGGGTTCGATCCCGACTGCGGGTGCTGTCTGTACGGAGTTTGTACGTTCTCCCCGTGACCTGCGTGGGTTTTCACCAGGAGCTCCAGTTTGTTCCCACACTCCAAAGACATACAGGTTTGTAGGTTAATTGTCTTGGTATAAAAACATTTAAAAAATGTCCCCAGTGTGTGTAGGATGATGTTAATGTGCGGGGATCACTGGTCGTCGCGGGCTCGGTGGGCTGATGTTCCTGTTCCCGCGCTGTATCTCAAAACTAAACTAAACTCGAATCCTACCCCAACAACAGAACACTGTGGACCCATCTGAATAATTTGCGTGCGATATGAGTGATGGTAAACTTTATTCGCAATAACAGGTCAGACAAGGAGAACGGGCAAACAAGAGAAGATGCTGCAGGTTCAAACGATGCAGTATTTTTATATCATTTTAGGAAGTATGAAAGCAAGGTGCCGTCTGGAGCTATGCCCCTGGTAGGGCCACCCATGGCGGTAAGGTCGAGGGGGAGGTCTCTGACAAAGAGCAATCCAACCAAGACCTCAACGGTGGGAGCCTCACAGCGGCTGGGAAGGCGGATGGAGGCTGCAGCAGAAAAGGGTCTCCGGTCGTTTTGGACTCCATGCCACTGGATCCTGACCCAGATCTGTCAAGGACCGTGTGGTGGCTGTCGGCACACCAGTCTCCCCGCGTTAAACAAAGTCACGCACAGGCGTCCTCCATGAGAGGACAGTCACACTTGTTTCGAGTGACCGCCGATGATGAAAAGCAAGGAACTTTTTGCTTTATGATCCATTATGATATTTTATTATCACATGTAACAAGTGCGGTGAGATTCTTTGTTTTGTATACACAAGGTATGCAAAGATTCGCCACATACAGGGCACCGATAAAGTTACAAAGTGTTGCATTTATTCCCCAATGGTCCCCCTTTGTACTTTGTGCCCCCCCCTCAACGGGTCCCCTTTGTCCTCCGGCAGCTCGGGCCATACACCCACCGCCCTTTGTGTCAAAAGATTATCCCTCATGTTCCCATTACAGCTTTTACCTGCCCCTCACCTTAAACCTATGTCCTCTGGTTGTTGATTCCCCTACTCTGGGCAAAAGACTCTGCGTGTTTCCTGCTCTATTCCTCTCATGGGCGACACGGTGGCACAGCGGTAGAGTTGCTGCCTGACGCCGCCAGAGACCCGGGTTCGATCCCGATTACGGATGCTGTTTGTGTGTAATGCGTAACTTTTCCCTGTGACCGCGTGGGTTTTCTCCGGGTGCTCAGGTTTCCTTCCACACTCCAAAGATGTACAGGTTTGTACGTTAATTGGCTTCTGTAAATTGTCCCCAGTGTGTCGGATAGAACTAGTGGACAGGCTGATCGCTGGTTGGCATGGACTGGTTGGGCCGAAGGGCCTGTTTCCATGCTGTATCTCTAAATTAAAGTAACATAGCAAAGCGAAGTAAAGCTTTATCGGCACTGAAATGTTTGTGGAGTCTTAAAGAAGGAACTGAACTGCAGCAGCATCTGCAGCAGCGAAGGAGATAGGCGACGTTTCGGGTCGAGACCCTGGTCAGGGATCAGGGAAACGAGAGAATATAGACGGTGATGCAATGGTGAAAGATATGCAAAAAAGTATCATTGATAAAGGGAACAAGCATTGTAAGCTAGCTAGAATGCGTCTAGGGTGGGGGAGAGAGGGAGAGATGGAAGGGAGAGAAAATTCAATATTCAAGCCCAAAGGATGCAGACTCCCCAAGCGGAATATGAGGTGCTGTTCCTCCAGCTTGCGGTGTTGCTCACTCTGGCCGTGGAGGAGGCCCAGGAGAGGTCGGATGTGGAATGGGAGGGGAGTGAAGTGCTGAGCCACCGGGAGGTAGCATATGCTGGATGGGCTGGGGGGGAACGGAAGGGGTAGAGTGGGAGGGGAGGGAAGAATGTGCGGAGGGAGTTTGCGAGGGAGAGAATGGACTGTGGCGGGGTTTGTGGAGTCGAGTGAGTCTTGAAGCCCTGACCTTTTGATCCAGAAGGAAACCTGCTACTACTGAGGTGAAGCCTTTTTACCGCTGAGGAGGGACTGACAATTTAATAACTCCACATCATGGTTAGGGTTCAAGGGTACACAAAAAGCTGGAGAAACTCAGCGGGTGCAGCAGCATCTAGGAGCGTTTCGGGTCGAGACCCTTCTTCAGACTGGTCAGGGATCAGGGAAACGAGAGACATAGACGGTGATGTGGAGAGATAAGGAACAATGAGTGAAAGATATGCAAAAAAGTATCGGTGATAAAGGGAACAAGCCATTGTAAGCTGTTTGTGGTGTGAAAATGAGAAGCTGGTGCGACTAGGGTGGGGGAGAGATAGAGATAGAGGGAATGCCAGGGCCCCAGGGCTGAGGGAGAGGTGGGAAGGGGAGGAGACAGCAAGGGTTAACAGAATTGAGAAAATTCAATATTCAAGCCCGAGCGGAGGTGTTCAGCGAAGCGATCCCGCAATAACCAACCCGACCTCCCGGTGGCTCAGCACTTCAACTCCCCCTCCCATTCCACATCCGACCTCTCGGTCCTGGGCCTCCTCCACGGCCAGAGTGAGCAACACCGCAAGCTGGAGGAACAGCACCTCATATTCCGCTTGGGGAGTCTGCATCCTTTGGGCTTGAATATTGAATTTTCTCAATTCTGTTAGCCCTTGCTGTCTCCTCCCCTTCCCACCTCTCCCTCAGCCCTGGGGCCCTGGCATTCCCTCTCTCTCTATCTTTCTCCCCCACCCTAGTCGCACCAGCTTCTCATTTTCACACCACAAACAGCTTACAATGGCTTGTTCCCTTTATCACCGATACTTTTTTGCATATCTTTCACTCATTGTTCCTTATCTCTCCACATCACCGTCTATATCTCTCGTTTCCCTGATCCCTGACCAGTCTGAAGAAGGGTCTCGACCCGAAACGTCGCCTATCTCCTTCGCTCCTTAGATGCTGCTGCACCCGCTGAGTTTCTCCAGCTTTTTGTGTACCCTCGATTCTCCAGCATCTGCAGTTCCTTCTTTAAAAAAAAATGGTTAGGGTTCAATCCTGGCTACGGGCGCTGTCTGTACGGAGTTTGTACTTTCTCCCCGTGACTGCGAGGGATTTCTCCGAGAACTCCGGTTTCCTCCCACGCCCCAAAGACGTACAGGTATGTAGGTTAATTGGCTTGGTATACATGTAAAACGTTTGCCCCCATTGTAGGATAATGTTGATGTGCAGGGATCACTGGTCGGTGCGGACTCGGTGGGCCGAAGGGCCTGTTTCTGCCCTGTCTCTCTAAACTAAAACTAAACTAATTATGCACACACACATCTCCTTGACCTGTCACTGTTCCATCTGTCAGGGAATGTACATTCCTTCCAGCCAGTTCTTGACACGGGTTCTGTGAGTAAATCTTATTACATTTCCAAGAGAGTAATGTCTCTATAACAACCTGTTATTAACTTTGAGCCAATGCTTCCAATGGATGGACGCAGTAACTTAATTTCAGGAGTAGCTTGAACGTTATTGCAGGATTAATGTGATTTTTACAAAAATAATACTCGAGGAGTAAAGTGCACTATGGGAGCGTCAATCACTTCTGAAATCAACATTTGGATTAATAGGAAAACAATGTCAGGCACTGTATGGAGGAGAGAGATGGCGGTCCAAAGCCTTGAGTTCATCTGCACAACCAAATCCAACGCCAACACCAACACCAACACCAAAACCACCAACAGCAACATCAACAGCAACACCAATGCCAACACCAATGCCCACACCAACACCAACACCAACACCACCAACACCAACACCAACACCAACACCAACACCAACACCAACACCACCACCACCAACACCAACACCAACACCAACACCACCAACACCAACACCAACACCAACACCACCAACACCACCAACACCACACCACCAACACCAACACCAACACCAACACCAACACCAACACCACCACCAACACCAACACCAACACCAACACCAACACCAACACCAACACCAACACCACCAACACCAACACCACCAACACCAACACCAACACCAACACCACCCACCGACACCAACAGCAACAGCGACACCAACACCACCCACACCAACACCACCAACACCGACACACACCAACACCAACACCACCACCACCAATGCCACACACTGCAACACCAACATCAACACCACCAACACCAACATCGACACCAACACCAACACCAACAAGCCTGGAGAGAATGTATGTGGAGAGGATGTTTCCACTAGTGAGAGAGTCTAGGACCAGAGGTCATAGCCTCAGAATTAATGGACGTTCTTTGAAGAACGAGATGAGGAGGAATTTCTTTAGTCAGAGGGTGGTGAATCTGTGGAACTCATTGCCACAGAAGGCTGTGGAGGCCATGTCAGTGGATATATTTAAGGCAGAGATAGATAGATTCTTGATTAGTACGGGTGTCAGGAGTTATGGGAAGAAGGCAGGAGAATGGGATTAGGAGGGAGAGATAGATCAGCCATAATTGAATGGCGGAGTAGACCAGATGGGCTGAATGGCCTAATTCTGATCCTATGACTTATGAACTGTGAACACTGACCTCAATTACTAAATATTTACTGCCTTTGGCTCCACTGAGGACTTTGTTCCCGTTCCTGCACTGCATCTCTTAGCTAAACTACACTAAACGTACATAGATTTGTTGTAATGTCAATTTAACGAATATTCATCGAGGCTGGAGCTAATATTAAACAATCTATCAGATATATTTATAGATATTTAAATACATATATAATTTATTTATTTAAATATATATTTAAATATTTAATTCATTTCCTGCATATATTGCCGAAAGGCAAATACTTTCCAACTGCTCCTTTGTCTTATCCTGAAGCGTGTTGCAGTGATAAGGAGGTTAATGGAATGCTTGAACATCAAACACAAATCATGTTGTTAGCTACTTTTTAACGCAGAAAATTTGGACAGAAAAGAGAAGGCATTTTATCAAATGACTCTGCAGTGAACAAGAACTCGTTTTAGGGCCAGACTAATCTCTTTCTTCTCTTCATCCACAGCCTTGTGCAAACATCCAGTATTTCTTGATACGACTGCGTTTCTAGTCTGCACGTTGGCGCAGGGGTAGCGTTGCTGCCGTACAACGCCCGAGATCCCAGGTTTGATCCTGACTGCGGGTGCTGGCCTGTACACGGTTTGTACGTTCTCCCCGTGACCACGCGGGATTTCTACCAGAGCTACAGTATCCACCCACACTCCAAAGACGTACAGGTTTGTAGGCCAATTGGCTCGGTATAAGTGGAAACTGTCCCCAGTGGGTGGAGGATAGTGTTCGTGTGCGGAGATCGCAGGTCGGCTCGGAATCCTTGGGGCGAAGGGCCTGTTTCCACTCTGTATGTCTAAACTAAGCTAAACTAAACTAGTGCTAAACATCTGATTACAGCATTCTTTTAGATTATTTCTCTGGCGAGCAAATGGATGTCATCAATTATCCATTAGGCAGCTGGAGTGTGGTGCCCAAAATCTTGACACCACACTGAAGAGATGATATCGAAACCTTGGAGGGGATGCAAGGGAAGGTTGTTCGGATTCACTAATATGATGTGGGAGTTGATGGCAAGGCCAAATTCCTTTGAGAACGTCCCTTTGCTTCTGTAGAAGTTGTCCCCAACAACTCTCACCAACTTCTGCAGATGCACCTCAGAAAGCATTTTATCGGCACGCATCGCCGCACGGTTTGGGAACTGCTCCGTCCAAGACCGCCGGAAATTGCGGAGAATTGTGTACGCAGCCCACACCATCGCGCATATCAAATTCCCCTCCATTGACTCCATCCACACTTCACGCTGCCTCGGCAAGGCCAGTAAATGTGGCTTGGTCAATGTAAAAATTGTTCCTAGTGTGTGTAGGATAGTGTTAGCGTGTGGGGGATCGCTGGTCGGCGCGGACCCGGTGGGCCGAAGGGCCTGTTTCCGCGCTGCATCTCTAAAGTAAACTAAACTAAAACATAATCAAGAACCAGTCTCGCTCCCTCTTCTTTCCTATCCCATCAGCCAAGAGGTACAAACACATACCTCCAAATTCAGGTACAGTTTCTTCCCAGCTGTTATCAGTCAAATGAAACGTCGTCTCAGCAGCTAGAGAGCGGCCGTGTTCCCCAATCTACCTCATTGAACTATCTTTAATCAGACTTTATTGGACTTCATCTAGCACTAAACGTTATACCATTCATCCTGCATCTGTGCACTGTGGATAGCTTGATGGTGATCTTGTGTAGCCTTTTCACTGCACCTCGGATCGATGGTTCAATGTTCATTATTATCATGTGCGCCAAGGTTCAGTGAAATACATTTTTTTTGCATACTGCTCAATGCGTGACGCAGCGGTGGAGTTGCTGCCTTGCAACGCTTACAGAGTTACAGCGCTCGCAGCAGCCGGAGACCCGGGTTCGATCCCGACTCCGGGTGCTGTCTTTACGGAGTTTGTACGCTCTCCCCCTGGGCGCGTGGATTTTATCTCCGGGATCTTCGCTTTCCTCCCACGCTCCAAAGGCGTACGGGTTTGGCAGGTTAATTGGCGTGGGACTGTATACTTGGTATTCAGTGTCAATCGTCCCTAGTACGTGTAGGCTTGTGTTGATATGCGGGGATCGCTGGTCGAAGAGGAATTGGTTTCCATTTTGATGCCATTGTACAGTCCCAGCTTCAACTGGCCACAGAGGCCAGGAGCTGCCGTCACTTGTGGTACTGTCCGGTTCGCCTCCACCACTGTGTAGACTTTGCACTTTGTCTGCAGTACTGAAATGCTAAGAACTCCGCATCTTCCCCTTTATTCTACTTATTATGTTCAGTTTGGCTTGATTGTATTTATGTACAGTATATCTAATCTGCCATTTAGAACGGAGACGAGGAAACACTTTTCCTCACAGAGAGTGGTGAGTCTGTGGAATTCTCTGCCTCAGAGGGCGGTGGAGGCTGGTTCTCTGGATGCTTTCCAGAGAGAGCTAGATAGGGCTCTTAAAAATAGCGGAGTCAGGGGATATGGGGAGAAGGCAGGAACGGGGTAATGATTGGGGATGATCAGCCATGATCACATTGAATGGTGGTGCTGGCTCGAAGGGCCAAATGGCCTACTCCTGCACCTATTGTCTATTGCCTATAATCTGTTTGGATAGAACGCAAAACACACCTTCTCGCTGTACCTCAATAGTTTAATTTAGTTTAGAGATACAGCGTGGGAACAGGCCCTCCGGTTTTCTGCGTCCGCGCCGACCAGCGATCACCCCGTACACTAGCAGTATCCAACACGCCCTCGGGACAATTTACATTTACACCAAGCCAATTAACCTACAAAGCTATACGCCTTTGGAGTGTGGGAGGAAACCGGAGATGCCGGAGAAACCCCGCGCAGGTCACGGGGAGAACGTGCAAACTCCGTACAGACAGCACCCGCAGCCAGGATCGAACCCGGGTCTCTGGCGGTGGAAGGCAGCCACACTACCGCTGCGCCACTGTGCCGCCCTTAAATAAATACGTGACAATAATAAACCTGAACCTAAAACCGTGAGTTTATTGTTTTACAGCACACCACGAAACCTATTTCAGTGAAGAAATTGTCATCTGTCCTAACATTTCCTCAGGTAACTTAAACACAAATGTTGTCACAATACTGCTGTTAAAATATATGTCATTGTCTCTGCCCCAATGCTCATTTCTATTTGAAACAAGCCAACATTGGCATGTCGATGTGCTACTTGGCAGTTCTTTTAGTGACTTGAAAGAAAACTCACATTCCTGCAGAGATTCACCTCCCCCTTGCTTGTCTCTGTCACATCCTCCAGCTCTCCACGTTTCTGAGACTTCTGCAGTGATAGAAAATCATGCATTATATTAAAGAAACCGAACGCAGAATTGGTGGAGCTACTGCCTTACAGCGCCAGAGACCCGGGTTCGATCCTGACTACGGGTCCTGTCCGTACGGAGTTTGCACGTTCTCCCCGTGACCTGCGCGGGCGGGTCTTCTCCGAGATCTCCGGTTTCCTCCCACACTCCAAAGGCGTGCGGATCCGTAGGTTAATTGGCTTGGTGTAAATGTAACAATTGTCCCTAGTGTGTGAGCGGGATAGTGTCAGTGTGCGGGGATCGCTGGTCGGCGCAGACCCGATGGGCCGAAGGGCCTGTTTCCGCGCCGTATCTCTAAACTTAACTAAACTGATACTGAAATTGGGCGTACCTCAGCGGGCGAGGCAGCATCTATGGCAGTCTAGGGTCGTGACCCGAAACGTCGTCCATTTCTTCTCTCCAGAGATGCTGCCTCCACTGCTGAGGTACTCCAGCATTTTGTGTTTACCTTTGATTTTATCCAGCATCTGCAGTTTTTTCTCACACACCAAAATTGGGCGATCGCTCTGTGTCCGTAAGTTTCCCGTCGCCTGTAACATTAATTCTCCATCCCACCCCCACTCAGTCAGGCCTTTCTCCCTGTGGCCTCCAGCGCTGTTTACGATGTTGCCCACTTGGGGAACAACACTTCATCTTCCATGCTGCCGCCTTCTGGCTTTCAATATCAAATCCAACACCTAGCGATAACTCACTTTCCCCGTACAAGAATAGGTCAGTTCTACGGGCTATCCATCTGTAAAAACACTGCCTCGACTGTTAGCTATTTCTTGGAGCCATGACCCATATTCCAAAACTTACACCCTTTCTTTTTGCCCTCTCTGTAAACTCTTGTTAATCGCCTGGCTTTATCACCATGGAAACCTAGCTCTCTTGGGAACTACTTGCGTCCCTCTTCCCCAGCTCTGATGAAAAGCCTATAATATTAATTTTGTTTCTATCATCCGCAGATTCTACCTGACCTGCTAAATGCTTCCACAATTTTTCGATCATAGAGTTGTGGAGTTATAGAGCACGGAAACAGATTCACTTTTTCGTTTACTTTCGTTTAGTTTAGAGATGCAGCGCAGAAACAGGCCGCTCGGCCCACCGACTCCACGCCGACCTGCGATCCCCGCACACGAACACTGTCCTACACGCACTGGGGACACGCACAGTTATACCAAGCCATTTAACCTACAAACTTTCCTCGGCCCAACTTGCCCATGTCAACCAACCTGTCCCATCCACAATAGTCCCATCTGCCTGCGTTTTGCCCATATCCCTCTAAACCTATCCTATCCATGTACCAGTCCAAATGCCTTTCAGATGTTCTAATACCTGCCTCATATACCTCCTCTCTCATTCCATACACCCACCACTCTCTTTGTGAAAAAGTTGCCCCTCAGGTTCCTATTGAATCTTTCCCTTCTCACCTTAAACTTATTTCCTCCTTGGAATTGAATCCCCTGTTCTTAGTAAAAAGACTCAAAATTGGTTAATTAATTAATTGATTTTATTAAAAATAATTAATTTTGAGTGCACAGAGCAATTGTATTCTGTGCATTCAAAATGCACAGAATACAAAAATTAATTTTAATCGATTAAAAATTAATTTTTGTCCATGATTTGGGCCCACTTCCAATTCTGCACTGATGTTCTGCCTCTGTATCCTTGTCCACTTTACCAGCACTTACCAAATTCTTAAGCTCTGATAGTCTCCCCCTAATTCTCCCCACTGCCATCTTCAGCTTTTGAGGCGTGTTCTAAATCAATCTCTTTTACAAGAATGAATCCACTTATGAGTGGGTTAGCATATGATGAGCATTTGACAGCACTGGGCCTGTACTTGCCGGAGTTTAGGTTGAAGGGGGACCTTATTGAAACTTACAGAATATCGAGAGACATAGATAGAGTGGATGTGGAAAGGATGTTTCCACTGGTTGGAGAGGTCAAGTCAGTGGATATTTGTAAGGCAGAGATAGACAAATTCTTGATTAGAATGTGTGACAAGGGTTAAGGGGAGAAGGCAGGAAAATGGTATTAGGAAGCAGAGATGATTGATAGGTGGAATAGACTCGATGGGCCGAATAGCCTAATTCTACTCCTATAACTTGTGAACTTGGGAACTCTTTGATCAATTTTCCAGTCAATTTGGCTGATGTGACTTTCGCAAATAGTGAAAGGCTTGGATAGAGTGGATGTGGAGAGGATGCTTCCACTAGTGGGAGAGTCTTGGAACCAGACGCCACAGCCTCAGAATTAAAGGACGTTCCTTTAGGAAGGAACGCAGGAGGAATTTCTTTAGTCAGAGGGTGGTGAATCTGTGGAATTCTTTGCCACAGAGGGCTGTGGCGGCCAGGCCAGTGGATATTTTTAAGGCAGCAATAGATAGATTCTTGGTTAGTACGCGTGTCAGGGCTTATGGGGAGAAGGCAGGCGTATGTGCTGTACAAATTGGTACATGAGACGATAAATATAACTTGAACTTGAATGGGGTGAGAAGGGAGACACACAGTAGATCAGCCATGATTTGAATGGCGGAGTAAACTTGATGGGCCGAATGGTCTAATTCTGCTCCTATCACTTATGAACATGTATGTCTCTCTATTTGGCTTATTGTGAAATGTTGCCCAATTACGCAGCTCTGTGGACTGACCTTGGAGGCTTGACTGCATTAAGCAAGCTTCGGAAATACAATCACACCTGTCTGAGATATGGAGTTTGAGGATCAGATACTGTTTCACATGCTCTGTGATCTCTGAATTGTAATTGCTGCTTTAGTTATGAGGCATCAGTGACTGGTAATATGAAAATATAGATAAATAAAGGCAGCTCGTAACATCTAGCTCAGACGAGTTTCCCGTGATATCTGTCCATGATGATACAGCACTTCAATCAAAAATGAGAGGGGAGCGAGAAAATTTTGTTTCTCCTGGCAATTGCACTTAAGCTGAGCTATTTCAAAGTGCCGTGTTGAATTATAGCCTGTCCATTTACAGAACATCAACTCATGGAGCCAAGCCATTCTCATTACTTTATAAAGTGACTATTTTACTGATAACGCAGTTGTACAGAACATAGCCAAGCTGCACTGGTGTCAAACGGTTCATTCAATGAATATCAACTCCCGCAGATCAGGTAAACCTGACACAGGGAGATTCATTGAAAGACACGGCATGGGAACAGGCCTTTGGCCCGCCAGTCCACAATGTCAGCCCACTCAGTCCGCCTGGGCCATTACATGCCTGATCTCCCGGTTGCTAAACACTTTAAAGGGCCTGTCCCACTTCCGCGACCTGATTCACGGCCGCTGCCGAGTTTGCCCTTGACTCATACTCGCAGCATGGTCGTCGCGAGGTTGTAGGAGGTCGTAGGTAGGTCGTAGCAGGCCGTGATGCTAGTCGGAGGTACTCGTGGCATCAAGTAGGTCGGGGCGTTTTTCTAGCCTGATGAAAAATGTCCACGAGTAAAAAAGGTTGTGAATTAGATCGTGAATTACTCCCACTACCATTCCCACTCACTGACCGTTCTGTCCTGGGCCTCCTCCACTGTCAGAGAGAGGCCCAGCGCAAATTGGAAGAACAGCACCTCATACTTCACTTGGGCAGCTTACAAGCCAGTGGTATCAATATATAATTTCTCTAACTTCAAGTAACCTTTGCTTTCCCTCTCTCTCTCTCTGTTCCTCCACCATCCTAGTTCTCCAACTAGTTCTTGTGTCCTCCTGATTAAATATGACTGATGAATGCCTCGTTGTCACCTTCCCCTCAGCTAATATTCTGCACTTCCTTGACTTCTTCTGCTTTGATCCATCGTTTTCACACCTTACCCTTCCATATCTCTAGTCTCCCTCTCCCCCTGACTCTCAGTCTGAAGAAGGGTCTCGACCTGAAACATCACCTTTTCCTTCTCGCCACAGATGCTGAGTTACTCAAGCGTTCAGTGTCCACAATGACCATTGATAACCGGCTCACAATACCTCTATCCCGTTACTCCTTATAAACCAGGGAGGCAAATTATTTCACGAATCCATGTGTCTTTAGGATGTGGAAGAAAACCGGAACTCCTGCAGGAAACCCACGTGGTCACAGGGAGAACATGCAAACTCCACACAGATAGCATCCGAGGTCAGGATTGGAGTTTGTACGTTCTCCCTGCGACCTGGTGGGTTTTCTCCGGGTGCTCCGGTTTCCTCCCACACTCGAAAGATGTACTGGTTAGTAATTGTAATTGTAAATTGTCCCTAGTGCGTAGGATAGTACTAATGTACGGGGGGATCGCAGGTCGGCGTGGACTCGATGGGCCGAAGGGCCTGTTTCTGCGGTGCATCTCTAAACTAAACTAAAACGAAACACATAAAAGTTAAACACCGCTGATTTCACAAGGACATGTCTATAGATGATAAATCAATGGATCCGCGTCAGTGGGGTACCGCAAGGCTCGGTGCTGGGACCACAGCTATTTACTATTATATATTAATGATTTAGATGAAGGAATTACAAGTAACATTAGCAAATTTGCAGATGGCACAAAGCTGGGTGGCAGTGTAAGCTGTGACTAGGATGCTATGAGAATGCAGAGTGACTTGGACAGGTTGGGCGAGTGGGCAGATGCAGTTTAATGTGGATACATGTGAGGTTATCCACTTCGGTAGCAAAATCAGGAAGGAAGGTTATTATCGAAATGGTGTCAAGTTGGGAAAAGGGGAAGTACAACTGGATCTGGGGGTCCTTGTTCATCAGTGAATGAAAGTAAGCATGCAGGTACAGCAGGCAGTGAAGAAAGCGAATGACATGTTGGCCTTCATAACAAGAAGAGTTGAGTATAGGAGCAAAGAGGTCCTTCTGCAGTTGTGCAGGGCCTTAGCGAGACCACACCTGGAGTACTATGTGCAGTTTTGGTCTCCAAATTTGAAGAAGGACATTCTTGCTTTTGAGGGAGATTCATAAGGTTAATTCCCGGGATGGCGGGACCGTCATATGCTGAGAGAATGGAGCTGCTGGGCTTGTACACTCTGGAGTTTAGAAGGATGGGAGGGGATCTCATTATAAAATATAAGATTATTAAGGGTTTGGGCATGCTAGAGGCAGGAAAAATGTTCCTGATGTTGGGGGAGTCCCGAACCAGGTGCCACAGTTATAGAATAAGGGGTAAGCCATTTAGAACGGAGATGAGGAAACATTTTTTCACACAGAGAGTTGTGAGTGTGGAATTCTCTGCCTCAGGTGGAGGCCGGTTCTCTGGATACTTTCAAGAGAGAGCTGGATAGGGCTGTTGAAGATAGCGGAGTCAGGGGATATGGGGAGAAGGCAGGAACGGGGTACTGATTGGGGATGATCAGCCATGATCACATTGTGTGGCGGTGCTGGCTCGAAGGGCCGAATGGCCCACTCCTGCACCGATTGTCTATTGCCTATTCTCTATTATCACAAAGTGTTCTGAAAATGGTATGTCATACAACTTTAGATACTTTCAACTATTGAATCTGAAGTAAGGGCAAGACAATATATGAGAAAATGGCATTTTATTACATCAATGTAAATTCACAAGTGCAGTGTTTAATACAGAGGTACAAAATAATGATAGTGGGTTAGGAACAAGCATCAGGAGTGAAAAAGAACAGAACAGGACAATTTGACAATATTCAAAATTAATGATATATAAACATGAAGGCAGTTGTATTAAAATTTAAAGTTAAACACTTATCATTTGGTAACTGAAAAGAAAAGCTGTAGATTTAAGGCTGCGGAGAATTCCTAAGAGATGTAATGTAAATAATATCTCAAAAGGTACAATGTTTAAACATTACATTAACAATGTATGACTTACAATAAATAGTGAATTCCAAAGATTTGGTTTTATGTCGGTCGTACTGGAAACAACTCAGTCATTGAGGCCCAGTTACTGTTATAAGACAGCGAACGTGAGTAGGTGTTTGCACTCTGAATGATATTGAACGTAGACGCAGCCCAGACCATCATACAAACCAACCTCCCTTTGTTCACGAGATTGATCCCTGGGATGTCACATGAGGAAAGATTGAAAAGACTAGGCTTGTATTCACTGGAGTTTAGAAGGATGAGGGGGGATCTTATAGAAACATATAAAATTATAAAAAGGACTGGACAAGCTAGATGCAGGAAAAATGTGGGGTGAGTCCAGAACCAGGGGCCACAGTCTTCGAATAAAGGGGAGGTCATTTAAGACTGAGGCGAGAAAGAACTTTTTCACCCAGAGAGTTGTGAATTTATGGAATTCCCTGCCACAGAGGGCAGTGGAGGCCAAGTCACTGGATGGATTTAAGAGAGAGTTAGGTAGAGCTCTAGGGGCTAGTGGAGTCAAGGGATATGGGGAGAAGGCAGGCACGGGTTATTGATTGGGAACGATCAGCCATGATCACCATGAATGGCGGCGCTGGCTCGAAGGGCCGAATGGCCTCCTCCTGCACCTATTTTCTATGTTTTCCATGTCTCACGTCTGCAGAAAGCTCTCGACCCGAAACGCCGCCCATTCCTTCTATCCACAGATGCTGCCTGTCCCGCTGGTTTACGCCAGCTTTTTGTGTCTATCTTCTTTTCATTGACTCCCTTATCATGTGTCTCTACCTTATCAATGGCTCGATTGTAATCACGTATTGTCTTTAGACTGACTGGATAGCACGCAACGGAAGCTCTTCACTGTACCTCGGTCCACGTGGCAATAAACTGAACTGAGGTAAGGAATGGATTGTGTTATTAGGCTGATGTGGGAATACTGGCCAGGACACCAATGCAAAGTGGTTAAGATTTCAACATACAGACTGCTATTAGCCCTTGGCAGTAATGCCTATATCTACACAATTAGCCCGTATTATAAAGTAGGCCATTCCATCCACCTAGACTAGTCCGATCAGTATAATTATCCTTCCCCTCTGACTTTACTTTACCTCCCTCAGTGCACTCACATGCCCACTAGCCTTTCACACAGCTAATATGTAGGAAGGACAACGGGACTGCTGCCTTCAAGGTGGTATGCGGATCCCGATCGTGGGCGTCAGCCGTACCATCCGGCTGGGGATTGCCGGCTTCTACCGGGACTTGTTGAGAGTCTGGAACCTGGTTGCCGTTGACCGGGCCCGGTCGCGAGAGCAGCCGGCCCTTGTCCCGCCCCCACCGGGTGTCGGGGGGAAGGGGCTCAAACGTGTGGAGTACTTTGCGGCTGAGCAAAGGCCCGCTCAGTACTCGCCGGACCCAGGCGCCGTAATCCCTCCCGGGAGCCGGTCCCACACAACTTGAGCCGCCTTTCCTCGACACCCTTCATCTCCCTCCGAGACGTACATGAGGCGTGTTCTGTAGGGGCTTCTCCTCCACACCCTGCACTTCCTCGCCCTGGTCACCGTCCGGACACCAAGTGGCGGTCGGTGTTGCCCTCCGGCCGCGAGAGGGGCCCTCCGGCGGGGGTCCCTCTACGCAGGGATTCTCCCCTTCTACATCAGGGACTTGGGCTGGAGGGTACTACACCGAGGAGCAGAGGATATTTTTAAGGCAGAGATAGATTTTTGATTAGTACAGGTGTTAGAGGTTATGGGGGAGAAGGCAGGAGAAGGGGTTAGGAGGGAGAGATAGATCAGCCATGATTGAATGGCGGAGTAGACTTGATGGGCCAAATGGCCTAATTCTACTCCTAACCCTTATGACCTTTGAATCGAGATAGTTTATCTTTGTTGGGTAAGTTGGGCCGAAGGGCCTGTTTCTTTGCTCTATGACTTTCCGACGGAGTCAACAAGGGGAGACGAGAAGAATCAAAGTGCAGGACGGAAGAATCAGATCAGTTCATGGCTGATTAATATTCCGTTGGAGATCGCTTGAAGGATGTTCTGAATTCAGGTAGAAAACTGAATAAACATATTATCATAATCACTAAACTAAATATAGCAAGCTTCAGTCAGCTGCAAATTCAACGGGTAGGCTCACATCTCACAAATATTACATTTAAAGGCGCTGCGGGTAGTGCTGCTGCCTCACAGCTTTACGCTGTACCTCGGGGGTACACGTGGCAGTAAACCAAACGGAACTGAACTCGCAGCGGCAGAGACCCGGATTCTGTCTACGTGGAGTTTCCACGTAACTGCGTGGGTTTCCTCCGGGTGCTCCGGTTTCCTCCCACATCCCAAAAATGTGTGGGTTATTGGCCCTCCGTATAATTGCCCCAATTATGTCACAGGTGGGTATTTTATATAGAATTTATATATGTTATGTTATATATATATAATATATGTAAACACTGCTTTTTGGTTACTATACGGTTTAAAGAGTTCATAAATTCTGAAGAAGGGTCTCGACCCTAAACGTCACCTATTCCTTCGCTCCACAGATGCTGCCTCACCCGCTTAGTTTCTCCAGCGTTTTTATCTGCCTTCTGCAGTGCCCTCTTTTTCCAGCATCTGCAGTTCCTTCTTAAACATGGGACCATAAGTGATAGGAGTGGAATTAGGCCGTTCAGCCCATCAAGTCTATTCCGCCATTCAATCGTGGCTGATTCCATGTTTACATATTCTGTTGTGCTGCTGCAAGTAAGAATTTCATTGGTCAGTTTAGGACATGTGATGATAAAACACGCTTGACGTAACTTGACTTGAAAGTGGGATAACATAATGTGAAGGGTCGGCGTGGACTCAGCGGGCTGGGAGGCCTGTTTTCCATGCTGTGATCTGTAAACTGAATAAAAACTAATCTAAGCCAAAACGTCGTAAAAAACTTGAAAGCTCGGTCTTTCTGTTGGAGGTGCTTTGTCAAAAATGTTAGATTTGATTGATTGTGGTCTCCGCTCCCACGATTTAATGGCACGTGTCAATCTGCCGCACTTCACAAGAGGAATGAGCAGCGTAGCGAAAGGTTAAATGGGTTTTAAGAAATTCGTATGCTCGTCAAATTAATCCCAATTGGAACGTGGCTTGCAGTTCTGAAGGAGCTGACTTCGATGCGTATAATACCTTCAAAAACCTTCGCAGCGTAAAGAACACTTTAGCGGATGAGGCGTAGTTGTTCGGGGAACATGGTAGCCAGTTTCTGAGCTGAACACCCAAGCAGCAAAGTGATAATGCCTAGAACTGGAACATGGAACATAGGAATAGTGGAGCACACAGACGGGCCCTTCAGCCCACAAAGCTTTTCACTGTTCCTCGGTACACGTGACAATAAACTAAACTCAAAACTACTGAGTGCAATTGGTTTGCACTGAACATGAAGCGACGTTAAACTGATCTCATCTGCTGGTCCGAGATGATACAACTTCCCATCTGAAAGCCGCCAGTGTCGATAGTGCCTCTGTACGGCACATTACCTACCTAGATCTTATAGTTTAGTTTGGTTTGGTGTAGAGAGACAGCATGGAAACTGGCCCTTCGGCCCACCGAGTCAGCGCCGACCGGCGATCACCCCGTACACTGGTTCTATCCTACACGCTAGGGCCAATTAACCTACAAACTTGTACGTCTTTGGAGTGTGTGAGGAAACCGGAGCACCCGGAGAAAACCCACAGGGTCTCAGGGAGAGCTTACAAACTCCGTGCGGACAGCACCCGTAGTCAGGATCGAACCTGGGTCTCTGGCGCTGTCAGACGGCAACTCTACTGCTGCGCCACTGTGCTGCCCCAAGGGACTCAAGTCATTGCAGAGGGATTTGAACCCATAACCTCCAGAGGCAGTGGTGAGGCAGACACCCATAAATGATTTTCTGGTGCGACCTTATTTTTCATTTTCGGCCATTTTTATTATCTTCGTAGAAAATATGGGTAACTTTCCAGGAATAAAGTTCGGAAGGAGGCACGTTCAGACAAGGTTCGGATGCTGATAAAAAAAAATGCTGATGAGGCAGACTCGGATTCTTTAAGCGCAAGATGGTGACGAGTTTCCAATTCATTAGCTGGAGTTGATAGCCGTTAAATACATCAGGCCCTCGGGAGGCCTCTAATCCTGAGTTCTTGGCAAAAAGCAGTCTGGTTTAATCCCTCGGTCAGGAAGGGGAAAACAAGTGCAATGCAAATACTGTTTGGCATTTAAGATTCTGCTGTGAAGTCAAGCTTCCATCATGCTCCCACTCAGGAATACACAAAACTGACGAGTTGTGTGTCAAAGTTACCTTGCTAAAATCAAGCAAATGACTTGTGTCATTTGTGTCAAATGATCTTGTTGTTTTTGTACAATGCCGCGCATCATGTAAATCTGATTGTTCTCGGCTCAGCCCGGCTCAAATACCGATGCAATTTTACATAGAACAATATCGTTGAGACCGCACGGTGGCGCAGCGGTAGAGTTGCTGCCTCACAGCGCCAGAGATCCAGGTTCGATCCTGGCAATGGGTGCTTTGTCTGTGTGGAGTTTGTACCTTCTCCCCCGTGACCTGCGTGTGTTTTCTCCGGGCACTCCGGTTTGCTCCCACACTCCAAAGCTGTACAGGTTTGTAGGCTGATGGGCTTGTTAAAATTGTACATTGTCCCCCAGAGCGTGTGGGATAGCGTTAGCGTGCGGGGATCGCTGGTCGGCGCGGACTCGTTGGGCCGAATCTCTAAACTAAACTAATCTAAACTACAGCACAGGAGCAGGCAACTTGGCCCACAAAGTTTGTTCCGAACAAGGTGTCAAGTTAAACTGGTCTCATCCACCTGTACATGATCCATATTCCTTTATTCCTTGCCCTTCCATAGGCCTATCTAAAAACCTCTTCAATGCAACTTTTGTATCTGCCTACACCACCAACCCAGCAAAGCATAATTCGCACATTAACTCATCTTAAACCATTCATACATGTTTTTGAAGAAAAAACCAAAGTCCTGGAGTAACGCAACGGGTCAGTCAGCATCTGCGGATAGATGACGTTTTGGGTCAGGACCCTTTTTCAGACCGGTCGCCTGTCCATGTTCTTCAGAGATGCTGCTTGACTTACTGAGTTACTCCATCACTTTGTGTTTTTTTTTTGTAAACCAGCATCTGCAGTTCCTTTTATCTCCATACGTGTTTGAGTTCATCAATTAAGGGCGGCACGGTGGCGCAGCGGTGGAGTTGCTTCCTCACAGCGACAGAGACACGGGTTCGATCCTAACTACGGGTGTTGTCTGTGCAGAGTTTCTCCCTGTGACCATGTGGGTTTTTCTCTGGGTGCTCAGGCTTCCTCCCACATTCCAATGACGTTCAGATTTGTTCCTGCTTTTTCCCCGTATCCCTTAGCCCCAAAGGGCCTGTCCCACTGTACGAGCTAATTCAAGAGTCCTCCCGAGTTTCCCCTGATTCGAACTCGGAGAATTACGGAAATAGCCGCTAGTAATTACTCGGGGCTCTCGTGGACATTTTTCAACATGTTGAAAACTCTTCACGTGTCTTCACGAGCTTACCGCGTTTCCCGAGTACCTGCCGTTAGCGTTACGAACCGCTAAGAGACGTCCCGAGCTCCGACGTACCCGCTACGTTCTACGTGCTTACCACGAGTTTGATTTTTTTTTAAACTTGGGAGAGCTCGTGAATTACCTCGTATAGTGGGACAGGCCCTTAAGAGTTAAATCTAACTCTCTCTTGAAATTGGTTAATTGGCCTGTGTAAATTGGATGATCACATTGAATGGCACCTATTGTCTATTGCCTCTAGCATATAGGATAGAACTAGTGTATGGGTGATCGTTGGATGCCCCGATGCAGCACCTTCAGAGTTATACTAGTGTTTGGACACAGTCTTGACCATGAGGTGCATAAGCCTGTTACAGGATGAATGCACCAAGAGCAGTATAACTAAATCAAAACTTGAATGTGTGACATGTTTGCAGAATACCAGTGACCATTGAATCTGTCAATTATTATCCCTGACAGAGTCAATTATTTACCTGTTCATTTTCACAAGCAACTTAATTAAACTTTTGAAAACTTCAGTGATTATATATAACACGACAGATCAAGGATGCGAGAGGCACTGCCTTGTGAAAGACATTAAATGGCTGCGTTAATTGGCTCTTGATATTGATTGTAAACCTGGAGAAGAGATTGATTGATGCCAGGCTTGTGTCGATCCTCTTGTGATTTTTGATCGTCTCATTTGATGAATTGTGGTTTCATGCTCGCCAAGTTAGACACTGTCAATACTGGAGAACGATTTCATATCCACGTGTCTTTAGAATGGAGATGATGGGCACTTCTCTAGCCAGAGGGTGTTGAACCTGTGGAATTCATTGCCACAGACGTCAGTGGAGGCCAAATCATGAGGTATTTTTTGCCAGGTTTTTGATTAGTAAAGGGCAAATGACGCCCAAGTGGGACAGGCCCTTAAGGGGGTGTATGGTGACGTGGAGAAGCCAGGAGAATGGCGTTGAGAGAGAAAAATAGACCGGCCATCGTTGGGCTGAATGGCCCTATTCTGGTCCTATGCCCTATGCTGTCGTGATCTACGGAGCCCGTTTAGTGTCGGGACCCTTCTTCAGACTCTTGTCTGAAGGAGGGTCCCGAACCGAACCATCATCTATCCATGTGTGGGAAGGTGTCGGTGTAAACCAAAAAGCTGGAGTAACTCAACGGGTCAGACAGCGTCTCTGGAGAAAAGGACCCTCAGAAGGGTCTCGACCCGAAACGTCACCTATTCCTTTGAGGAATTGCTTCTCTCCAGAGATGCTGGCCTACCCCCTGAGTTACTCCAGCTTTCTGTGTCCATCATCTATCCCTGTTCTCCAGAGATGCTGCCCGACCCTCTGAGTTACTCCAGTCCTCAGGTTCCTAATCTTGTCCGTCCTTTTCAATGCGAATATAGCATAATTAATGTTAAAAATGATGGAGCTCAATCTAAAGCTAGTGCCCTAAACTGAAACAAACTAAAACAAAAAGGTTGTGAGAAGTGAGTTGGAAATGATAAATTGGGCAGCTTGACGAAAGCAAATGAAGATTAATCGACATTTAAATAATGGATGCTGGAACTGCAACATTTATATGTACTTTTCTGATGCAACCCCCCCCCCCCACAAAAGAGAGAGCATGCCAGTTGTGGTTTCCAAAATTGTTCAGAGGTTGTATAAGATCCAAACAAAAGTCATAGAAGGCTGCCAGGGAAAGTGGCTGCCGGGAGGATTGGATTTGGGATTTCAGCAGACAATAGACAATAGACAATAGGTGCTGGAGTAGGCCATTCAGCCCTTCGAGCCAGCACCGCCATTCAATGTGATCCTGGCTGATCATCCCCAATCAGTACCCCGTTCCTGCCTTCTCCCCATATCCCTTGACTCCGCTATCTTTAAGGGGCTGTCCCACTTGGGCGACCTAATTGTCGAGTTTAGAAGAGTTTGAAAAAATGACATGTCGAAGACCTTCTTTGATTATGTAGAAGACCTCCTTCAACTATGTTGAAGACCAGCTTCGACTAGCTACGACTAACTACGACTAACTTCTGGAAAATTGGACACCGAATAGTGGAGAGTGAAGACGACATCCTTCGACCTCCCTTCGACTATCTATGACTAACGTGCCGACCTACTACGATCTACGACGACTAAACCTACGAGTAAAAAAAAGTATTTTTTCCATGGCGACCTTTTTTTACTCGCGGACATATTGAAAAAAATGCCGCGACCTCGCTGAGGCCTCGAGTACGCGGAGACCACTCTCGAGCATGAAGGAGAGTAACGAAGACCTCCTACGAACTCGTGTCGACCATGCTGGGAGTACGAGTCGAGGGCAAGAGCTCGCCAGAACTCGCGGATTAGGTCGCCCAAGTGGGACAGCCCCTTTAAGAGCTCTCTCTAACTCTCTCTCAAAAACATCCAGGGAAGGCCTCCACTGCCTTCTGAGGCAAAAAGGGTTCCAAGTGTTTAATTAGGAGAGGAAAAACAGAGCGTGAGAGCAAACTTGTAAGGCACATAAAAAAGGATTGTAAAAGCTTCTGTAAGTGAAAGAAAAATTGGTGAAGACAAATGTAGGTTCCTTGAATGAGAAACAGGAGAATTGACACCAGGGAGCAACAAAGTGCAAAGCTATTAAAGCAGCTGGAGGGCACAAATTATATTCCAGAAATGCTGGGAAAGAGATGCACTCTAATGAAAAGGAAGAATGAAAGGAAATTAGCATTGGTGGAAAATTAGTTTTGTTTCGTTTGGAGATACATTGCGGAAACAGGCCCTTCGGCCCACCGGGTCCGCGCCGACCAGCGATCCCCGCACGCAAACACTATCCTACACACACGAGGGGCCAATTTACAATTATACCACGACAATTAACCTGCATGGCTTTGGAGTGTGGGAGGAAACCGGAGCGCCCCGGAGAAAACACACGAAGGTCACGGGGAGAACGTACAGACTCCGTACGGAGTCGGGATTGAGCCCGAGTGTCCGGCGCTGTAAGACGGCAACTCGACCGCTGCGCCACCGTGTCCTTATGTGTAAACCGGCATCTGCATTTACTTGCTTCTACGCTCTGCCTACTTTCTATGTGTTGAACTGATGGATGGATTGTCATCAGCTTTCCTCCTGGGTGGGGTGGTACGTTTCGTGCGTTGTTAGTGCTGTGTTCACACCACGGGACACACATTCCCCTGGCATGTCAGCAAGCGGTCAGCTCCCCACTGACCACAACGGCCCATTGCATTCGGACCTCAGCACATCAGCAGCTGCTTCCGTTACCAACGTCCGCGTGGGAAGGAACTGCGGACGCTGGTTTACACTGAAGATAGACACAAAATGCTGGAGTAACTCAACGGGACAGGCTGCATCTCTGGGAAGGAGGAATGGGTGACGTTTCGGGCCGACACCCTGTGGAAGGGTCTAATAAGATCAATAGGGATGGGAGTAGAATTAGGCCATTCTGCCCATCCTCTACGCCATTCCATCATGACTGGTCTATCTCTCCCTTCTAACCCCATTCTCTTGCATTCTCCGCATAACCTCTGACACCCGTACTAATCAAAAAGATATCTCTGCGTTAAAAATATCCATCTACCTGACCTCTAGATCCTTCTGTGGCAAAGAATTCCACAGATTCACCACCCCTCGAGCTAAAGAGATTTCTCCTCACCTACTTCCTATAAGAACATCCTTTAATTCTGAGGCTATGACCTCTGGTCCTAGACTCTCCCACCAGTGGAAACATCCTCTCCACATCCACTCTATCCAAGCAATAGACAATAGGTGCAGGAGTAGGCCATTTGGCCCTTCGAGCCAGCACCGCCATTCACTGTGATTCTGACTGATCATCCACAATCAGTACCCCGTTCCTGCCTTTTCCCCATATTCCCTGACTCTGCTATCTTTGAGCGCCCTATCTAGCTCTCTCTTGAAAGTATCCAGAGAACCGGCCTCCACCGCCCTCTGAGGCAGAGAATTCCACAGACTCACAACTTTCTGTGAGAAAAAGTGTTTCCTCATCTCCGTTCTAAATGGCTTACCCCTTATTCTTAAACTGTGGCCCCTGGTTCTGGACTCCCCCAACATCGGGAACATGTTTCCTGCCTCTAGCGTGTCCAAACCCTTAATAATCTTATGTTTCAATAAGATCCCGTCTCATCCTTCTAAATTCCAGAGTGTACAAGCCCAGCCGCTCCATTCTCTCAGCATATGACAGTCCCGCCATCCCGGGAATTATCCTGGGGAACCTACGCTGCACTCCCTCACTAGCAAGAATGTCCTTCCTCAAATTAGGGGACCAAAACTGTACACAATACTCCAGGTGTGGTCTCACTA